>NW_010578543.1:112672-146518 GCF_000705375.1 Tinamus guttatus | reverse complement strand
TAAATACCTTATTGACAATCTCTTATTCCCTTAATATACGATTTCATTGTAATGGCCAAAATCATTATGCAGAAATACACCCTGGGAGTAAACTTGTGTAATTCAATATCGTTCACGACTGATGTGTTATTTCCAATTTTGTCTAATACTGTATCTCTCTCTAAATCCTCTTGGAGAACATAATTGTTCATTCATTCAGTTAGAACAAATCAGTCTCGTACACAAACCCTTAGTAGAGATAAACACCTCCATAGAGGTGCAACTCCAAAACGTTTTTAACACAAATGCAAGCAACATGGGACACTACCTTCACAGTACGGAAAAGACACGTTGCAAGGCAAACATTAATAGGTTTGTGCCCCTGTGCACTATACATATACACGCACAGACACACACACACCCCCTTAAACTAAGTTTAAATATTTTTCTAACCTCTGGGACTTCAAGGGTGAACAAGTGCCCACCTCAGAAGGGCATTTTTGCAAGTTTGAGCTGAGCAGCCTTTGACTCACAAATGAAAGGACACGACTTGGATGCCTGGCAAACCAGCGCCAAATCCAGGAGTAGAGGGTGACCCAAATAAATGAACAAAATCCAAGACACTGATTTTTCCCTCTGTTCAAGTTAACTGCAGCTTAGTCTTGATGCACGGGAGGAGGTTTGCTCAGCGAGTGATATCTCGGCTAGTCAGACACAGGGAACCCTGTGCACGGTATTCAAATCACCACCCTGACCAGGGCAGCAGAGAACAGCTGAGCAGCCCAAACGACAGAAACCATTACGTGCATCAGTGTTAAGCAACACCGCGGAGTGCAGAGGTCAGAGAATGCCTGCTTGTCCCAACACGAGGTCAAAAGCCTGACTGATGCCTCACATTTTCTGATCCACAACATTATTTAACACCTGGAATTTGCTCTCATTAAAAATGAAGTGAGCTGGTCTGAATTTTTAATAAACTGTAAGTCTTTTAGTTTCAGACACACTGGGGTTATCTGAATTTTGGGCTCTGTGCTGCAAATGTCTCACTGGCAAAAATGACTCTTCACTGACTATTTGGTCCAACAGTAAAACTTGAAGTAGCAGCAGAGATTTTGAACAGAAAATAACCTGCATTCAGATAGCAGTTCAGCTTCTTTGATGAATCAGTATTTGTTAACGAAGGTGTATTTTATCATAACTCCCAAATCAGAAAGGGACTGCACATTTATCATATTAGTCAGTACCCACAATGCTCTATAAATTACTGAGACAAACTCCTCAACACAGATCTGTACTGTCACCATACCTCCCAAAACTAAGATGCAAAATCAAATGAATTGCATCAGACATCATCATCATCACCATCATCATGAGCAGAGGACACCCAACTACCTTAGACATGTCCCAAGTCCCTTCACCTTCTCAGCATTCCAGGTGGTCTCGCTGTCAAGTACCCCGCACAGGCAGTGACAGCAACTGGCAATACGATGAAAAACAGAATCTCTATTTCCTTTGACTTTGAAAGTACAATCTGTAATTTTTGCTTAGTGTATGACATGTTTGGCATCATTCTTTTGCTGCTGATAATTACAGTCAGGGAGCATGAAAAGGCCCTACTCAAAGTCCAAGTTCTCCGTGCAGGCTTCCACACTGAAAGGCATGGGAGAAGAAAATACCCTCTCACTCAGCAGTGCTAGCACTGATGCCACATTATAGCCCACTCTACAGCTGCATCTTTCTAGTCACAGAGGCCAGGTTCCTCATTGCTCACCTTGACTTTTCTTATGGTTTAATTACTGACACGCACTCCAGCCCTTCGCACTCAGCTCCTTCACCTTTGCCCTTCCTGAAAATCATGTTCCCAGGGCTCCTCCGCTCTGCCCACATGATGCTGCTCAACTTGCACTTACCAATATCAGCACCTTTCATCCCCACAGAAACTCAGCACCTCCGTATCAGAACTGGTGTTCGAGGTACAGCTGAGCATACCGACAGACCATGAGAAATCCAGACCAGAACATTTGCACTAATGTATGGAACTAAAGTATTGCTTCTGTTCACTTGATCAGATCAGGATTTATCATCATAAGATTCTGCACTTTCCAAATCAGCAGATGTTACAGAATAAGTGACAAGCTGGACTGAGAACACTTGTATTTTTGATAGAACAAAAGCTCAGCACATTCTATTTCTTCAGTTTTTCAGCCAAATAAAGAAAAAGAAAAATTATGATAATTCTTTAACACAAGAAAAAAAAAGTGGAAAATATTTATTCAACATCTTTAGTGCTCTTAGAAAGCAGGATAACCCTCTTTGCAGAAACTCCGCATTGCTATAGAACAGCTGCTCAGGCACAAAATGATCAGAGTTGAATTGGATGTATGAATTGAGGATCTCCCCTCCTCACTCTCTCTCGAATCTGGGTGTAAAACAGAATTATGGAGAAACCACAGCAACCACCTCACTCCTTTCTTGAAAGTCTTGTTTGCCCATGACTTGTTTAAACTCAAGTTTAACCTTTTTTTTTTTTTTTTTTTTTAAATCAACCTTAGGTTAATCTAAAATGACATTATTATGTGAGAATAACCATGAGAATGTGGAGAATTCACATTGAAAACACTGAAGAGACATCTGGCAGTGCAGAAAGCTCAGCTATGACTGACATTTTCATATTTGCTTTTGTCATGACATAACTTATTAAAACAATGTAAGTGAATGTTTTACAAGAACAAAGAATTAAATAACTCTTTTGCAAACCTCTAACCAATTCATAATCAAACCCACACAGCCTGTACCAGCTGTAATTTAGTTATTCTTTCCTATGTGTTCTTGCAAGATAAAAATAGCCTATTTACATGTCTGTAGAGATGATCTGCTTCCAGTTTCTTCTGTGCCAAAGCAAAATAGGGTTATTCCCTTTTCTGCCTATGGAGAATTCTGTTCAATGTTTCTCATTTTCCATGAGAGTCTACGTGCAGAAAACAACCCAGCCTGTGAAAAGTGCTATCTTTCTTCATTAGCAGGAAGTGAAAGAACACAGCCACGGATCTATCCCTCCTCTCACAAAAGGCAAATGCACTGCAGGTGCTAGTAACGAAACAATTAAACACACATATAGTCATTAAGCGAACAGCTAGTGTTGCAGCCATTGTTTTTCCAGGACTATTATATCTCTAATAAAATAGACTTGGATCTTTCCTGTCAATACCAGAGTAGTATCATGGCCACTCTATGTTTATGTCCTTTTATGCCCTTTGATAAAAGTATATAGGGTATAAGAATCTCTTCACAAAAGTAGAGGTTTGTTTTTCCTCCAACTATTAAAGAAACCAAAACCGGCATGACCTAAAAATACAGACACTTGCCCCAGAGTCTGCCATGTGTTTGGTGCTAAAGCTACCCTGTAATTTGCCATCACAGTGTCAAAAAGTGGAAATTATAAAAATGACAACATCAGAGATGCTGAATTGCTGGGTCTGTAGTGACACACACATAACACCATGTGGAAGAAAAAATACAGTCACAGTTTAAGTTAAAGATAAAATAAGAAAGAATTCTCAGCAAGATTTTTGGGCACCAGCCTTCCTCGCTGAGAAGGAGGTAAATTCTTTATCATCTGGAGCCTTTACCTCAAGATTTTAGCTCAGACCTCTCCAAAAGCTCTTCTCGAGCTCAATCGCTGAGTTAGCTGCAAGCATCACCAGATAAATTCTCTCTCTAGTTCTGTGGAAGATGCTAGACTTGATCTCAGTGGTTCTCTGTGGCCTCAACACTTAGGAATTTATGTTTTACTTGCAAGTAAAATCACAACACAGAGTTATCCAGTTCAACATGCACATGCTCTGCAAAGTGAATGTGATCTTCCCAATTCCAAGACAAGTCTAATTGTATCTCATTCTACTCTGCTATTTTACAGTAAGAAACCTTAGAGTATGGTTCAATATAACCATCTCAAAAGAATCATCGATGCTTTACATTCCTTCATATTCTGTTGTGTGTTCAGAAATGCAATAAAGCAGAGACATTTCATAGCTATTGGAAAATAACTCTCTGGCTCTGCAAGGGTTCTCCACACAGTATGAAAAAAAACTGTAGTTCAGTGAAATCAATAAAAATGTTTACTGCTCATCTCACTAGATCAATGAACACGTTTGACCTGCTCCTGACATTTTTTTTGATCAACTTTTAAATATAATCTGAGTTACATTAAGAATAAAATTGTAGTTTAATTTCAAAAGCAGATGCAAGCTCTCTTTAGGATAATATGTAGTATCAGCATGCAAGTCCACTCTCTTGAGCGTGGAGCTGCAAAGGTCGGGCTGCCCCCGGCGCTGGAGCCGTTCCCCTGCCGTGGTCCACGGCAGGCGCCGTTCTGCCAGCTGAGCACGGGGCAAAGGCAGCGGAGCTTCCCCTTTGGTGCGATGGAAACAACTCCTCCAGCAGTTACCCCAGCACCGGACGGACACATGAGGATGGAAGAGGGGGGCAAGTCTCTGCTGCCATGGAAGACCCATTAAACCACCAGCAGATGCAGGCCAGCAGTTTCAAACAGGGTGCGGGGAGAGGACATTTTTCTTGCAAACTGGGGGAAACATTACAATATCAATAGCATTTTTTCCAGCAGCTCCTTGTTATTATAATATTCCACCTGATACTACTGTATCAGTAGAAGCTTTTCTGGTTGTCTGTTTTAAATTAACAGGCAGTATTTGGTGATATAGCAATGCACACAAAATCCCAAAACTCACAGAAGCACCCAACAAGACCAGTGATACCAAGAGCCAAATCCAGTACTTCTCCATCTTTACTCCTCGTTATGCTTGAACCCTGGAGCACAAACACGAGGGCAGATCCCAGGAATGATGCACTGCATATACACGCAGGGAGGTAAGGATGGAGAGCTTGCCTTAGTGCTACATATCTTTCTTCAACCAGTTAGATACTTAACACATAATCTAGCAAAAGATTTTATCCTTAGTAGTAAAACCCAGCTTTCATTAAAGGGATTATTGTATTTTATATCTCTGTATCGACTGTTTAGCATCAGCAAGGGAAATACAATTAGCTCTATGAGAGGACTGCCTCTCTTTAGTCGCACTGATAATCAAGTAAAAAGGAAAAAAGTATATTAATTTTTAAATTTTAGATTGGTTACCATACATTCAGTCACTAAAGAGTGAAGTAGCAGCACGGCAGAAAGAAACAGCAGACAACGAAACAGAGAGGAACCAAAATTCTCCTCTGGTATGTCAAGAGCTTGGGAAAGAGAGGGGGATCCTGTGAAGCAACGTGGCTCAGCTAACAGAGCTGCTCAGCACCCTGCAGGTCTTGGGGCTTGGGGAAAATGGGATTCTGCGGACACAGGAAAACAGCAGCCCTATGAGGGATGAGGACTGCTGAGAATGACTTGTAGGAGCTCCCCGATACCTCCAAGAGGTTATCAGGACAATAAAAAATACATTAAGCAGAAGTTTTAGAACAGGATAAAGTTTCTGTCCAGAAGAGGAAGACAGACTTTTAAACTGGTGTTATTTTACTGATTTCCTTCTCCCTCAAAGAAAAAATACTCCAAAAACATAAACCAACACATTTACATATCTATATACAAGGTACAGACACACTCAAGTTGCCATATTGCTAAAATGCAAACAAAACATGCAGGTGCTACAGTGCAGTACCTCTAAGCTCTCTTTGCAAAGGGATAATGAAGCTTCCCTGGGGCTTGAACTGTCATTGCCTCTGCACAGCACCTGCCTCGCTGTGGGCACGATGACAGGTCTGTAAACCAGCAGGGCAGCTCTTAAAGAACAAGGGAACACAAGGAACTGAGCGCCTCTTATTTGGAGAGCTTTCTTTTAAAAGTAATAGCTTATCTTTGTGTAGCAATATGCATACTGAATAATCAGAAAAGACACTATGGGTTAAACAAGTTCCTGCTAACTCCTGCGCGCAGTACGCATCAGATTAACTCTTGCTATCACTGAGGAGTGCAAAAGGCACCTCCACGAGGGAATTCATCGCAGTAGGAAAATAATCCTGCCATCTGGGCTCCCTTGGGGCTTCTGCTTCCATTTGACGCCAGAGGCTCCCCCACAGTCTGCCTGGCAGAGGGTATCTTGTGGAGGTGACAAATCAATACGTTTTCCAGGTTCCCAGGCTAAACTCAGTCTCCATCTCCCAGATGGGTGAACCTCCAGGTCCTCCCAGCTGCTGCTCTGTCCGCCACCCGCTGAGACTACACCCTGCAGCACCTCTCCTGCTTGCTGCATCCAGCTGCTGCTTCATAGCCTGCATTTGCCCACACTGTCTCTCTGCAGCAGAGGTGACATTAATTGATTACATAGGAGACTTATCAAATGCTTCTCTAGAAATTGCAGTCCTCAATTTAAGTCAAGAGCAATATATGAGTCGGAATCATAACCTAACGCATGTGGTGTATCATAAACGGGGCAAGCACAAGGCTAGGAGCCAGCAGCTCATCAATTTGAGACTTAGCTTCCAGAGCTTTGGAAGCTCTGAATGTTTCTACCCCACATAAGCTGCATAACACTATTTAGACAAACAAACCTCCCCCCTTCCCTAGTTCTTTACTTAGGCCAAACAGCAGGCAGAGGTTGACCAGAACTAGTGAATATCAGATGTTTGCAAAAGGTTTTCAATATAGATCATCTAAGTGTGATAATCCTGGCCTTCCTCTCTCCTCTTCCTCAGTTTCCATGTTTTTAAATAAAGCTGTTGTATGAATGCTGAAGGAAGCTTCTCGTACTAATGCTTTTCATTGCTATTCATTAAACAAACAAGTTTTTAGTTTTTCTTTTTAATCAGGAAATCTTTTCTGTAGGTAAGGGCTAGTGTTTCTGGTTAAATTGGCCATTCACTCCCAGGCCAATTTAACTGCAGCCTTGTGCACTTTACCTTGGATTGTCAAACCAAATCTCTGCACTTAGGCTTCTGTTTTCCACCTATAGCCATTGTGACCACTGATGTGGTCACTGAAGTGGCTTGACTCAAGGAAGCCCTTTGCCAGTTCAGTTCATGGGACCACCTCACACAACCAGTGAGCACCAGACAGACACGCACATCAAACCACGTGAGTCAGCCTTTGTATGGAGATCACTTTAGTAAATCCTGAGTCTCCTGCAGTCTTCCCCTTTAAGCCGTAATGCCATTTTCATATTAAAGTTAACACTTCAAAAACAGTGTTCTCATCCAGCATGAACACTTCATAATTACATTTTTCTAAAAAGCTGTAATAAACTTTATTTAAGCAAGTGCTTCCCATTTTATTGCCATCCCTAAACATTGTTCGTTTGCAAGCACAAAGTGTCCTCTTGACACGATAATGAAAGTGCATTCATACATGTCAGCTGGAGCAATTATGCACTTCAGATGAATACGCAACAAGTATTATTCAGTCCTTTCTGCTGACATTTTTCAAACATGACATGCATATTAAAATTACCACCCAAGGTGTGAATGTAGTTCACTTCACTTACAGATTTCCCAAATCTCTCAGAAATTTGGGCAAGAAAGAATAGCCAAATCTTTTTCTAAGCAGAACACCTACTGCTATAGCACCTTCATATGGATTTCCTCTTGTGTGAGCCACACATCTAAAGACAAAAATAATCCAAGAATTCAGAAGCTTTGTAGAAACTGGGATACAATAAGATCTGGCTTTGGAACAATTTATAGATTCTTCGGTGTTGTCTGCAATTGCTCTCTTTGTCAAAATCACTGGCAGAAGCAATTCAGTGAGAAAAAGGATAACGTGCACACACATGACCACCTGGCATTAAGCATCTGTCAGAGAACTGACTACACCTCTGGACAAGGGGACAAATGAGTGTGTAAGCCAGCAAGACGTATAAAGAAATGTCACCAATTCTGCTATACAGATCTTACAGGTCTGGAGGGGTCAGATGTTATCTGTGAAACTAGACTGATCCAAAAAAATTGGCTTGACAGATTTCATACAAGGTACAACATAGATTGATCATTTATTTCCAGTGTGTCCTCCTTAAAGGAAAGGGCTCTGCTTATCTTAAGGGAAATTAACATGGTTGCATGGATAGATCTAGGGCCATCAGGTTATTAGGAAAATGCTACCTTGGGATTTGGTTTTGGAAAATGTTCAATATGTGAGAAAATTTTTTCAAATAAAATACAAATGAAGAACATCATAAATCAGGAATAATAACAAATATAAAACGGTATGAAACAAAGGTAGTTTGCAAGAAATTAAGACAAGTCATGCTCAAAGGCACTGACATAATACTGCAGAGCATGACTCAAACAAAGTATTAATGCTCTAAACTGCAGGGGCATTGGGTAAGTACACTTGTATTTTGAGTAGGAAATGCAAGCTCTTCACCCGTCCAAAAAGCAGATCACTGGTATCCACGGGCTGTGATTCCCACTATCTTCATACACTACGCACTGGTGGAAAGCCAAGTTCACCTCTTACAATAGATACACAAAGAAATCACAGTTCCCTAAATGTATTTATGTCTGCTACAGTGATCTGCAGATTTGTTACAACACTAACTGTATCTCACTATCACTATAAAAATTCTCAACTGTCAGACAGAGTAATTTTTGCTCCAGTTGTCAGAAGCAGACTCAGATCTTGCTCATCCACTGTATCATCAATATCCTTTTTGGAAGAAAAGCTTTTAATAGAGTTTTCCAAAAGAAGACAAGAAGCAAGTCCCCAAAGAAATGAAAATTCAGTCTTCATGTATGACTTTGATTCCCACTTCTAAGTAAATAATAGCACCACCACAGACGTGTCTGGAAAGCAAATCCCTATTTATCAATAGGTCAGCTGTGCGTGCACAGAGCCACAATGCAGACTCCCCTGGGCTGTCTTTCAAGTGACCATAACCTGATGTAGAGATGACACGTATAGAAAGGAAAAAGAATTTTATCTCCTTGATAGCTCAGCTCCTGAACATTGGTTTTAGAAAAGAAAACAAACAAAAGCCTGGCAGCAGTGCCAAACAATACTGAGCTCTGTGTGTGTATATATATGTATGTATATAAAGATTGTGATTGGAAGCATTTTTCACAAGGGATATAAAGTTTTCCTAATTTTGTGATCCTAGATACGCTAGAGATTCCCAACAGTCTAGTCTAGTCTTTTCAATTAAGATTTTTGCTTTTTGAAAAATATTTCTGTCCTAGCCAACCTCCTTGTGGACACACAATCAGGACGGCAAGAGAGGAAACAATGTTTTTCTGACAATATATACTTATTTCATTTGAGAAAGTAAAAGTATGTTCATAAAAAAAACACTACAAGCATAAAATAGATATAAAATAAGCAAACCTGTCTTGAGAAGTCTTTTCACCTACATGCTCTTTCATGCTCAATAAGATGCAGCAAGTCTCCAGCTTTATATAACACATGACTCTCTGCAATACAAAGCACATTAGAACAAAAATTCCTGTTCATAAAGCAGTCCAAGATGCCGCAGACAAACACACGCTCCTGCTCGGTGCAGCCCATGGTCGGCAACACCTCTGCCCACGCAGCCCGGCAAGCCAGGGCTCACCGCACCACAGCGGCTTTGACAGCTGTTCTCAGACCACAACATTCAACTGTAGTCACAGAAATACAGAACAGACTGCGCTGCAACAGGCTCCCAAATCCTGGACAAGTATCCTCAAACTGGAAATCCGAAGTGAGCAGAATTTCTGAGGTCAAGAACGATGAGGGGTCCAGGAAAGCCAGCAGTACAGGACTCCTGCCCAAGACCAATCGAGGCCTATTTTTCAGAGCTAATGAGCAATGAATTTCAACAATCACAATGTAAGACAGTTGAAAACATGGAGCTCGTAATCCAAAACCAAAATAACCCACATAATTCTGCCATTAACATAAGTAAAAGCCCACAATACATTTACCATTCCCCTCAAGTAAATTACAAATTATCTGAGCACCATGACAACCCACTAGCACGAAACAACCCCAAGATGGGAAACGCATTTGAGTTGGCTTGACCAGACACTTTGTCTTCCCCAAGCAGGCAGGCAGTAACGGAGCACGCGCTAAGGGCTAACATGTGGCCTTTACACCCATGGACTCTGCCGGATCATCAGCCTCAGAGCTCTCCACACAAAACAACCACAAATATAAGCCTGTTATGCAGAGTAATTCCCATACAAGTTTCATTTATCTTTTAAGATACTCAACTTTTGAAGATGAAATATAAGGAACTAATGCTTAACAGCATCAGTTAAACATAAACTGATGCTTAATTGAGATTTTAATTGTATCATTAATTATTGTTATTATTATTATTCTTAAATACAAAGCTTTTCTATCTCATATCCAGTGACAGTCAAATATCTACATCTTCTCTTAATTATTTTTTCAATTCCATTTCATTTCAATATGATTTCTACACATTCTATCACATGAAAAGCAGAAAAAAACTACGGACCTTTCCAGTAATGCAGCCAGTTCTGAGCTGCGGCATTTTAAGACGATGTGTCCCTGAAGAAATCCTCAGCTTTTTTTTCCTCCTCCCACTCCGTTTTTCAAAATCCCTTATGCTCAGCTCAGTGAAAGGCGAAGGATCACTGAGGAGAGCAGGGCTGCTGTAGGCATACAGGAGACACTGATGGTAAAACACGGTTCACTTGTTGAAGAACATTGAGATGGGACAGCAGGAAATGAGAAACGTTCCACCTGTCTGTTTCTCAACTCACTTGGCTCTTCAGAGAGCTTCCTTCGTGACTTCTTTATTATGTTGTTCTTTTTGCCTTTGCATTCCCCAGCGGAGACACATTTCTAGGGTCATTTCAGTTATGTCAAAATAATTGAATCAAAACCAAGAACAAAGTATCGCAAGAGCTGTGTCTTGACGAATTTATTATTACAGTAATTGATAAAAGTTCTTAAATTTCCCAACAGACTCCTCAAGCTCAAAAACTAAGCAGAAGGCTCATAGAAAAACACACAGAATAATATTAATACTGCCTTCACCTTTCCCAAGTGCTCATCCTTATCATATATAAATCTATATAGAATGGACTGGCCCAGCTGCTTGCTGTTTTACGTTGCTACCAAATCAATTATTCTACCCTAGAGCCTGGTTTCAGCCACTGTAAATCAGAAGTAATTCCGCTGAAAGCAATATTGCTGTCCTCCTGTGAAAGCAAAATAGGAGAAACGAGAGTCCCGGCCTTGCAGAAGATAAGGTGGATACACACCTGTATGGTACTATAAATCGCATCATTCGTATAATTAGCTTTTACTAAATACATACCAATCTTCTGGAAAATTTAATATAGAGCACTGTTCAGACATCTGTCCAATACACATTGATGAATTACTGGTCATATAAATGAGGAAGTAAAATATGGGAATACAGTCAAGCAATATTTATTGATATCTGCATACTTGATTATATTTACATTTAAAGCCGATAATCCTTGAAAAAAATCAAGCTGGAAAAGGTGGTCCCTATTTTAAAATATTTGTTGAAAATAGCAGAAGGCTAAACAAGATTCCCTTTGAAATCTAGTAGCAGAAATCAGGGACTCTGCAGAAATTTTTATGACATGCTCCAGTACTGAGATGATGAGTTTATTGTTACATCAAATTAATTAGTTACACAGGGTCAGACTATACTATGTTAGTGGTCTAAATTTAGGCATGTAGCAGTTTTTAGCTACAACAAATGCACCATACAGCTCTGCTTTTGCAAAAAAAAATTATGCGTGAAGGGGCCAGGACATACATAATTCACAATCTATTTAAAGGGTTTTTTTAAGTTGCTTAATACAATATTTCTAAGAGGCCACAAAATGGTCTTTAGAGCATTTAGGTTTTGAAAGGAATATAATCACAACATTTGAAGTGAATGTTTATATTTCATTTCTTCAAAGTTTGAAGGAGGGATAAAGTTTTTACACATGGCAACTGTTTTCCTAAATAAAGTCATGTTAATCTGGAATTTATTAAGCATGCAGTTATACTCATCTTGCCCACCACGCTGCTACTTGGCACACAGACTGCAACTGAAAGGCTTTTGAGGGGCTCAGCGAGGGCAGGAACAGGCCAGGCGGCCTTCCTGGACCTGCCAGCCCGACGAACAGCCACCTCCGGCAGAGGGACAGTTTGTGCCTCCTCACTCTGTGTCTCGTTCTAGGCTCCCTACGCCCTACAGTGCTTTATAGCACACCCTAAAAGAAGGAATAAAGCCACTAAAAGTACCTAAAGGAAAAACAGGATAAAATGCTGGCCACATTTCTGGAGATAGATAATATGAATGAGATGGTTCCAAGAGATTCTTTGTTAAGGGAATGGACTCTACGGATTAGGGAGACTCTCATCCTGGGATTTCCCATTTGACATTAGCCAGTAGTACGGTGCTACCAGAAAAAATGCAAACATGGACTCAGAATGTATCAGGGGAGATATTCTCAATCCAGACGGAAAAACACTGAGGTTATACTAAGCACTCATATGCTACATTAAACTGCATGCAACCATGACCGTGCACATTTAAGCAGGAATACAGAACTGGAAGAGGGAGGGAAGGGGCTCCACGTCTGCAGAACCTGTCCTTAGAGATGAAACTAAAACAGTTGGTAAAAAAGCATGAAAGGAAACATGATTGCTCTTTGTGCAACTAGAGGTGAAGAGGGAAGAAAATAACAGGATATTCCAGGGTAGAACTATCCAAGCTATAAAACAATAATACAAGTGCAAACAGATTTATACTAGCTGTGAATACATTTGATGCTGGCAAGTTTCTCGTGAGAGCATTTAGATTGTAAAATAGTCTTATAATAGAGCTTTCTCTAACTCCTTTTCAAATTGCATGCTCAAAAAGATTTACAGGGAAACATTGGTACGAGTGCCCCAAGACCACATATAACCTACATCTTCCTCTCAGATCTGCAGCCCTAAAATCCAAACAAATATTTCTAACAATAATAATTAACTTGAAGGGTAAGTTTAACTTTCAACAAGGATGAAGGATACTATTGCTTTGTACATCAGTCAGCAGTAAATTCAAAGGAGAGGATGCCCTCGTTGGGAGCATCCCTTAAATACTAATACTCACATTCTCCAAATTCACCTTGAATATTTGAAGGGAGAAATTACCCCCCACTGACCTTTGCCAAGGCTGAGTGATAACTCCCATCTGCTGGCCTTACAGGGGAACTAGAACCATGGTAGACCAAGAAGCTTGCCTGGGATAATGCAAGGCAGGGGTAAACCCAGCAAGACCACACAGACTGGTCAGAAAAAAAGTATTGCTAAGTAACTGAGTAAAATTAAATTTGTTTAAAGCTTTGTTAAATTAATTTTAACCTGATTGTAAATATATCATGTGGAGACTGAACTCCGCTTTGGAGCTTATTGAATCCTGACATCTCCTTCTCAGGGGCCCTCCTGGCTCATCCCAACTTCCCTCTTTAACGAGGGAACAGATTTCAGCACTATCTTTCGTGAGCCCTGATCTTTTGTTCATCTTCTTCTTGGTTATACCAAACTTTCTAGCCCCTCAGCTGCCAGGCGACATTGCAGGCCTGTCAGGCTCCCAGTAATAACATCTTACTTCGCGAATGAAAAGTTGTCCTTTGAGGATCAAAAGTATACAACACGCGCTGCTTCAATGTGTAGAGATAAGATTAAACTACAAGAAAGGCAATTAAATGCTTAGATCATATTAATAAAAGCATTTCCTGTGTTTATCCTGCTGTTATCATTGCCCACAACACTGAGCAGTGTATTTGCTTTGCTGCCTAAAACATGAGCTGCAAGTTCAAAAAGGGATTAAGTAACTGTTTCAACAAATATGGTCCAAACACTTTTGTTGGGGTTTTGTTTTGACCCTGGTCTAATGAAGAATTCAACAGTTTAGGGGAAAGGTCTCCATACTGTTGCAGTTCAAACGGCTGCAGCGACCTGGTTCAGGGCCAGCACGGCGACCACCCCCAAGCCACTCGGGCCATCAGCTAGTTGACACCAATGTGGTGGACGGCAAAATGGCCTTTACTGATGAGTAACAAGGTGTTATATAGCTACGTTTACAACGTCACATCCGTCTGCTTACACCATAGACTAAACACTATTGGCTATTAGGGGCCCTATCTTTCCGTACAGCACGATATCTTCTGGCCGCCGTTCCCTAACTATCTGCAACACATACAAAGCAAAAACAATCTGCTTACAAACAACTCAGCCTGGGTCAGTGTTCTTTGAACTTTGCAGTTTTTGATTAAAAAAAAAAAAAAATACAACTCTGCTGTAGCACCAGTAGTTTGTAATTTCTCTCTACAAAATCATATTAACTTGTCAATGCAAATCACATTTATTTGCCCTTATTTGACCATCATGATGTTGCTGATTAAGCAACAGAGAAACTATTTGATAGAAACCAGACCAAGCTTACGTCCAATTCATGTGACCAATGTAAAATCTAGAGGGACATCAACGCCCAGAGACCCCCATCAAGGGGACCGGGCTGTAACCACCCTGGCACTGCTCAAACATGCAGGCAGCTCTGGCTCTGCTTTTCAGACTCAGGAAACTGGTCTTTGCAACCACCGGTACCTGGGACACTAGTCACAGAGCCTCCAAAGCACTAGAGGAAGGACTATCTATTTCACTTAGCTAATAATTTGATAGTTTTTGACATAACAGTTCCGAGTATGTTGCCTAGCAATACTTCAGTAAAGAAACAGGAGACAGGCTGAAGAAAGGCCCTTCAGTATACTGGGAAGCAACCAACTCCAAACAGCTGCAGCAACCCAAAGGCTTGTGCTCCATTGCATGGAGCTCCTCAAACACAATTTGATTGTGTGCAGTGATGGTGGGGCAAACTAAAGCAACATGCGGGCACATAATGATGCCACATGTTGCAAAAATGCCTTCATATATTAAGACCTAGACCTTAGGAGAAAAAAATCCTGTTTGTTTTGAAGTACAAATATATATACAAGAACAATATACTCTACTTTTACCACATGATAAAATTAAAGCTGTAACATAATCGGTGTAACCAATCAATGTATTGATTTGAAGTTGTCAGAGTTTGTAAGATGTTTACGTCAAATTTCTCCCTGGCTTGCTGGTTTTCTGGATTTAATGCAACTTGTACTTTTTTCCTTCTCCGTCCCTAGAGCTGTGCAGCAATGTTTCCCAAGCATTTATCTACTGACAGGCAATTTCATTCAGCTGCATGACAGCAGAAAGCAGAATATTACTGCATGAAAAGCAAGATTTTAAATGGCTGCTTTTGCAGCAATAATTTTAATATGGAGCACATAACTCATGTGCAATGACCACCACAGTGTGGCAGTGTGATTAACTTGGTTAGGAATCTGGTTAAAAGGATTAAAACCACAAGGTTTTATGGCACTTGCCACAGCAAGGAAAGCCTCCCGCGGAGCAGGGTGCCACACGCCAAGCCGCCTCCGCACCAGCGCCCTGCCCGGGCCACGCAGCTCTCCCTCCCTGAAGCATCTCCATTAAAAGGGGCTCTGCCAGCAGCAGCGCCCGTTTCATCGGCAAGGAAATGAGCTTCCCCAGGCGATCGCCATGTCCGTGTTCCCCAGCCCGGGGGGCCGCAGGATGCGCGAGGCCCTTGAAATACCTGCCCTTGTCCCACGTTGCCCGGCACAACCTACGTGAATGAAGGTGCTTCAGCATCAAGAGCATCATTCTCCCCAACTAACCTCCACTTGCATTTTGCTGTTATGCTGAAAACATACAGATTCCTACAACATTTCAGCAATTGGCCATAAAGTTAGTGCTTGTAAGTTCAACCCACTGATCACTCTGAAAAGCAAAGTTTCTGAAGAATAAACAGGCTCTCAATTTAAGTCAATGTAACCACAACAAGGTAATTAGCTAACTAGTGCTCGCTGAGGAGTTATGCATTTCTTTAAATTCATGCAAACAGGGTTACATCAAAATAAGTTGGGAGAAAAACAAGGCACAGATAAAGATCTCTATCTTGGGTAGAAATACAAATTAGTATTATTTTGAATCGTAAAAGTTCAACATGAAGAAATGTTTACAGGAACTCATCCCCCAGCCTACAGAACAGAGAACACAATCCAACAGTTTTCAGGAGCTTGGAAAGCCAAAGCAGGCAAGAGAACATATACTTGCTAAAGTG
Source organism: Tinamus guttatus (assembly GCF_000705375.1). The sequence goes on along the minus strand of NW_010578543.1, from coordinate 130,391 downwards.
CTTTCTGTGAGGGTAGAGAGAAGGAAAATGTCACCCAACACCGCTCTGTTAGGCTGCTGCTGTCCATCCACACCCTGCAGAGTTCCCTTGAAACACAGATTTTCACAGCTGCCAGTGATGCAAAAGCAAACACTGCGACTATGGGAGAAACCACCTATGTTCAATCTGATCAGCCAGCTGAGTTTATACTCAGAGTCATTAGGCAATTCAGAAAGTGAACCCAGCAAACAATTCCTTTGCTGTGTCACATGTGGTGGAGTGATATAATGACTGATGCCCATGGCTGCCATGGCTGGTCAGTAGCAGGCAGTGACTTAAACTTGCCTTATTACAGACACCAGATTCAATAGCTATCATCATGTTCTATAAATTCACCAAAGAGCCCTGGAATTTCTACATCAGTCATCAGTGGAGTTGAGTCTGACATACAGGTTATCACAGGAGATGAAGAGAGCGCAGTCATACTTCCCTCCTGCCACAAGAAAAATATCTGGGCAATCTCAATGTCCTCTTCTGAAGAGGAAGGTGAATGGTATTTCAACCTGCATCACATGGTGGACACAAGATCTTACTCATTAACATTTTCCAGATCAGCTAGCAGTCACTGACTGCAAACTTGACAGGAAATAATCTCTTGTTACAAAATAACATGAAAAAAAAACAGCACTAGCAAAGTTGAGGCCTACAACACTGCGGGCTCAGCAGGAGCATCAACACGGTCGTGTCATGCAGCCCTCATCGTATACGGCACAGTCTTCCCTGGATTAAATCTGAGTATTTGCGACAGGCAGATTTTAGCACCCATCATAAAGAAAAAGTGGAAGGAAAAAAAAAAAGACGACTATCATGAGCAGTATAGTTATGAGCACTAGGTGAGCCCTAGGTAGAACTAAAGCATCACATAGCAACGAGCAGCTGCTTCCCAAAAACACAGAAAAGGAGGTTTGCCAAAAGCTTACAGTAGAATGATGCAGTCACAAGGTCCATGAAAACCAAATCAGGTTAAGCAACTAAATTAATTGGGCACATCAAATATAGCTCTGAAGCTGCCAAAGAAACTCAGACAAAGTACAGCACTTGATCTGTATTCAATGCCAAATATTTCTTAGTAACTCTGTTTTCACAGTTAAGGTATCAAAAATGAGTTTCAAGAGGAGCCCTGCTTGAGGATTTTGCTGAGAGCAAAACAGTTTGTTGCAGTTTGCTCGAGAAACCTAAATATTTAAGAAAGATTAGCTGTGACAGATAATTAAAACCTAAGTATTTGTATCATGCAAAAAGGAAGTTACAAGTCCTATACTTAGCCCTTTGCCTTGGGTCCCCTGTTTTCTAGAATTCCTTTAAAAATAATTTGCTACTCTCAGCTTTGATTTTTAAAAAGAGAGTAATTTAGCATCTTCCAGTTTTCATCTGGAGATAGACTTCAAAATGAAAATTGATCACAGAGCTTGTGAGGCTGCCGAGATCATTTTTCCTGAAAATTACTGCTTATTTGGGTTCTCTCACTCCTTGCTAAGTTCAGTCACTTACTCAACTTTGGAGGCTCTTCTCAGAATTTAAAGGTCATTTGAGAATATCTGATTGCAATGATTATAACTGAGATTAGTTTTGAACTGATGAGAAATAAAAGGAAAAGGGCAGGTTGTTGGGAATATGAAGGAGATATGCCAGAGAGCCTCCTTTCCACACAAGGCTGCAGCACAGATCAGGGGACACATGAGCATTATTAGTACAGTAAGCAACACCTTTTAGATTAATTCTGCTCTCATTTAAGACTAACATTCAAGACCAGGGTTTGTTCCACTGCTTTTAAGGGTATTTTCATCAGACATTTCCAAAGTGGCTGCAGATACAGATCTCTTGAAGATTTGTATGAGCAATTCCAGGCTTGGAAATTTCCTCCCATGAGGAAATGAAAACATACACCATGTAAAATACGGTTACATCTATATACTAGAGAGCCTGAACAAATAAGTTGTTAGTTTTGTTAATTTTTCTCTTGCTTCCACTTTTCTGGGTCGGCAAATGTTCTGTCAGCCCTTATCTTGAGAAAAATTGTAATTGATATGTTCATTTTCATTTATGCCTAAGGAATTTTCCTATTATTGTAAGCTGGGAAATATTAGATAATTGACAGTGGTGATAAAACTCCATTCATACCCATTATGCTGTTCCACGTATACGCTTAATTGTCAACATTGCAATAGCTTTAACTGCAAATAGACATTGTCCATTAGCCAACCCAAGTGCTCAACAAGAAAAACACAGACATTTTAAACATTACTTGGAGGATGAGAAGAGCATAGCTGTCATCTGAATAGGCAGTTTTACTCTGGTTATCCACTTCGAATCTCTCCCTACCCCCAAACATATCTGTCTTCAATATTCAGGCCAAGGAACAACACAGGCTACAGCAAAAGCACTGTCCATACGGAGCTGCATTATTTTTAAAAAATAGGAAATAATTGTGTTTATACCCGCTTTAGAAAGGGAGGAACAGAAGCACAGAGAGAAGAAAATCTGCCCGGGGCTGAAAACGTAGAGCCTGAGTTACTGGACAAACCTTACTGTGGGCTGAAGGAGAGAAGAAATGCACCCCCCAGATGCACCTGTAAAAGAAACCGTTCCAACACCAGTCACGTCTGCTTCGAGAAGCACAGGGAGATGAGGGGTCCCTGCTGCACCATTCCCCCTGCCTTCGATCCTAGCTGCTAATGTCAAAACAAAAATACAATCCATAGGGCTCCCAGTGATCCCTTTATGTGCAAGGTTTCTGACTGGACTCAACATCCTTTTCTTCAGTAAGGTAGAGGACAAGTAAAGGGAATATTTTGACAAATAACTGCAGTTTTGGTGCCTCTTCCTGTGGAATCTCTACTAGACAGACCAACAGAGCCCAATTTTTAACAGCTCTTCTTCCTCCACAGTAGGACACCCCCCAAATTTCCAAAGCCTGCTCTGATACCAGCACCCTGAAGGATTCCCAGAGAGGCCAAACCAGAGCCCTGAGCGCCGGGCGCTGCCTCTGCTGCTCCCTCGGCAGCTTCCAGTGGCCGGCGCGGCTGCACTGTGCTCGCTCAGGCTGCTGCTGCGGCTGGCTCCATCTATCACTGCTCTTATTTCCCTGGATGGTTGTTTCATATTTTATTAGAAATGACAGCTCTATTATTAACAAGAAAAAAATATAGCATGAAAGAAAAATACAAGTAGTAGGTTTAAGAACCAGGTGCTGAAGGATGTGAAAGTTTTATCTGGTGACACATAGGAAATGGCTGGATCTGTAAAATATTTGCTGCCTGAATGGTTTATTAAAACTGACACTGGTACAACAATTACTACCAATTATTTTGTCAGAGCTTCAATTCAGAGCAGAGAAAGTTAGTGGCAAAAAACATTTGAAACCTAAAAGTAGCTAAAGACCATTTTAGTAGGGGCAGTTGATTGATCAAGAGTAAAGATATATGAAGCTTTTCCTCTCCAGGTTACTAGCTCAGACCCACGCCTGACACTGCTCACAGAAAAAAATATCAGCAGGTTTTTTTTTATGATGACTTGTGCAAAATTAGGTCATGGGCCAGATCCTTGTGGTCAGCTGTACACATTAAAAAATCAGCACAGTAATTGCTACTTGTTGGCAGCTCCAGTCATGAGACCAAAGTGCTGAATACCAACACAGATTATACTGCCTACTTCCCAGTTCTGAAGTTAGCCCCTTGGGAAACTATGCAGTGGTAAAATGCAGAAATCATTCTCCAAAACAGACCATATAAGTAATTAGCTTTTTTTTTTTAAAAAAAAAAAACTGGAAGTTATAAAAAGAGATTTACCACATGCCTTCACTGTAAAGTTAACTTGACTGTAACCTTAAGTCACCTTACACCCGCACGCAGAGCTCCCACGCTTCAGTGCAAGAACCTCAGATCAAAACGATGCCTCTGCAGGATGGTGAGGGGCTCAGAGCATCATTAATCTCCCCAATCCTCCCTCCTATCTAGTACTGAGATACCAGATCTCTCAAATCCACACTCTGCAGAAGAAATCACCACCCTACTCAGCTTGCTACAGGTTTTCCCCAGCAAGGATGTCTGATCCTAAGCTCTAATGAAGACTAACTCAGCTTTCATATTGAAACGGGTATAATCAAACTAAATTACTACTACAGGCAGAGCCTCCCTTTTGGAAGGGTTCAGGGTTCATCTGCATAATTCAGAAGAGCGTGTTTGCATGAGCTGCATAAGTACCGCAGCACAGCCAGAACAATAATGCCAACGTGCTTCCTTACCTAGTTATCTCCAAAGTAAGCTCTAGTTAGTTCCAACGTGCTATGTCAAGCAAGTAGGGGCAAACTTGCATTCAAGCTCTCCCAGTTGCTTTCCAGATGTGGGAAGAACGGAGAAGAATTTGCTACATTTACATGATGCAGGATTTTCATTTCATTTACCTAGACTTTTGCCATGTCTGTAAACAGAGTTGTTATTTCAGGCCTTCTGATAATTCAGAGATTGATTTTCCCCACGCCCCAAAAAATGGTTGATAAGCAGTGAACCATAAGGTCTGTAATTATATGATCACTGGCTAATAAAGCCTTTGGCACTAGGAGTTACACACTAGGTCAAACTTATTAAGTCTACTAGGGTCCCAGTTGCTTTCTATCAGGGCCCAAAGGAAATATCAAAAGTTACTGACCCTATGTATTAAAGAGAAGTAGCCATTCTTACAGATACATAAATTGGAGAGTTGCTGCTCCTGTAGGAGGACAAAAAAGGAAAAAAAAAAAAAAGCAATTCCAGATTTGAACCACATAGAGAATAAAGAATTACTTTCTTTTGATATACAGGAACTAGCAGCAATACATCATTACAACTCTCATTCACCGAATTTAAAGCCAGAAGGAGCCATTAGATCATACATGCTGACCTCCTACATATCACCAACCATTAAATCTCACCCGGTTCTGCCTGCACTGAGCCAAACAACTGCTATTTGTTTACAGCGAGATTTTCAGGCTTCCTCTGCAAATACGAGTGTAGAATTCACCACTCCTTAGAACTGCAGTGGCCTATTCCAGTGGTTAGTAGCCACATTACAAATTCACATTTAGCATCCAATCTAAATGCACCTGGTTTCAGCTCTCAGTTGCCTGTTGTCCCACCATTCTCTACAGTATTAAAACATTTTTTTTGCTCCTGGAGAAATTATGAGCTGTAACCAAGGCACCTCAGCATTAAATCTCTAAAGGTATGGCATGTCCTCCGCTTCTGAGGCTGTTATAGTCGATGAGAAAGGCTATTTTACACCAACCTTTGACTAATAGCAGAACAGAGCATGTTTTCTAGGACTGGTATCACAAGTGCTGCTACTTGCCTCGCTACCTCAGAACAGCCAGAATGAAACAAGCCCAACTTACCTCCACCCTGACAAAAGCAGGAAACCAAGGCTCGTAGTATATATTCTCATACGCTTCTGAACTGACACAAGACCCACACAGGTATTTGGTGATCTGATTATGTCAAGCTGTGTGCATAATTTTGCACACAGTGAGGAGTGTACGCACTTCTCACCTGCTGCAGTCTTGCTGAAACCATTTCCATATTTTAAACTAGAAAAATAGTACCTGCCTAAAAACAAGAAAATGAAAAATAAGCTACACAACTAAGGAAAAACAGAGGTGCAGAGCAAATGCTGGGGAACAAACAAGTCAGGGAATAAAATAAAAAAGTCTGAGAATCATTTTTAGAAATAGGGCTTGAGAAGGTTTAATTAAGACTGCAGTCTAGTTAGCATTTATCACCACTATTAGCCCTTGGGAATGTCCTCAAGACTCAAGACCAAACAAACAAGGCTGTGCAGGCAAACAACCAAAACACAGAGGTTGACCTTGACCACAAAGCAACTATCATGATGCAAACGAAAGGCAAAACTGCTATTAGGTGTGGGAAGGCAGGATGGCAATGAAGTTGGCAACCATATGGCATCTTTTCTAGGATTCCTTAAACTTGTAGAATAATTAATATACAGGACTTTATCTCAGATTTTTAACTGCACGTGAAACTCCGCCACCTTCCTGCTAAAACGAGTCTGCCAGAGCAATGCACGGTGCTGTATGAGCCCACTGCTCATTGACCCACCAAGTAGCCCTTCTCCCAGCCGCTGCAGTTGGGAGCATTTCCGATATATTCTTGTGCACACCAGGATTTCTCAGGCCTGAAAGTTGAATGCAAAAAAGTAGTATGTTCTCATGCCTCAACTCCTCACTTAGTTTGCACACGAATGCAAGTCTCCTGTTTGGAAATTCAAGCTAACAATCTAGGGACTAATATACGTGGAAGAAACTGAAAGACTGACTCCTGCAGATCAGGATTTCAAAAGCATTTTACAGCCTGCAGACAACAAAATTGAAACACATGGGCTAGTCCAAGTCAGCAGTGTGCATCATTCTTAGGAAATACTCCATATGCTGTGTATGCCAGCCTCCTGGAGAAGCCCTCAATTTTTGGCAGGTTTGCAGTCTTCCTGGAGGATACTAACTGCCAAGTATTTAGAAGCATTCATTAAACTTAAGTGTCTTGTTTACTGGCTGCTCAACTCAGGACATCTTGTAACTAATTTCTGGAAGTGCCTTGGACCTTATTTCTTGACCAACGGCAAAGAATTGTCTGAGACAGTGATTACAAACCCTCCTCAATCTTGTTACATTTCCTCCAAGGTAATACACACTTGAGTGCCACTGGTAGGAAAATTCTGACTTCTGCAAGAAGTCTGAAGAAGACTTTGTGCTGGATACTGAAGCTTGCTCTACAGAGAAGTTGCACGGTAACAAGATTTGTTAGGATATGGTGACAGCAGTCTCATTTCCTTCAGGTTAAGTCAGTCAGGTCATCAAAAAGACAGAACTGCTAGTCTTTGCTAAGTTTATGTTGGTTACAGTGCATCCAGGAGCACAAACACAAGAACTGCAGGCAATTTTGAAGAGGCAGCAGAGGAACCAGGTGCAGTAGCCTTTCTCATGCACCCCTTTCTTTCTAGGGTGCAGCACGGGAGATGGTTTGGGCTCATCCATCTGAAGGACATGACAGCAGATTAAGGTAATTTACCCACCTGTGCCATGAAGACAAGGGTATTCAGGTGTCCAGCTGCTTGAGGGAGATCTGCAGACAGACAGATCAAAATCCGCAGCTGTCGGCACCACAGAGCTCCCTCACGTCTGTGCTGCTGCTGGGCTGCCCGCGGGAAGGGCAGGGCCTGTCGCATCACAGTCCCATGGCAGAGCCTCACACAGCTCCGCACAGCCCTGCCCGAGCCCTGCCCACGGGTAGGAGGCCTTGCTGATTATCCAGAGAAAAGACAAATCAGCAGTACACTGAAATATAAGCTTTAATAAAGAAAACACTAATTGTGTGCCTATAATTTCACTGATCACAGAATGCAGTTTGCAGCTCTCTCAATTACAGTTTACAGAGATGATATCCTGAGTCTTTTAATCTCTGAGTTTCTTTATAAGTGCCCATTCACGTCACTTCTTACACAGCAGAACTTGAATTTCACGGAAGCAAAGATCTTGCAGTACAGGTTTTAAATAATCTGCGAGAAGCCACCCCACAGACTTGAATTAAACAGGAGATTATTTTTGATTAAAAGGCACAGTCTTAGCAGAGATTTCTGTCTCGAGGGGAGGCAAAGTCAGTCGTCTTCAGGCTGTCAGAGCCATACACTGCTCTACCACCTTAGATTTAGTCAGGTGAATCTCCCTACTCTGAGAGCTAGTAAGGAAACATGCAGGAACACTTGCTCCCATCCAGAACATAAATGTGATAATAGCATGGTCCAATTCTGCAATAAGGTGAAAGGAGAAAGCAGGTAGGTGTCTAACTGCACATTCTGGCAACATCAACAGTGGGCTTAATCACGGTCAAAGAGCCCAGACTTCCTTTTCCGCATTCATGGCATCAAACACACCGGTGCTCTCGGGTTACATCAGGCTCACTGCTCATGCCACCACTGCTCTTCCACAAGAAGGAGCCATCAAAGAGCCTCAAGAAGAGCAGTGGCAGAAGGGCACAAGGGCAGAAGGGCCCTATCCCTGCCCTAAAAGCCTTTTTTTAATGAGGAAATATGAACTACTTATTCCATGCTTCACTCCGGCAGGGGTGTCCCTCTGCACGTACAAGACCTTCCACATCTGTTAAGTTTCTGTTGTTTGGTCAAGAATCCAGGTTCTAACCATCAAACTTGGGGCCTCCCTGGATGCTGTGGGCCCAAACCTCCTCAAAGCTTCCCCTCGGCTACAATCCGGCTGCCCATTCAATGGCTCCTTATGTTTACACATGTCCTTCCAAGAAATGTTAAGTGTTAGCATTGTGGATTACAGTTTCAAGAGGCACACGAAACAGGCTGAACATTGGGTTCCCATTGCTTTACTTAAAGCACAGGCTGTAATTGCTTGTATAACCAAAACAAACTTTTCGTATATAAAAAACAGAGACTTGATATTTCTACTGTGAATCTTTTTAGTGGTTTCAGATTATTTTATCATAGTTTCCTAAATAGAATCCTGAACTATGCTCTTCACAATGTGAGGGCCAAACAAGGCTAAGAATTTGGCAAAACCGCCTTTCCCAAGCTCGCAGGCTGGGGAGCTGTTGCACCCCGCTCCGCTTGCTGCCCGCGCGGCGCCAGCTCCCGAACACCCGCCAGCCCCGTGCCCAAAGCCCGGCTGCGTCCCCACACTGGGACCAAGCTGTGGCCTCCTGAGCAGAGGCGCAGCCTGCACAGCACAAAAACACGCGGAGGCAGCTAAAAAATGGAGGACCACAGCAAGTCTAGTACATGAGTGCTAGAAAAGTTACACAAAACAAATGCTCTAAACTTCAGAATACGCCCTGCATTTTACTCAGGTTGTTTATGGCAGTTAAATCTCAGGCACATCATGTGTTCTAAGTTTAAAACCTTTGAATGCTCTCCAAAATCTTCTTACATATTACGTACCACATAAGACGTACAAAATCTCCGTATAGCACTTGCCAAGACACCTTAGCAATGGTTTCATATGTTTCATTCCCAAGCTAGCTCAATTTCCACGAGAGGTGGGGCAACCGCGCAGTGGGCCCTGCTACTTGCTTTTATGTCTGGCTTTGTAAAATATGTAACCACCCACTAACATATACCTTTAAAACACCTGAAAAACCCAAAGAAAACAAGGTAGTTTTCAAAAACACAATCGTAAAATAACTGACTTTAATATGGGAAAAGGTCCCTAGGACAAGTGTGCTACAACACTCCTTATTCGTCCTTTTTAGAAGCTTAAACCTTAAGCTTTAGAGCTTCTAAAAGCTTAAAACCTTTTTCTCAAAGCAAAGACGTGACTACATTTGAGCTTGTCTGGGGCGGTGGTGCGTCACTCTACACCAGAGAAGCTCCAGATGCCAACAGCAAATAAAGCATTAATGTACAGTTTAAATCAGTCATATCTTCAAAACTAAAAGAATAAAACACCACATATTTTACATCACTGAGATAATCAACAAAGGTTGGCTTTATCTTAAAAATAGATCTATCACAGTCAAGTGCTTTACTATGAAACTAATTGCAGAATTCCTTATATTCCAGTTATGAGTCTATCAAATTGCTCAGTTATTGAAATCATCCAGAAACAACTTACCATAGCTGTTATTTACAGATCAGGTACCTGCTAAAACAACTATTTCTTTCTGCCAAGATATCACATTTGCCTCGTTGGATAATATGAAAAAACAGAGGGGACAACATTCAGTCATCCTCTGTAGCAGTGGTTGCATTTCTATTCAGTAACACTGGCATTTTGGAGAGTAAAGCCTAACATTAACTTACCTTGACATGTAAGCACATTAATTTGAAAGTGTTAGAACCAGTCTCCCTTCACTGGTGCCTGTACTACAAGGCCACCAGGTGTGACTTCTGCCACACAGACATGATGTCTGCTCCTGGCCACAGTCAACCAGAGAACAGGAGAATATTTGCTGTGGCATCAGTATGTGAATTCATGCTGATCAGATTCTTTGTGGATTTTTTAAACATGCTTAACTTACAATTAGCTACAATTTGGCATTTAATAACATTTAATAGGTGGAATAGGGTATGGAAGGCAGGAGAAGAACCTTTTAGTAGAACGAGGTTCTTTAAGAGCACTTAGCACCTGCCGTTTGTGGTGAACAACCCAGCAAGAAAACACATCTTCTGCAGGCCCGTGACTGCCAGCATTTAGCAAGACCACCAAGAACAATGTCCCCACCACCACCTCAGGGAGGTTGCCATAGAACCAGACTAGTAAAGATCTGGTGACTCTGCACGTTAGCAGCTTTTCTTCAGCTAAAGACTTCAAATAATGCTAGACTAGTAAATATTATTACTTTAAGATCAGGGTAATTAATAATTTTGATCAAATAGTTTCACTTTGAGTCATATACCCCGCAAGTACATAATGGACTCCACAGCCATCTTCACAAGCACATGGCAGTGGCATAGCTAGAACAAGCCTCTGAACAAAAGCTTCCTGCGCCTTGTGCTCTGAATCAGAGCTAATTTTTTATCAATGAGGAACAAGAACTCCTCCTTACACCACAGATTCTCCAAAGGAATTATTTACACATAAGCATCTCACAAAGCAATAAAAATAGTGAGCAGTACTTACTGGACTGATGCTCCAGCTACGCAACATCTCCATTTGTGAGGGCAACCCCGCACCAACTGTGGAAGAGTTCCTTTGAATCTCCTCCCTGAAACCTCTAGAGGAACAGCATCCTATGTGGAATCATCTGGAGACCTTGTTCTTAGGAGGGTCATCACCACAGTTTATCTTAGGACTTCTCAGCTCTGAATTTTTTTTTTCTTCCTTCTCTTCGTGTTCAGAAATTCCTCTTTGCAAACATGGTAGTGGCAAGCAGGCGGCTACCAGTTGTACCTGAAGACTTGTCCACAAGTCTCTTAGTTCTTCAGAGCAGAGAAATACAGCTGGACAATTCCCAGATCCCTGTTTCATACTCCTCTTGTCCTGTGCAGTGCAGCAGCCCAGTGTGTCTGCAGGTGAGAGAACTGCAACTGCTGAATCATCCAGCTTGCAGTGCTTGCCCCAGGCACGTGCCAGGATGTAGCTGTGCTCTTCCAGCTGACATTGGGAAGACACAGCAGAATTGAAAAGCTACCCCAGTGAACAGTCTTCCAGGAGCACTGCTGGCAGCAGAGCAGAGAGGATGCATCCACAGGAATGCTGCAAACAAAGATGGGAGAGGATTAGCACTGCAGGAGTTCTGGAGTCACATCCCCCAGTATGCTGCTACTCTGCAGCGACGTTGCAAACTGATCTGGAAGGGAAGTGGGTGATAAGCAACGCACTTATGTAACCATGAATTGTGCGAAGCTTCCAGACCCATGCGAGTTTATGGACATGAAAGAACAGAATGTGCAAACCTGAACGTGCACCTAACTACTACTGCAAACGTATTTCCTAAATTACAGGCAAGACTAGAGAGATCAGTTCTCTTCAGCACACATTTCTGTGTTGCTGGTGATTTCCACACCCTTCAGACTAAAATGAGAATGAATAGGATTCATCAACAGCACAAACGGATAGAGCCATAACATTTGTCTGGAGTGTAAGTCTTTATAAATACTACTTACACATCAGTATTATGTATAATAGCATTGTATTATCTATACAGTACTTTCCTTGGAGTACTGCACCTAGAGGTAATTTATGACATTTCCTATTTTTAGAAATCTGATAAGTATAATTTACATGATGTGGCATTGTTATAGTTTAGAGCTATGTTAATTATTAATAACCAGCTGTATGACTCTAATTTATTTGATATGATGAAATTAGGAATATGTAATTCTGCAAGCACTTCTTGTTAGAAGTACAACTTGAGCTGAATCAACCTCCTAAAGGTTTCACACGTTTCAGGAGAGCTTAGCCGGAAACACATTGTTTTCTTAATTAACACTATTGCTTTTAGGACAGATGTGTAGTAGATTTGGAGCAGGGCTCTGAGCTGAACGCCCACACTGACGCGTTTCAAGCACCAAACAAGCCTTGCTTGCAGTCTCCACGTTCAGCTTTATCAGTTGCAATTTTTTCTCTGTGTGTGTGTGTGTGTGTGTGCACGCGCTTTTAGGTTTATCTTAGTCAGTATGACAACACAGAACACACATATAGAGGCACCATAGTTAACTGAAGACATGCTGTTATGCAAGAAGGATGTTAGCTGACCCAGCTTTGGCCTCTCCTGCCTTTGAAGGCTAAATTGGTTGTGTGCACTCTGTAGAAGGCAGAGTTTTGTAATCACGCTTTACTTGGAAGTTAGCCAAATGCCCTTTAGGACTTCACAGTAGTAGAAGGTGTAGAGTAAAAGGTGTGCCCCAATTTCACATGGCTGAATAGAGATACAAGGATTATACATTTTCAAGCAACTATCATATGATATAATATCACTTTTTAAGTAGATAAAATTTACGTTGTTCTTCAATATGCAATGGAGACAAATCAAAACAAAGCTCATACAAATTATCTATTTAATATTTTCTTATATGACTAATACATGTTATTACCTCCTTCAAGACAAAACAAGGGAAAGGAAAACTTCGAAGACTAATCATCTGACACTAATAACTATCATCTCCTACTGGCCTAATAAGGAAGCCTTATTCAGTTGTTGAGTGTTTTTTTTCAGTATGGAAACTGCAGCAATTTAACTGAAGCAATATAGATCGAAAAAAGAGTAGAAACAGGAGGCTAAGACGTATGCTAACTTCCAAATGTATTAAATCCAATTTTCACCTTAGGGAAGAATTTATACACAGTAATTTCATGAAGAAATGCTGCAGAGAAAACACAAACACAGGAAGCTGAATAAGTAGAGCTGAAGGCAGGTAGGATGGCCCTTCTGCACATTGCTTAAAATTAGCACAAAGTCCCAGAGGTGCCATATATAGGAACATCGAGATGGAACCCACGATACTATACTGCACATACACACTTTTAAGATGAAACTGTTAGCTGGAGAAGGTGGAAAGAAGGGATAAAAGCTTATTGCTCAGAAATTACCTCATTTGCCAAAAAAGATCACTACTATAAGAACAAATCAGCAGAAACACTGGACCACATTCTCAATTAGCAAGACTTACTCATGTGTGCAGCTCTCCCTGCAAGATGTGCCATCTACCTCCCAAGCTTGCTTTCTAATTTGAGCAGTTTATTTAACATGCACACCCACCATAAACCCATTCACACAGTTGGTGTTTTTCTAGCTTCCTTCACATCCGGGTGCCTATTCAACATATGTAGTGCTAGACTGGTGCCTACCAGTCACCTTCTTTCCACTAAATACCATAAAAAGTGTCTACACTTCCTATCAGTCTTTCATCCCTTTCAACAAATAGTTCTGACTTTTTAAAAGGGGGTGGGAAAAAAAAAATCATTTGCGTCAATCCTTGTTACTCATTTTTGATCATTTACACCACACAGATTCCTGACAGTGTGCAAGATTATCAAAAGTACACTAGCCCCTCAGTATGCATTTTGGAAGTTTATGAAGAAAACAAGCCCTCTGTTATTGTTTATTATCAAAAACCTGAAAAACTCGATAAAGGAGATGAGGAAGCTGATCATCTTTATACAGAGATGGGAACATGATTGGCGAGAAGCAAGGCCAGGAAAACAGCACTTTTATGCTGGGTAAAGCATAAAAGTGAGGCAAGTCTGGAGGCAAGTCTGAAGCATTTCATAGCACAGGGAGGCACTTCTGCAAGCAGAAGTCACCATCAGATGAGGGTCCTTCTTAGGCCTCTTAGGAGATGAGGCTCCTCCCGCTCCGGTGCGGGACAGAGGACGACACTGCACGGAGCACTGGCCTGGTGCGCGCAGAAGGCCAGACCTGCGGTTCCGGAACTAAAGTTTCAAGCAAGCGACAAACACGTGGACAAAACGTGTTAAAATATATTTTAGAGCTTGAGCACAGTTTAATTTTACAGACATAGCTGCCTGAAATCTTAGTCCTCAAAGTTGAATAAAGGGAGGTCCAGATTTATTCCTATCAAGTCACTATGTCACAAATCTGTCAGACAGGAGCTTATGACTCTCCCCTTAGTCCCCTTAGTGTGCATACAGCCTTCACTACTGCCAGGGAAAACGTGTCATTCCCTTTTAAAGGCATAAAGCTGAAGCACAAAGAGATGCAGTAACTTGCCCTGAGCATCAAAAAAGCCTTTGCAATAGTGCCTTAAATGCAAAATATTATTCTTCACAGACCTTACACCCAAACACCGCGGATACAAATAGGTAGAGGGATGAAATGCTGCTGCTATAATGAGGTCACATATTCATTTTTAAGTTTTAACTTGGTTTTGTAGTTCTCCCCTAAATATGTCCAATACTACATAATAAACACACTTTTATGAACTTAACAATGCCTTTGTTCTTGCCACATCCTACTCCTCCACCGCAGCGACGAGCTGACCTGTGATAACCAGCACAGAGAACCCTAGCAAGCACCCGGCATCATATTGTGCAGATCTGCTGAAGCCACTGAGCGGCTCAGACAGGCCTATTATTAACAATTAGGCACTTATTGTAAATTCTAGCTGACACATCTCATTAAATATAGGCCAAAATAGACTTCGGTGATCGAACCTCATTTTTAATAGCTTTTCCCAGCATTCTGTCAATTGTTGTCAGGAAGCTGAAAATTACTCCTACCACTAGGACGCCCACTTTATTCTTGCTGACTGCTGAGAACTTTCAAAAGGCGGCCTTGCCTCCTCTGAGCCTGGCAAAGGGGAAAAACCAACTGCGTGCTCAGGATGGCGAGAGGCTTTTAAAAACCTCTCAGCAGTCAGCATGAAGGGAAGAGGAGTAGGGGGTAGAAGCAAAAATATTTTCCATTGTCGTTTCTTCTACATAAGAGCCCAGAGTGAAGTTTATGACTTTGACTGCCCCCTTCTAAGGTCCAATTTGGTGTGCAGAAGTGGGACTGAACAGCTGGTCTAGGATCCAGAGCCTAAATGACAACTTACTGTCAAAATGTCTACAATTACATTCCACTCCCACAATCATCAAAAAAATAAATAAATGAAAACTAGCTTCTCGGAAGTATCACACTTACTCACAGACCATTTTTCCTTCCTTTTTTTCCCCTCTCCACAAAGAGCAGAGATTCTCACCATGTTCAAAATCCAGTAAGCAAGTACCAAGAAACTTTGTTTCCCTAGTTAAGTCCAATATGAATATCTTAAGAGCTCCTAAGTCAAAAATAACTATCTTTACTGAGGAATTTTCTTTAGTTGAAATGTATCCAACATTTCCACCTAAGTAGGTTCCAACTACAAACCTTTACAAAATATTTAACAAGATTTGTGCATTGAGCAATAGTTGGTTTCCATGAATCGGTTAAAATCCAATGAAGACAGTAGAACCAACTTGAGAGAGGTGAGAGAGGTCTAAGCATGACTGAGCCAGCAACATTAAACTGTTTTGAACCTGCTGGCTTAGTGCTACGGCACCTCAAACAGCATTTTTTGTGACCTAGCTTTTAACAGGTTGAATAATATTGTAGCATGCAACATAGAAGAAAAAGCACTGCTAGGCTTCTACAGTCAGATGTTCCTATTTGGTCAAGTTTTTGATGCTCCTTCTTGACCTTAACATTTTACGAAAAATATCACTGGCCAAGAAGCACACTCATTATGGGCATATGCTAAACAAAGCACAGGACAGGACCTCGGCAAACAAAGCAACTTTGGCAAACATTTTTGGATCTAGACAAGTTAAAACTACTGAAACACAAATCTGAATGCATTAATAAGCATTTTTCCCACTTAAGATACTACTACATGAAAGAGACAGACAGAACAAAATTTAGTCATCTGCAAACCATTCAGCTAACAAAGGAAAAAGAAAAAAAAAAAAAAAAAAAAAAAGCTTCAGAGGTCCCACACATTTTGCTTCATAAGTATTCAGATATGAAAGTGGAGTCATTGATCTGGGTTCCCACAACCTTGATTCAGCCAAGACCTTTGAATGACATGTTTAATTTTGAACAGGTAAAAGTGACCTTCTCATTTGAAACTTTCCTTACAATCACTCTTCAGCAGTTTAGCTGAACCAACTATCTAAACAAAAGAGACTCCTCATGAGGAAATCTGCAACAGACTTTGGCTATCACAGCATCGACAAGCTTCCTCGGGAATACATTTCCTGTAAGGATTCCTGTCTAAGTGACATCATAGTGGGGAGGACCCCAATACTCCACCTTAAAAAGAAGGTGGAGAAAAAGAATAATGTCAACTCAGACAGATTCCCTGTATTTAGCCAGATTATTGAAAAGATGACTCTTGAGGTCCAGGATTTTTTAAATACGTTTTTCACAGAAAACTAAGAATTGAGAGAATGACTGCCAAAACCTGATAAGGAACAAGCCTAGACATTCTGCCATATGGAAAAATTGCCTAATTGTCCAGTCTGCTTCACAAGGGCTATTTAAATAATTAACCAGAGTTGCTCTAAAGGAAGTTAAGGAGGGAATATCAGAAAGGGAAGCCAAGCAGATCTTCCCACGTGCAGCAGTTACATCATGCCTCCTACAATCACCAGAGGAGACATGCTGGGGGTTATGAGCAGGGTAGAAGCTGAGTGAAGCTCAGGGGATGAGAGAAACCTGCTATTTCAGCATTATGGTGAACCCAGACAAAGGGGGATGCTCCTGTAATGGGAAATGCGTCCTCATCTCCTGAAGCTCTGCTTTCTGTGACCTGAAGTAACTCAGCATCCTCCCCAAACCACCTGAACACACCCACAGCAGAGCAGAGCTCTCATGGAAAACAGCTCTTTCCTGTAGTTAAACCATTAAAGAGCCACTCACACCTGCAGCCAGAGACACTCACAAGAACTGTTTGCCATTCACAGTCTACAGGAACCCTAAAGGGTACAGAGTAACTGCTGTATTGAATTTGAAAACAGAAAACCTAATTGCCTGTATTCATGACTGGATGATGGTTTGGGCCAGGCCAAGCTGATAGAACCATGTGGATCTTCAGATCAACTGCTAATGAGCGGAGCCAGGCACAGCGCTGTCTCCTCCAGCCTCAGGGAGGTCTCGCTCGGCAGCAGAGCCCTGACCAGGACATTGTTCCCAGAACAAGGAAGCCTAGCTAAGGCTCCTGATTTCTTGACTGACTTTTTTCAAAGGAAGAATGAGATTGGTGCCAAAAAGCAATCAGTGGACCTCCAGTCAAAGAAAGCACTTATGGCCATGATTTCAATCCAGCTACTCACGTATATGAAGCTATGAATGTGTTTAAGTGCTTTGCTGGATCAAGGCCCAGTGACCTCTTTGTGGACTGGAGTTTAGCTAAATCCAACACATGAATGGAGTCACATTTGAGAACTCAGTTGAGTTTATTTAGCAGCAAACTCCAAAAATTCATATTTATTTTTTCCCTGCAGCCACAAACAATGGTTGGAAAATGTTGATCTTTTTAGAAAAATCCCCACAGAAGACAGTCAGGCTGGATCCACCTAAAAATCTTGTGATGTTGAGTGATGTGACCTCAAGAGTTCTAACAATAACTTAGCAGCAAATTGGTGTCTCTGCAAATTAACCGAGTTTTCTGATATCTATTATGAAATAAGAGAAAAGAATTGCAGTGCAAGAAGCTGGCTGAAGTGCACTTCATTTTCAAATCCTGCTGA
>NW_010578543.1:68913-101426 GCF_000705375.1 Tinamus guttatus | reverse complement strand
CGCACAGGAGAGCGCACCCCGGAGATACATCGTTATCTCACCACAGAAAGCAAATAAAAGGATTTTTTATCCAAAGTTTTGCAATAACAAAACCCCACCGCACCTAACACAACAGTTTTGCTGGTGCTCTCAGCACATGCGAGGTTAACACTAGAACAGTGTCAATGACACCTTCAGAATAATTACTTATTTTCTCTGGCATGAGGGAAAAGACAGGCCCTAAATACACAATCTCTTTATAGGGCATGTAAATAGATTATAAAAAAACAAACAGGTTCCAATAGGAAACAAATACAACTTGAATGTCTAATAGAAAACAAATATTCCCTTAGACCTTCAAATGACAGTTCTGATAGAAATTGATACAAATGCAAGAAATGAAATAATCTGGCATTTTCTATTCTCAGTGACTTTATCATCTGTATATCACATCTCACTAAGCTCTCATCAGTCTGATAACACAACAGCTCCAATCAAAAACCTTAAAGAGAACAGAGACCAAGATCTGTGCATAAGATGCTGAAAACAGATGTCTTATCCCACTAGAGTTTCAAAATGCATTAATATTTTAAAGACCATTTGTTTTAGTTTATTGACTAAGTACAAGCTTATAGCTCACTGTTCTTCAAACTGAAAAGCACAGATCTAAGCAGAACACCAGCTCTAGAAAAACGCACACAACACTACCCTCTTCAAACACTGACCAGATTGAAAAAGGCCAGAAAAAATTAAAATGAGGGAAATTTCAAAAGAATTTTGAATATTGATTTCTAACATCCATAAATAAAATATTTTTATATCTTCCTTTTCCCAAGCAAAGCAACTCACTTTTAATTCTTTGCAAAGCTGATATAAGGCAATTTCCTGATGACTCAAAAAGTTTCAAATTTTATTTAAAATCAAAAAAAAAATCCAAATCTATTGGCTAATATCTATTTAACTCAGCCATATGTTTCATACATGCCTTTTAGCTGGCATAAAAAGAAATTATAAGTTCAAGCCCTACACCACTGACAATCACTTTTTTTTTTTTTTTTTGGTAAATTCTACATATATCCTAAAATACTGCTAGTCACAAAATACGCCAAAGTTTTCTGCATCAAGGTACAGCTCTGCTAAGCCTTATGTTTGAAATTACTAGGATATCCCTCTGGCTGCATTTTATGCTGATCAAATCTTTGACATTCAGATTCAATATTTATAAAAAGCACTTTCTTTAAAGCCACAGTGTTCAAAGATTCTGGCTAAAAGAGCCCCTTTAATTTTCAAACTGCACTTACTGTATGTACTTGTGCGAGTCTTGAGTAATCCTGACTCTCTTCCCGCACAGCAGGATTGGTTCTGCTCTCTGATACTTCTCTGCACTTGGGCATTTTTCCCAACTGAACGCTGCTTCCAGAGGTAACTCATTCACCCATTTTCTGATAACTCATTTGTTCTATCAGGATTACTGTAAGAGACAGCAAATACTGCAAAAGAAAAAGAGAAAGTAAATTTAAATAAATTTGCCTTGGCTATGTTTCTTTCTTGTATTTGCTTTCCATGAATATTCACTTCATTGAGTTTCACCAGCATGAATGAACACATTTGAATTTTTAATTCTTTTCAAGTATTCATACAAGAAACTAGAAAGGTTTAGACATCTATGGATAATGAGCAGAAATACAAGTATATTAGTGAGAGTTGGGAAAAAAAAAGCGAAAACAAACAACCCTCCCCCCAACATTCACTTTGTGATTCCTGTTGGGTAGGTCAGGGCACGAACACGCACGTGGATGTTGCTGCCCTGCAAACCCTCTGCGAATGGCCCCAGCCTGGGTGCTGCCGCCCGCGGCTCAGCCTCCCGTCCCGCGTGACGCCGGTGGCCGTTCCCGCGCTGCCAGGCACACGAGCCGCTTCTGCCCCTCCAGCAGCACATGCCAGCACAGCCCTCGGTCTGGCAGCTCCGCAGGGGCTGCTGAGCACGGCTGGCCATGGGGACAGCATTCGACACACAGGGTCTAACGGTCCCTGAAGACCAGGAATAAATAAGTAAAG
Source organism: Tinamus guttatus (assembly GCF_000705375.1). The sequence goes on along the minus strand of NW_010578543.1, from coordinate 99,389 downwards.
ACTGTGCCAGCATCTTTAAATTCAAACGCTTTCTGAAGTAAATGATAAACCAAAAAAAAGAAAGGATAGCCACAAGCTACTCCACCATTTTTGTAAAAAATAAAATATTCCCCAGACAATTCTGTTCAGTACCTTTGACAAAGTAAATCCTGCAAGAAATATATCCATGAAAAATAATTGCAGATAAGCTATAGAATACAATTCTGTCCTTTCTTAAAAGAGTTTATTCATGCGGGCATCCAGGACAACTACTATTGCTACACTCTGGAATAGACCAGAAGCAAGACTGCACTGAAAGACAGATCCTATTGCCTCGTAAGATGTTATATTAGCAATAATTCTGATAACTTGTCAATACAGCCACTTGCTATTAAAATTCAAATACTTTAATGAAGAAAACCAAAGAATTTTCAAAGGCTGCAATCTGCATGATATTAAACTATATGAGGGACTCCTCTAAGCGATAAACATTAAATTATGAAACAGTTTGAGCACATGTGCTCTCCACCCTTCCTCACATTCTTCACCTACTGTGGCAAATATCACTAAGTGTCTCCAGCCATTTACAAAGCCACACACTGATGTTGCAAAAAAAACATAATAGAAAACGGGTTTTTTTCAGCCTTTACCTTCCATTACAGTGCAAATGTTAGAATGCAGACAGGTAACAGGAAAACTCAGTATGCAGACAGAATAAATCACTCCCTTTTTTCTGGAAGTAGCATCATAACATAACTAAGCAATTTTTACAAGTAACTGCACAAAAAATGAATTTTATCTAATGCCATCAGCAGGCCTGGATGACAAGATCTTGCACTGAGCCACTTCGTACAGTGCAGGCAAGGACTGTATCTTGTCCTCAGTGTCACCAAACACTATTCAGTGAAGGCTAAAGTAGGAGAGCCAGTAACCCCAGATGATATGGTGCTTCCCCAGCCTAAGATTCATCCCTTGGAGCAGCACCACAGCTCCAAATTTGTGTCATATTTCTACCTTGGGTGAATTTTACTGGAAAATTTCAGTCAAGATACCACAAACACTCCAGAGAAAAATACTGGCAGAAGTGGCATTTCTTTACTGTTAAAAGACTCATGAAAAACTTTCTTTAGAAAGCACAAGGAATCTCATGCTTTTGAGCAAGGAATTGTGAGCTGGCAGAGATGGAGGCTTTGTGCTCTTGCACTCTCATGGAAAAGCCACTCTAACTGTTCAAGTAGAATACTGGTAAGGATATGTAGCTGAAAATTTGTTTGCATGGAGATTGAGATGGGATGTGCAAGAAGCATAAGCCAGTGGAAAGGAAATACAGAACTGGGCAGGTTGGAGATACTCTCACAGGCTAGACTAAAATGAGGATCTCCATGTCTCATCCGTCTTTGCTGACAGCAGATGCCTATGAAAACAATAAGCAAAATGATCTAAATCCTTGAAAGTACAAAATACAAAATCCTAACGGGGCTTTGCTTCTTCAGCAATATTATTTTATTGTATAATGGCCCTTCTGTTACTTCCAATTTTACTAATTATTTATATATTTTTACTACTTTCCTCTAACACAAATATTCCAGTATTTCTCGATCACTCTCCAGGGAGATTTCTCCAAGCCTTTGATTGATACTAAGCCCTAGGGCAACAGTAAATTCTTCAGTGTTGTTTTGGGGCTGTAGTGAGTGGCACTTGGTTATGAATTGTTTAGCCTCTCCCTCTATAGAAGAAGAAAATAAATCAAAGAAAAGCATTTTATTAAAGCCTGATTCCCAGAGAAGCTCTCATTCAACTGGTCTCCTACCATCTTTTTTCCTCTGTTGTCATGCTCTGTTCAAGTTCTTCAGTATCTGCAATGAAATGAACCTCCAAGTGCTATCTGGTATTTGACATGTGAAGAGCACTAGTAGCCACTTATAAAAACAAATTTTTATAACACGGCTGCACTTGTCATCTTAAATAAGGGACATACTTCCTCTCTCTAATGTCACGCTTTTTCCTTTGTGTTCTGCGTTTCAAATACAGAAATAAAAAAGTGAAAGCCCAGTCACTCCTCACACGACTTTTTCCAGGCCTCTTATCTGCCAAAAGCTGTTGGCATCACTAGACAACTAAGCTAAATATTGTTGCTACAACAGCTGAAGCTTTCAGGACTGAAATACCATCCTGTAAAGCATAAGAAGGGAAAGACTCAGCAGACCATAAAAGTGAATCAGAGGATGAGATTTTAATGACACCTTTTTGTAAAAGAGAGGGGTTTGAAAAGAAAATATTAACAAGGTTCACCAAGGCTTCTGCATTTGTTACAGCTACAACAAAACATTCAGACAAACCAAATATGTTTTAAATATCACATGCTACAAAATAAGGGCTATATACGGAAACATAGGGAAAAAACTAAATGAGACAATATCCACTCACAAACATATTACACTTGATTTCATAACATCACCAAGGATTTTCATCAGCACAAGGGGAAGTTACTGGAAGGACTGCTCCCAGTAACAAACCCAGCGCAGTTACCGTACCACTTACACAGGGATGCCTCAGAAGCCTCTTGACCTGAATGCTCAGGGATTTAGATTTTTGGGGGCACATTCCGTAAGGGGAGTTGTTTATATCTTTTGTGTTTTGTCAAAATGCACTGAAATGGGAGATAATGAGAGCTTGTCCAGTCCTCAGCTGTGGATTTATGCTTTGTCGCTCTTTTTATCGTCTGTGGAACAAAATTATCACGGAATTTTACGTCCCACAGAGAACTGAAGAGTGAAGTCATTCTGCTTTATGGTCAATATTCCCAAGAACTTTTGGATCCCTCTGAACCTAGAACCCGTGCTCAGAAAACCCTGAAAGCTTCACCTGATCCCTAAAATTCTATTTTCTGAGCATCTCTGAAGCCCAGTACTAACCAAGACGGTATTTTAAATAACAGACAATAAAGCCTAAAAGCCAAAGAAGTTTTTTTTTTTTTAAAGCACACACACAGAGCATTTATGTTTTTTGTCTTAGCTTTAAGAAAAGGATACTTGAATATTTTCTGAAACTTTTCCTCAGACTTTTCTGACATAAGTTTGACCTCATAATTATTTTAATAAAAGGAGGACATTCAAATGAAAAATAGACCTTCTATAAAAAGTCTCATTTCCATGTATCCATATAAGGTCAGCACAGCTCAGCTCAACCAAGACACCTTCACCAGACACAGACCAAATGAACCTATTTACTTTTCTCTTTTAAAGTTCACCATTCATTTTGCAGTAAATCTAGTTAGCCCAAATACTGTGCCTGTCTTGATTTAGGATAATATATGCATCTGCTTCTGCAAAGCAAGGAAGACACAGGAATATGTACAACAGTTCTGCAAGGAGAAGTTCCTTTCAAAGCAAAACAGCATTTCTATTATAATTTTATAGTTCCTTAAGCATCATAGAAGACATGGAGAATCACTACATGGAGTATCCAGTTAACTATTCCCAACCTCAAATAGATTAGTTACAATAATTCCCAGACCAGTAGTATCAAACCCCTTTAAATCAAGCCCCAGTTTGATACATAACAAGAAAGGTCTTTGATGAAAAACAGTCATTGAAAGTCATAGAAAACATAAAATATAACTAAAATATCTATATAAATCTCCAGAAATCTTGTTCAAGGTCAAACGCAAAGTTCAGTACAGAACCAGCCCCAGAGACATCATATCCTGACTCCTAGCTCTGATAAGCACCACACCATCATCCCTCAAAGTCCTGAAATGTCCCACGTATCAAATACTTTTAAGTTAACCAATGGGATTTCCTTAAAGATTATAGAATAAAGGCTTTTCACGAAGAAATGTTTTTTGAACAACAAAACAAAGCTAGCAAAGAGCTTTCTTAAATATTTTTCATTCCATCCACTGCTTCTTGTTCTCATCAGAAGAGCTCTGACAGCTGCATTTTAATTCTGAGATTTCAATATTGCCTTTGATAGGCGTCATGCTTTGTAAACTGACTTATTTCTGAGCCTTATTCTTCTAAAATTCACCACTTGGCTGAATCTATTTTTCATTGTCAGTGGCCTGAACAAGGTGATCACTTAATGTGAAAGAATCCATGACACAATACGAGGGAATAACATGTCACAGAGCCAGATTCTGCAGTATCGTTCTGTATTTCTTAAGCTGATGTGACTGAATCACAGCCTGGAAAGCTTAATTTTGGAACTATACTAAGTTTCAGAAGACAGTTCTTAATTGAAAAGTTCATTTCTAATGAAAGTGTGAGGTGTTAAAAGGTTGGACTAGCACACTAGATGATCTGAGTCGTATTAATAATATGAGGTCATTTTAATTCAGTGAAGCACATAATTGGCATCAAGCTTTTCAAGATCAGCACTCTTTTCTGTGACTGGAATCTGTAATATCTTAAGGTTTTCCTTAATGTTATGGTAGGTGTTTTCATTATTTGCATTTTAAAATTAGGTTACTGTTAGATAGTTCAGACTAATTATAAGCTTGTTGATTTTACTGAGCCCAGTGATATCCACTGGCTAGTGACAAATCTTTTTAAGTCTAAACCTGAGTTCCCTGTAATTACTCTGCAGTCATCCAGCACCACAGCACAGAGATGAATGGGTTCCCCTGAGATTACTCCACCTTGAATAACCAGAAGAGGGCAAGAGGGTCAATTAGTGTTCCAGTTTGCCCCGTAGCTGCTGCATGCAAATCAGTTTACCAGGAGCTCCAAAAGTGCTCTGGTAACATTTATTTCAGTGCCTTTATCTCTGCAGTTGCAGGCACTCTGTGTAGGACAATGGCATTCACAAGCAGAAATGTGCTGAACTCAAAGGAATGGGCCTGCATTCCAAACAGCAACCACTGCTCTGCAGGTACAGAAGCTTCCTGATGTTTGCCACGTTGCTGGCATCCATTCTAATGGGATGCTTCTCTAGAGATTTTAAGTGCAATATAGATCTCTCGGGCACAGATACCATGCTATTTAATCAGTATAGTCCTTGGTACTTTTACACTCTTACTATTAGCAATGCCGAAAGTTTCCTCATAATTAAAGGCTTTTGCATTTCCATAACCTAATTTTAGTTCAACTTTTCAAAAGAACTTGTGAGATTCAAATGCCTAAGTCTGATTTCATTAATCTTTTAGCCACTGACGGATTTAATCCAACAGCTATTGGCAATTAATTATCTTCACTGATTACCAATTAAAGTTTTGTTTTTTATGCAGGTCAGTTCTTCCATAAAAGCAAGCTCTAAGATACTCCAAGCAAAGTGAAAGCAATTGCAGAAGAATATGTTAAAGCCAAACAAATTAGCATACTTAAAGACCATGCAAAAATAATCTTTACTATGTCTTTCCTTCATAAAAAGTGAGCCATATTGTATTAAATGTGTGTGTGAGCAACACATGGTTAAAAATTTACTGATGACCAAAAGCTAAGCTGAACAAGACCGAAAGGCCTGGGAGGTGTGGGGAGAGTTGGGTCTGAATTTTAACTGTCAAATCAAGCTAAGGTGCCAGGCCTCAGTGAGCTACCTGGTCCATTCTCCATTGCTAGCCCCATTATTATTTCTTTTACAGTCAATTTAAATACTGAAATTTATAATCAAGGTTATATTTCAATACTAAATAAGCAATTAGCAATCAGAAAGGAATATTAAGAAGACATTTTACAGAGATTAAGATCCTCGGGGCCCAAAGCTCAGTCTGTATATCCATTAACTATGTGCAGTATGTTTTAAGCAGGACATTCTTTTCTAGTTAAATTGGTGATGTGATACTGCAATATAAGGCCAGTACATACATCAAGAACTTGCCTAAGCAAACCAAATGCAAAGACAAAAATGCAGAACAACATGCCTAAGCTTGACTTGAGCGTCATTGTAAGTGCAGCTTGCTTCCTCATGTCACACCCAGTAAAACATTCAAAGACTCTTTCTGAGAACAGTTCCCCACCTCCAGGTTTTCTGTCTGCAGGCACTACCACCCTCCTCATGAACACATGGAGGCAGGCAGGAACAGTAGGGTCATCTGTTGCTAAGATAGCCAGACTTCCTGGCAATCAACAGAAGCATCACAGTATTCTCACAGAGGAGTTGCAAAGATGAGAGCCAACAGCCTATCAGGAATGTTACTTACACATATTTTAGTTGCAATACTAAATTGTATTCACTACTTGGATCGTGAAAAAAATCTTGACTATGAAAAAAATACACATCAAAACAGCAATATTTCCAGTTTCACATTATGCAACTGAAAGCATTTCTGAGGCCACGTGACATCCATTTTTCAGGTGGCCACACGATAAAACAAGTGGTCTTAATGTGATTACATCGCCCTGTAATTAAGTCTCTATTCAAGCAAAAGCACATTGTATTTTTACAAGTGTCATACTCCTTCTCCTGTGTTATTAAACGCTACTCAATAAGCAAACAGTGTGAACCACATTCCACGGTAGCCAAAACCTGGGAGAAATGCAAGGATGCAGAAATGAGTGATCTCTCATAGCTGACAGCCTTTAGCTCACCACCATTTTCCCCCAGGGACTGGTTCCAATATTTCTGCCTGGCTTTGAGCTCTTTGACAGAGATATCATCTACATTTTCAACATTGCATGGGATTTAGCCACAGGAGTTATGCAGCTAAATCTTGTTCACACAATGCCTGGAAGATTTAAGTGGAAATGATTAATTGTTACCTTTTAGCATTACCTTCTGCATAAACACTTTAGAGTTCAGGAGCCAGGCCTTCAGGAAGTCATCCCTTAACACTTTTTTCCTCAGTGCTTTATAATAAGAAGTTAATTGCACTGATTTTTCACAGATGAAAGTTTCATTTTTTTTTCCTCTTATTCTCCTTATCTGAACATCCTTTGTCTAACCCTTTTGATTGATTCCTCTCTCCTCTTGGGTTCAAGAGATAAACATCTCTACCAAATTCCTTCAAACTGATTGTAATTAACAATCACAGCCTGAGCCACATTATTTACTTGCTGGGTATCTGGCATTTTTCCTACAATCAGTGACTGAAGGTGACACTAACACACTGGAAAAAAATAGAAAAATCAAAGGCCATTGTTCTTTGACTGATGTTCAGAAATTACCTTATTAATTATATAGCTACTAGGTCACTGTTGATAAACTAATAAAAAACACTCAAAAAAACCTAGGATTTCTTCTGCCTGCAGTCACTAATACGGTTCTGGTGACATTAAATAACCTGACATTCTTCCTTTATATATTTTGACACAGCTGCTTGCAGGGCACCAGGCAGGATTTTTCTCAATTAAGAAAGAAATATCATCTCTGCTCTACTGCCTGGTTAGGTTTGAATCCTCTCAAGCGTCATCAGAGAAAGGCAAGTTGGGGAATATTTCAGGACTTCTTTGGTGAGGTACAATAGAAAGAAATTTATGTTTTACTTCTATATCTCTTTTCTTGGAAGAGACAACCACTGAAAGCAACTTGTGACCACAGACAGAAGTGTCCAAAATACATCTTGCAGGCAAAATTTAATCTCAATTTTGGTTCAAAACAGAACATTACTGGTTATGGCAACTGCTATATAAGCCTTTAGACTAAATGTGCTGATTTTGGCCTACCTGTAAGTGCTTAAAGGATGCTGCTATATTACAGAGAAATGAGCAGGCAGCCCCTGGCATCAGAAAGGCAGGGCACTCATCTTTTACACAGCAAATGAGATATTAGGTCACAATGTTCAGGATGTCAAATTCTCATTTGGTGTGAATGGACTTCTAAGACTGAACAGATTTGTCAGCAGAGGATGACGCTCATTTCCAATTGTTCTACCTTCAGACAATTCTGAGCTTCATTTATTAATATTCCAGGCACTTTGTAAAGTCCATCTTTTCCATGAGCACTTGTGGCAGAGACAGATTGACATGTCCCCGTGGGTCTGTAGTTCGGGGTTGTAAGGTGCAGTTGTTTTGGTATTAGCATAGCCAATGATCAAATGAGTTACATTAATCATTTAAGGTCTCCATTGAGCATTACATTGTAAATAATGTGAGGTAGCTAGAATTCACATGAGTGTCAGAAAATAATCAAAATCTATGTCTAATGTAAAGAAAGGTACACAAAATGCATATTCCTTCTTTCTCTCATATTGCAGATTCTATTCCTCATACACCCTTTAACATTGTTTTCTCCTCCCTTATTTCATAAGGGTACACACGTTCAAATTCATAAAACACACATCAGTTTATTACAGTCACTTGCTCCTAGGAAACTATCTAGTAAACAGGAATTTTCTTTCACTTGAAAGCCTTTAGAATCAGATTGTGTCGTGCATTCATGTGTTAAGAAAAATTTTAAAGAGTTTATCATTTTAATAAAGTAAGGTAAGTAGGTAGCAAGGTCTATTAACAGTGTTAATGAATTCCCATCTCAAGAACTAACTAGTCTTTCATTTCAGATGATTGGTTTGGGCTTCAGGCAACTGCTTTGGTCATGAAAACAAATTCTATTTGCAAAAGCACTTAGAATAAGGTTGCACTTAACCGTTTACCTCTCTAGTCCTTGAGAAATCTAACTATCGGGGAAAAAAGGCAATGGCAGGTCACTCAACTTCAATTTGTCTTATCATCTAATTTGAGTAAAATAAATAAAAAAACACTATTGGTGGTACTGACAGGGCAAATAATTGCAATAACATTAATACTTACCTATGGAAGGACAAAGTCCAGTTCCTTTTTAGCAGCCTCCATCCTGCAGTCTCTTCCAAAAAAATCACAATACTCTCTGCCTTTTCCTTGCCAGGTTGGCTACAGACCCTCACACAGGTTGCCATGAATAAGGTGAAGGTGTCATCACAGCTGATGGGGGGAACTACCTTTCTGTGACCAAAAGGTGGTAGCTCATGTCATCAAAATGTTTACTACATCAGCCCTTATTTGAAATTATACAAGCCTTTCAGTTATATTACCAACATACACATGTGCCCACACCATGAAAACCTTAATTTTGGTGACCTAATGGGAGGATTGCAGGGTGTCAGAAAGCAGGTCATGGGATGGATAAATGGTTCTGTAGGGTTTGATTCTGTCAGTAGGTCATGAGGTCCTACTGACAGAAGGATATAGGTCCTCCTGAATTAAAGCTTTCCCAATATATTCACACAATGCTAGATATTCATGTGGTTGTGCATATGAAGGAGAGAACAGCAGATTTCCACAGCTTAAAATGTCCTGTTTCTTATACAATGAAATCCACACTTCACTGATGAACTCTAAGGGCAGCTTTAATCTTCTGTTACAGGCTACAGATACATTCACCCTAGGTTTCCCTCATAATCAATAGAAATCTAGCCAAAAGTCAATGGAGCCTATTGAGTAATTTACCCTAAAGTAAACATACTTAATAGGTCAGATAAATCAGTCTTTCAATGCCTTTATAAATGCGTATCCTATAGGTTACAGAGGAACTAACCTCATAGCCCCAAAGCTGTAGGATTTACCTTGGTTAACAATATCCACGAGGTACAAATAAAATGGTTTGATCCCACACTGTATGTCTGAAAGCTGCTCACTCCTATCAAGCTTACACTCCCACTATTAACCTTAGTTTCAAGTAGCATTTCCTAAATATTGGCTATAATATCATTCAAACTTACTTTTCATGAAAATATGTTGCAATTTTTAAAACATTTATAAATGCAAATGCTAAAATGACTGCTCTTCTCATATGCCTTAGATAAAGTATATAGTAAAAATGACAAGCAAGTATTTTATTAGAAAAGAACAAAAAGAGAGATCAAGAACAAGTCAAGAAAGATAGTGTTGAAGTAGAAACCCAAAAGCAAATTAATAAAACTCCACAATGCTGTTTTGGAAAAAAATACGGTATTTCTCACTGTCTTCCATCATCAAAAGCTTGGATTTACAGGTGTCGTGGAATATTATCCTTTCTGTGTGAAAGACTTTCTCCTGTCTAATCATGCAGGCAATTCTGGGTAAATATCATCGTTATTTTACAAGTTGCCTGGCACATGCATGGATACCTCATAAATAAATAATATTGTTTATTAATAAATGATTATGACAATAAATAAGTAATGTTCCAAATGCCCCACTGCTACAGCATTGTTACTGAGTGATTAACTCATTTTAAATTCAAACTTTTTATACTCACTACTTGTTCCATGCTGCCAATTCCAATATAATTACACTATACAGTTTTTCTGCTCTTTTTCAAAATACATCATTTGTGATAATTCAAACTATCGCTCAAATTGCCTGCATTATGGGGTAATTCATTATTTTTAGAACTAAACAGGGAAGAATTTGATGGAACTGAAGTTTTAAATATTATGTGTCAATAAAACATCGGCGATATTTGAGATATATCTTAAAAATGTATCAGACATCACCTATACCCAAAAACTATTCTTATGTAAGAAAGAGGGGCACATCTTACCAGAAATGAAAAGAAATATTTATTGAAAAACATTTACTGAAAGTTTTAACTGCTTCTGATGAAGATGCTGTTGCCAGATTTGTTATGCATTCCTGTATGGCACTGACCCTGCCAGAGCCAGGGCAGCTTCTCCCGAAGGCCCTGGGCGTTCGGCACCCAGAGCTGAGCACGGGAGCATCACGGACACGCAGGGCGGGCGCTGCGCTGCGCTGCCCAGCAGCGAGCACCGCGCGCACCAAAGGAACAATCACTTCACACAACACTTACTGCACCGTGGAACTCTCTAATATTGCACAGGCAAACTGTAAATAGCTTCAAAAAGGCTTAGACAAATTCCTGAAGATCATGTCAGTTAGTGGAGATTAGATGTAAATTCTGAAAGCTATTTCCTATAAAAAAAAATACTGGTAGACTAAATAGATCCTTAATCTAAGCAAGTGAAATTTTTCTCATCTTACTCAACTTCCACAGGTAATACTAGAACTTCACACAGATGCTTTTGATCTGTCACCACTCATAAGAACTATATTCCTTTTAAGTATTAAATGTAAGTGACAATCGCACTTAAATGGAACAAGGAATATGCATGCTCATTTGCACTACAGAAACAGCAGTTTTAAATTCTACTTAAATACTTAATTTCTGAGCAAATAACTCATTGAGTAATGCACCTATTCTGCTAGATCACTTAAAGATTCTTACTCTCTAGATATTTTTCAGTTATTATGCCAATCATTTTTAACAATCAAATATTTTTACTCTGACTTGCTTAACCCTATAGGAAAGCAAAATCATTGCATGTTAACAGTACAGGCAGATGGATTTTTCCTAAGCTCATATGCTCAAAATCACTCTGGAAACATGGCTAAAGAATTGCAAACCAAGAACTAAGACACCCAAAAATATCAGCTTTCCTGTCAGTCGCAGCTTCTGCTAGAGAAGAGCTGGAACAGAATTTTGGGGATGACCTGATTTAATCCAAGGGAACAAAACAATGCATGCAAAAGACACAGGGATATGTAAAGAGCAGAGCTGAAATGCAATCTTTAAGATGGAAAGTCACTCCTGGCAAGAACAACATGATCACAAAAATTCTTGAGGCCCAAGATTCTTATCTGATAGTGTTTACTGCTAAAGCAATATAAAGAAATACTGTAACACTCCTAGTATCTTTTGACATATCTGTGAAACTACTATAGAAGAAGGAAGGCCTTTAGCAAGAAGCCATCCATCTGTAAGACACTGGGACGAGGAACCGATATTGGCCTGAGCTCCCATATGCTATTTAACCTCAGGTGCTTCAAGTATGAGGAATGCATTAATAAATAGTAGGTTTTTCTTTTTAAAACCATATCACAGTTGCTTGAGCCTACAGGGCTGGTTGATTACACTTTAAAAAAAAAAGGAGGAAGAGATAGGGGAGATTTAGATGCAATCATATTATATGATCAAATAAATGGTATATTTGTATTTTCTGGCAGATGTAGAACAATATATTTGTAAAATATGTGAACATAACATCACAAAAGCCTTATGGCACAAAACAAGTTAAAATGGAAGGATACAATTAAAATTTCCATATGTCCTGCTAAATTTTTTTTTAAGCTTTGTGCCTTCAGGTTTTTCTTCTTTTCTATATTTTTGTTAACAATATGAGTTCCTCCAGCTATGACTCTGGATATTTCCCCAAGCCAAGAAAATAAGCTTCACATAAAACAGACCAAGAATTCAAATGTAACTTTTGAAACTCTGAACTTATGAGGGCTGGGAATGGTTAATCTGAGATATCCCTGAGCCTGAACTCCCAGTTCTGGACTCAAGCGACACATCTGTTGCCAGATCAACTGAGAGCCATCCTAAGAGGCATCCCACTGGGGTACCGCTCTCTTTACCATATTGACATGTAACATCTAAATTACACAAATTGAAAAAGTAACTGAGAAATGCCACCTTACTTACAATGGCATTAATTTGACTACACAAGTTACTAAGTGAGACATACCATTCCCGCCTTCTTTCATATCAGCATTAAATATTGATAAGAAAAGGAATTCTTCACTGAAATTCAGTTCAGTGCTAAGAGCCAGACTGGCATCAATCCCATCGGGGAAGCCTCAATATACTTATTTGGTTCACTAGCAAATTCCTAATGGACTTATAAAAATGCAGGAAAATGGTTTGGAGTTTAACCTGGCCAAAACTGCTGAAGCAGAACAAATCCTGTATTTCTGAGAACTATAGTCCCGAGGAATATTTTAAAAAAAAAAATTGCATACAGGCAACTTCCTCTCATCATATCCTCCTTTAGGTAACACCATATGATCACCCAGCACATGCAAGGAGATGTCCCTTCTCCAAGGGATTTTAATTTTTCAACAAAATATCTATTCATGGATATTAATAAGCAATAAAAAATATTTATCAGGCACTACCGAGCCTCACAGGAGATTTATTACAGGTACTATGAGCCTGCATAATCAAATACCAATGGGGATGTACAGCTGGATTCTACTTCCCACACTACACCACTTTCTCTTCTAATAAAGGGAACAGGGAGATCCTGATCATACTGAATCCTAAGATATAAAATCTACTTTGGAAGGAAAAAAAATTCTAACCTACAATTTCAGTAAATTACAGCAGCAGTAAGAGAATCCAAATGGATTTGAAGATTTGTTATAAGCAGAATGAGAAAGCCTCTACCCTATTTTTGGAAAACCTAGTTCCAACGCGTTGAGAAAATTATATAAAAACCCAAAACAATAAAAAAATCCTTTCTTTCACTAAAAGCAATTTCAACAGAAATCTTTCAACTACACCAAAGCTCGCTCTATTGGTAAGAAAGCTCTAATGCAAAAAATACACATCAACGTTTTGCTGGTGAAATACTAGTCAAGCCATCTCAGTCTCTTTTCTGCTCATCTCACCTGGGGAAAACCAAGGCTAACACCACGAGTAACAGTGGTTGCTTGCCTCTGCTATCTGAGCTGCTGAACTCATCCTACTTCACTGCAAAATCCAGTTCCGTGTACCTGGCTGCTCCTAAACACTCCAGGACATGGGTTAGACTACGCCAAGTATTCAGCCTTACGGAATCTTGTTGGGACAATGTTTCCACCTAGCCCTTCCTTAATCAAACTGCTTTGTATCAGTAGGCTGCTTTACTGGGACTTTAGCACACAAAATGGCACTACGCCCCAAAGTGCCACTTCTAGTGCTGATGCCATCCAGATGCTGCAACAGCATCAGACGACAGCAATGAGTGTGACCAATAACTGGGAGCTGCACTGAGACAGGCATCCTCTTCTATATGTCCCACATGCAAATCTTGCATAAAATCATGCATAGCCAAGTATCTACTCCAGTGTTAAACACTCCTGAGTGTAAGGCTGCTCTTAGCATTTTTCTCCAGTATCAATAGACATTACAGAAACAGCATGCTGAACAGGAATAGCACATGATTTTGTATGCTAAAACACTAGCTGATAACATAAATGCATTTTGTTAAGAATATGTATTCAAGAATTCCTTACATGGTATATAGATTTAGCAGGGGAAACTGGTAGCATCAATGGAGGAATGCAAACTTTGACCTTCAGCTAGACAGTGATTGGCAGTAACTGTAATTCTTCATGAGATTTCACATAATCAACATGCTGAGGTGTGTGCAGAGAGTGCCTAATCAGGTGCTCTTGATCAGGGACCACTTTCAATGAGAGCACGATCCAGTTCTGCATTCAAAACTGCACGAACGGTGGCAGCTGTAACTGAAAATACCAAACAATAGTTGGAAAATTATTTTATGTGAATCTGAATAATTTGCCATACAAGTTTTACACAGTTCAGAATGAGAAGGCATTAATGAATTTATCTGCTAATTTGGCACATGAATATTAGCTGCAAATTCTATCCTAATTCATATTTTACTGATCAAATTTTTTAATCGATGACTTCCACCAAGATACCACACAAATACTCACAAGGTTGCATCTTCCTAATTCTTTACTTAATATTTACTGGGGACCACACAAATACAGTGTAAGAGCTAGAGACCCGTATCAGTTCCAGACAGTACAAGGCAGACTGGGAAGCCAACAAGTACAGTTCCTTTTACATCGGTCATTTTAAAAATTATTACCTATTGAGAAAGATACTGACTTCCTAATACTGTTTATGAAGGATTTTATACTCTTCTAAAGATATAACCAGCTGTTCAGCATTAAATGCATACATTGATGGCTATGATGCACACTGTCAACATAAGTTACTTACATCACCACAAGCTGCACGTGCACCACAAATGCACGTGCAAATCCAGTGACTGCTCACAGGCAGCTACTAAAGCACTAAGCACAGGCAGCATTGCTGCATTTACATACACTGGCAATGACTGCACAGGAAAGAGCTGCACATCGTGGAAAAAAACTGAGCTTCGTTAAAAACATGGTGGCATCGCCGCTTCAACACAAGCGTTTCAATTAGAGGACAGGAAGGGTTCTCACATTGAGTCCATTCCTTCTACGAGCTACAGCGTCTTGTTGCTCTTCTAGGAATGCAGCAGGATCCAGGGCTGGCAGGAAGACTATCAGGATTCCTGGAGGGAAAGGCAATGCTACCTCTGCACAGAAAGAGAGCCCGTGGTTATTCCAGCTGTACGAACACGCTGCCATCTTTGTAGCTGTAAGCTTCACAGAGATGCTACGCCAGACTTCAACGCTCACAGGTGCAAGTTCAAGATCAAAAACTCTCAAGCCATACAAATATATACTAAAGTTTGTGACTGCACAAATACAGACGTCAGCTGAGCCCAAGGTTCAATATCAATACTTTGTCATTAAACCCCACCCCAGAAGTTGTATAAATCAAAAAAACATTCCTTGGTAACCAAATATAATTTAAGCAGCATTTGATAGAGGAAAAAAAACAAAAAAGATTTACAACAGCTTCCTCATCACACTTGCAATGCGCATTTCGTTTCTAGTAGAATTAATACAGTGATCCAAAACATGCAGAGTAGTCCTTTATACAGCTGCTAGACCACAAAGGCGGGCAGCTGTTGGTTCAAATACAAATGGATTGTATCTTCATCTACTCAACAAACAG
This sequence comes from Tinamus guttatus, assembly GCF_000705375.1. The sequence continues at coordinate 83,873 of NW_010578543.1, read as the reverse complement.
CAGTTATCAATCAATAATTTCTGAGCTCAGAATAGCTCCAACCCTGTAAAACTTATAGCTCATGCATGTGCTTATGGGTATTCTAATAAAAACCTCACTGTGTCCTTTTACAAGGTGACCACAGAAAGTATCCACCTTAACTCTCTAGTATGAAAAGAAATAACAACCTGCCTCATGTTTAAAAGCCTCGTAACCAAACAGATCTTCTCTGAGAATAAAATTCAACTGGGACCTATCTTCATTATAAACTTAGAGCAACCTTTTCCAACCCTGAACCAAATACCACCTTATTTCCCAAAAGAAGCTTCAAAAATGACTGGAATGCAGGCGTATCTTCTCAGCCAATGTGCAGATCGAAGATAGACACTCTTCTTGTCCTGGCTCTCCTGTTTGGCGAGGCTGGCCCTCACAGCAGGCACCTTTGTACAAGTCCCTAATATATACCCTAGGCTTACAGCTGAAACACTGATACACCTATATGGAAATAACTATCTGGATATGACTTTTTTGTGCTGAATACATAAACAGAAACAACTTGCAAGATGTACAGCTTACCTTCACAATGAAAAACAGCATATTTTACCTTCCTTTGCTATATACACACATGTATCGGGAAGGAGGTCACTTCTACTGGCCTCTTTTTAAATTATTCATTGTTGCACACACACGGATTTTTAGTAGTATGAAAGGTCACTCTTCTGATTCTGCAACTGTTTCTTGTGGAGTAAAGAAGTGCCCCATGAATATGCAGCCGCACACCCCTGTAACACTTCAGTCACTGTGCATTAATGTGTGTTCGCCGTATATTTCAAAGTCAAACAAATAATACCTGTCATGAACATGAATTCCTAATATCTTCTATATTTCATTTTAAATGAAATGTCAGAATGATGGAAAATATTTTCCAGAAAGTTTGCAAAGGGCAGTGTCTAGTAAAAAGCTGCAATATGTAATTCTGCACTGTTGAAAAACATCATTAAAGGGACTCTCCACAGCTTAAATCAGATTTTTAAAATCGTTATTTTACTTACCTCTATTACTTATACACTGCAAACTTAGAACAGAAATCTGTTCACAATCCTGATTTCTCATTCTCCAATTATACAACCAGTGAGATTTCTCTGCAGCTGAGAAAATGGATGCCAATATATATTTTTTTCTTTTTTATACAGTATCATCCTGACATAATATTTATAATATACACTGAGCTAGAAGCCAGGTTTGGATGGGTAGTGTTTGCAAAATACATTTTCCTGGCTCCATCACCTGGCAGGTATAAAAGAGCTTCTAAGCATCTACTAACTAACTTTAGTCCAGGTTTATAGACACCATGAAAGCTGCAAGCACCTTATTCAGATATTCCAAAGCCACTTACATTCAAACCATGAGCTGCCTTTTGCATTAATAAACCAGGCCCAGCACCTCTCCCCTGCTCTCCTCAGCCCTTTGACCACGTCCCTTCTGCCCGTCCTTGGTGGCCCTCCCTCTCTCATAGTGCTCTGCTTCTCTTTGCTACTTGCAGACCACAGCCAGCTTCTCTGACGCACAGCAAGCAGTTTGTCGCTCAAGGAGGCCACACTACTATTCTGCATGCCCAACTTCTTACTGAATGCACCAGAAGTACAGCTTTAATCTTCTCTCCATTCTTCTCCCAGGCTACAGCAACCCCGTTTCCGATTTTCTGCTTCTTTCTCTTTAAACTGTCCAGGGCACCTCTTCACCAACAGAGGCTCTAGGACTTAACTCCCCTCACATGGCCTGAACTCCTCAGGTCCACATGGAATTTCCCATCTCACCTTCTCTCAGCCCACAAGCCTGAGGAACTTCCTACCTTCATCCCCAGACCTCTTCTTTCTTACCAGGCCCATTCTGCTCTCAAAACCTGCACATCGGGACTGGGGCTTGTAATTAGGGTTACTCTTACATATTTTAAAAACAGTTGAGTGAAGGAACATTTTGCGAACGAGGGAGGTTCTCGAACACATTATTTCCAAAGTCTTTCAAATTCTTTATTCCCAACAAAATCAAAATTCACCCTGAGACCTAACAAGGTTACTCTTTTCTTTGTCCATTAGGGCAAGGCACCCAAGAGCAGGCCAACTCCTAAATTAGCATCCTCTAACTTCAATAGCAATGTAGATCTTCCAGAACCAACTCCTCCTGCTCATAGCCTTCTCTTCCTGGAAACTAAGGACATGGAGGATTTTTCTAAGGATCTTTTTAGGGGATACAGAATGGCAGCTGACTTTAGAGTGAAAGGAAACTGAAGATAATCTGGTCCAACAACCAGCTGAAAGTAGGGCCAATTTCAAAGTTATATTAGGCTGCCCAGGGCCTCGTCCCATCAATTTTTTAATATCTTCAAGGATTGAGATTTCAATCTGATTGAAGAGCTGATATTTGAACTGAAAAGTAAGCTTGCTGAAACATGGGAAAAAAGAGAAAAACACATCCTCTCCATCTTTGTATGAAAGAAAACGCGCTTAGGAATTTAACATGTCATATGCCATCAGCAGAGTTAGTGAGAAAGTGAGTTTCACACAGACAGTGTGAGTTTTTGTTAAAATAAAAAGTTCTTTTCTGTACTTGGCTCAGCAGAAAAACAGACAAAACTGAAAAAAATGCTTCCTACAGAACGTGCCACCTGTCTATTGAAAACCATTTTCCTCCCTCCTCTTCATTCCCGGGGGGAATTTGTGCAATTAGGCCGGGCTATGCAGCAAGCACAGAGTGGCTGGGGGCAGCCGGCTGTGCCAGGAGGCCTCTTCCACCTGCACAGCCAAGCGCCTGCAAGGTGCAATGCTCGGTGCTCAGTCCAAAAGTGTTCAGCCTGAACAAGAAGGCAAACCGAAAAAAAGGCAGATGAATACTCCTTGTAAACTCACCACAGCACTTTTCTAATTCCCTTTGAAGTTACCCAACACTGCAAACGGTCACACCTCTGAGTAAGCCGCAGGTACAAGTCAGTCCTGGCAGTCAGAGGTGAGTCCGGACCCACGCTCTCCGTGCCGAGCAGGCCTCCATCTCCCCATGCAAAGGAGCAGGTTCCGATTGAAAACACAGGGCTTGAGCTTTACCATTTACTGCAGCTCTGTTAATTTGGAGGACCTGTGTTGGTTTATGTCTGCTAAAGTTATAATAAATCCTTGGATAATAAGGTACTGCTGTATCTCATCACAAATAGCAAAATCACTTTTAAAAAAAATTTATAAAGCCACTCATAATTCCTTTATTTGCACTGACATTTTGTCTCCAATACCAAAGTTTTGCTTGCACCTCTTCAAGCATTATCACAATATAATGATCTCAAAGGTTGTCCCAGCTAGAAATACAAGATCATGCATAAGATTTCTCCTGCTTACTAAAAGCACACTCAAGATTTTCTTCCCCTGAACACACTATGAACCAAACAGCAACACAATTTCTTTACTTATGGGGCTATGCACTCTGCTAGGCTGCTAACTCCCACTCAAGTTTGTTTTCCACCCCTCTCCAACTGCTCTGCAAACACTTTCCTAACTATGCGCACGACTCCTTCACTGCCACATTTTGGTGTTTCTGCCTCCCTCAGTTTACCCACCCACAAAGCTCCCTCTCCACCAAAGCAATGACACTCAACTCTTTCAGCTCCAAAACAAGGTATTCCTATGCCATAGAGCGCAGGCTGCAGAACAAGCCAGAACAGCACTTTTCCTGCAGGTGAAAACTGCCAGCGGTTTCCTTTTTATTTCTTCTAGAGGAATTTTAAACATGCTCTTTTGAAGCGAGGGGAGAAGAAAGTGTTTTTGGGGAATTGCATTTCCTCAAAATGAAAATCGCACCCACAGGTTTCATCTCTCAGCTTGTGCACTATATGTCTGGCTTGAGTACAGTGCCAGCAAATCTTTATCAACCAAGTAAGAGTAAGTTCATCTTCAACTAGATTAGCTATGATCATGGAAAGAAGATAAGTCATTAAGCTAAGTGACATAATTTTATCATTAGCTATGGAATACAGGAGAGCCTTTTTAAAAAAAAAGTTGGCACAATTTCAATTTCTTTCAATATTAATATTTCAGACTTGTGATCCATCCAAACACAGTTCACAAAGATGAAAAGACAAATCTCACCAAAAAAAGCAAGCATTGATTTTCAGGCAGCAAATGAATCTCTAATGTCCATACTACCTGCACTGTGATCTCTGGGAGATAAATTATTAATGCCAGTGTATGAACATGATTTTGTTGTGATTAGATTTCACTTAAATTTTAATTTAAAAAAAGTCACAGGGGATCGAAGAAGCAGTCACATAAGATAAGCAAGTCAGTCAAAGTTTTATTTTTCATGTTTGTGTGCTGGGATTATCTAGAATCTTATCATTCATGCAGCAAATTACCAAGAACTACATTAAAAATGTGTATAGCCATTTTCATTTTTGAAAGATTCAAGACTATAAATAATTAAAAGTGTGAGACATCTGTTATTTATGAGCCAAAATGACAGTTTTAATTTAGTTCTTCGTTTAGCTGAGCCTGACGTATTGAGACTAAGTAAAAGAAAACATAGGAAATATTTAAAAAATGACATCCAGCAGAGCTTAGACCTTCCAAGGGTGCATATCAAACACTGGTTATTTTTGTTTTCCTTCAAGGCGCATCAGAAAACTCTTCATTCCTGACCTAGTATTATATGTCCATGTGGATTCTGATGACAAGCTAGCATCTCCACACTGGTCTCACACAATTAATCAGCCATGTTACTTCCTTGCAGATGTTCCGAAGAGAGTTTATTTTGCACATGGACACCAGTCAGACATATTGCTCAAAAACCACAGCACTACCACAAAGGAAGTAGCTTCCCTAGTCTCTTCCCATCCTCCTTCCCTCTCCAAACTTAGGCTTGGCATTTCTTTACTTATCAAAAAGATTACACTGATCTTGTTCACTGAATGTGTGAAGTTCAGACAGACTTATTTTCTCCCAGGGCAAACAATGTTTGTTTATTATCAGAAAGAAGGGAACGTATATGCAGTCATGCATATACAGATCCCTGTTTGCCTGCTGTTGTTGTGAATGGAAATATTCCCTGAAAATAAGCTACTCTGAAAATCGTGTAACAAGGTTTCCATGGAGCTGGTTGAGATCTGATAAAAATAAAAAGGTATTTTGGACCAAAAGCATGCACTTCCCCACCATGCCACCCTGTCTGCTGAAGTCTTTGTTTTGGTACAAGGAGAGGAGGTTGGCTTTTAAGCTTATTTTTCCCCTCTAGAACAAACCAAAAGAAACTTCTATGTACCATGAAAGAGTCCCTCTGGAACAGGCCTTAGAAACTTTTCCTTCATAACTGATCGAAGAAAATGTTTAACATCACACGTGTAGAGACATGTGTAGAGACTTTGAAGGAAAAGCGATTGGCCCAGATTACAGATTTTTTTGAAACAGACATTTGCAGATGCATGAAATTTGAATTATACAAATGTAATTTCCTAAAGGAGAAGCTTATGAAAGAGTACCAAGAGTAATCTCAATGCTTTAACGCAATACTTTAGAATTCAGCATTGCTTTGCTGTCAGTTTCAGTAGCAATAACAGAGTTTCTGCAAGAAAATGTACATTTATCTGAAGTTTTATTCTGGAATTGGCTTTCAAGATGTTTCTGCAGTCGCTATTATGTTGTATGAGTGCAAACCAAGACAAGTTGCCACAGAAGTGTCAAAGTCAGATTTCACAGTTGTAATGTTTGCTGAATTTAAAAAAAAAAGGCGACTACATCGGGTCTCAAAGAATTCAAAAGCAAAAAAGGAAGGGAGAGAATGAAATCTTTTTGATATAAAAAAAAGTTCATACAGATATAAAAGTAGGTTTACTAGATGACTGATGCTAACAGTCTAATTTGTTTGATCCTCACAGAACCCCTACCTAATAGATGGGCAAATGACCAATTTGATTTGACTAGTGCCAATATTATTGATGGAACAGTCATCTTACACCACTTCTATTGCCTCTATGTTACTACAATCACCACATCTCCCCCAAATCAATGCAAGTTCTCTTTGCTACAGCTGAAGCCCATTTCACCACTCTGAGAACAAGTGATGCCCACTGCATTTACAGGGCTCCTTAAGCCTCCTGGCATAATAAGGTTATTTCCCTGCACAACTGTCTCGTACCACAAAATTGTCAGGCTCTCCTAACGTTTATTCTTAGGTATTACTTTTCAATTCTTAACACATTTTTAGTCCCTATCAAATTCAGGCTAATCACATCAGTTTGTCATCTCCAAACTTAGATGCTACTTCACATAAAGTCCAATTCATGACAAAAAGATAATTACAAAACAAAGACACATCTGCTTTAACCAGGAATATAGATTTTCGACTTTCTGAAATCATGCTCATCTTCAGAGTGTACAAGAGAAACACTGATGCCACATACACAAAATGTGTCAGAAGATCTGACCAGATTAAAATTTCAGCATTAGAATTAGTTTTAGTAGTAGTATTATTGGACTCAGATAAACAAAAGAGTACTTATTAGAATTAATAAATCTTTTAATTAATAAAACAGTTTAAATATATATGATGACCTAAGTCTACATGAACTTCCCTTTCACCCAACAAAAACTCCACTAAGTTATTTTAGAACATGGATTACAAAATGAGGACTATTGTTGTGATCCTAGTTATATAAATCCCAGCTGCAAATAGCATATGGTCTTCAAAGCCCAAGGGCCCAGAACTCAGAAATGCTAAACTGAAAAAAAGGATGCAATTATTTATATAAATCTATCATTATAATTAATTTCAAGTCAAGTTTACCTTGGCATTGGCTACTGCAGTTCTCTGCTTGTGAAAGCCAGATTCACAGCCTGAGGGGACCACAGGTAAGGAAAAGAAAAATATCCTCTAAGGTGGAAGCTTTCCAATAAAGAAAGGAATGCTGTAATTCTTCACAAACTGCTGAGATCAGGCCTGAGCTCCCAAGTGATCAGCCTGGAACAGAGCTGCTTTGCAGTGGTGATGGGCAGACACAGCTTCCACTGAAATCAATGGGAGTCATCATTGTTCTGTCTCTGAAAATCACTGCGGTGAGAGAAAGTTGATGATATAGGGAGTCCAATGATACAGGAGTGTGATGGAAAAAAGTTCCTGGAAAAAGGCCTGTGTCCACAGGGATAGCAGGTTTGCAATAACAGACCTAATAAAAGACAGCCTAAGAGAGAGACACAAAAGAAAAAAAAAGGGGGGGGGGGCCCCACCCAATCTGTCCTATTAACATTACATTTTTTAAATCCTAGGCCAGCATTGACAACAATATTACTACCATGGCTAATATCTACAGCAACTTTTTTATATTCTCTAGTTCTATAAAGAGAAAATGATATATTCAGAATCTCAGGGAACATGTGACCAGTGTTTTAGAATTGTAATAATTTGGTGACACAAAGAAGAATATTAATGACTCAGGTTTTTTCCTTCATCCATGGCAACATAGCAGGGAGACTTTTCAAAAGCTTATGTTTCAACCCTTTCTCTTAAGCAAGAGAAAGCAATATAAAGTAATGGTGGCCTTTTATTCCTGTAGAGAAAGAAAAGGAAGCTCTCTTGTACTTCGTTTTCTTTTTCATTGGTCACTGCATGCTTAACATTATAAAAGGAGCATTTTTTTCCCCAAACAAAATATAAAAACTGAAGCAAAAATGAAGGAAAAAAACAAATCTATAGTTTCATTACTGGAAGTTCAGAAACTTCCAATCACCTAACTCTAAGTAGTTATTTTTCACCCCACCAAATACATATAATTTCAGATATTTATCAAAGTGGAATCTGGAAGAAGCCAACAGGTGTTAAAGAGCATTCAGGCCAAGGGCACCTACTGTAGCTGTCAAGAATAGTCAAGGAAATTAGGAATGTACTCAAGGATGAACACAGCTGAAAGCCTGAGAAGTTACAGGATGTCAGGAGAAAAATTAAATAGTCCTAATCACTGAGTCAAAATTAAAAGCTGTAATAAGCGAGCATTGCTGAGATGGCTAGAAGTCTAGCCATGAGTCTAATTATTTCGGCCACAGATGCAAGATTCCCAGGTTGCTGCAAATTTGGCCACATATATCCTCTGACTTTACAGAAGTGCTCAAGTTTATCTCAAATCCATGACTTTTTTTTTTTTTTTAAAGAGTAAACTAGTATTTACTCTGAAAACAGCTGGTAAAAGGTAAGAACAAGAGCAGGACAGCCTAGAAGTGTCACAAGGTAATATTTAGAACATCTGGATGTCAGATGTCAAGTGGCAGCTCTGAGTGAAGCAGGAAACAGCTGCTCCAAGCACGCAGCTCAGGGGAGCCATTCCAGCGGAGGAGCTGCCTGACTCACTGCCTCTGGAAACCACTTTCCTTACAGCTCTGTTACTTGAAATGCAGACTCATTTGCAAGTACAGCCATATGAAGACATATCAGTGTATTAACAAAGTACAATTTCCTATTTGTGAGACAAGTTTCACCAGTAAACATGAAGGGCAGTATAGTGCAGGCCCAGAAACCACCTGTGAAGCAAGCTTCTCGCAGCCTTGAAGTGAGAGGAGGAACACACGTGAGTGCTCTGAGCCCACATATCACTACTATTCATACAGACTGAAGCTCCGAGTTTGATGCTGAGAAGCTGTTAGAGTTTGTTGCTGTTCTTGCTGCTTTTCTTCATAAACTAGGCCAACCCTGCATCTTTTTTGGACTTGGCTCAGTGCTTGTCTGGAACAGGAAGAGAAACACTTGACAGGTTGATGGAAACATCATAAAAGCTTCCCTTGCCAGTCAAGAACCTGGTTGGTTCACTCCCTGCTGCAGCAGCACTGGGCAGGGGAAACAAAAAAAAAAAATTAAAAAAACCCACACACCACCAAAACCACCCTAACTCTGTCAAGGTGCAGAACCAGAATCCACACATGATTAATACAGGCCGCTTGTGCCAGCCAGCAGACTTCAGCCAGTCTTGGTACTCTATTAAGATGCTTTTCCCAAACTAAGGGGAATCCCAGGATATCTCTTCTCTCACCTGCAGTCATTTTTGTGAAGATCTGTATCTATACAGACCAGTTAGAGAGGCTGTGAACCCAGAAGAGTTTACAGAAATAGGTTAAAATCCTGAAGTACCCGGATTTAGTCCTGAGCTCCAAACCACATCTGACATTTTCTACTTAAATAACTGTGCAAGTTAACTGAAAGGTTTTAACACCTACTGTGGAAATCTACTTTCTCACAAATACATTAATGCCATAATAATTTAAGGAGCATTAGCAAGTTTAAAGCAGACAAGTGGAATACTCCACTGTTACAAGCAACACTGCTTTCATACTAAAAATGAGGGAAGAGGATGTTAAAAATCATAACGTTAACCAAACTTTCACTTGTGTCCTCAATGTACCATGATACCATTATCAGAAGAGCTCAATACTAAAATGCGACAGGTCAGGTCCTTTGCTAAGTCAGAGGATTACGAATTCTGTAGCAGTATTATTGGTGAAGCAAATTCTGGAGTACCACTTCAAAAAGAGCTGATTGCTTTCCAGAATAAAGAGTTAACACAGAAATATTTCCCACAGTACCCCTGAAAAGCAAAATGCCAATTCAAATTAAAAAAATCCAAAGTGCAACTTGGAAACATTCTTCTCTGAAAACACACTTATAGCTCATAACACTTCCAGAATACTGCAAGCGAACATAAAGGTTTTGAAGACAGCTGCGCCTCTAGTTCAGAGCACTTAACTTCTGACATCTGATTTAAAAATAGGCTTCTTTACTAGAAACACAAACTTGAGAACTTGATCTTAATTACAGTATATTTCGGTGAATGTGAAACTGTGGCTATCATAGAATCACAGAAAGCTTAAGGTTGGAAGTGACCTCTAGAGGTCATCTAGTCCAACCCCCCTGCACAGGCAGGAGTTTAGGAGTTTTTAAGGAGGATTAAAAATATGCACCGTCTTGCCTCTTTCTCTGACAGGAAGCATTATCAGTAGGACACAATGTACCACAAGGCAATACAACAAGAATTATGGTCTCCTGTGCCAGTAATACAAGGAACATAAGTTAATTTTTTAAAATAAAGTACTAAAGGAGGAGGGAGTTAACAGAAGTTAATTCAAAAACTGGTGCTTTCTTTTGTGCTCTGATAAAGTATCCTCAAGACTTAAAATCAAATTCTGTTGGATAAACAGATGACTTCCTAATCCACCTACACAGCAGAGAGAACAAACTGTTTCCCTTTCTATATCAATCTTTCAATATGGGAAAAACTAACTGATTGGATTTTATGTTGGTTTTGTGTTTTAATTATCATGGTTAGGAAGAAATAGAACTCTTTAAGCTTTAAAGACAGGATTAAAAGGCATGCACAATTCACATTTCACCACAATTTAAGTACAAGCTACTATGTGTTAAACAAAAGTAATAGAAATTGTGCAATCTCCTCCCACTTGCATAATATCTGACCAAAATAAATCGAAACCTGCCTCAAAATTTTTGAGCCGAGACCAATGATGGGAGTTTTGAGACAGGAGAACTTTTCAAAAATGTGTGAGTTTGTGGGGAGAGGAGGGCTATAATGAAAGTCCATTTGCAACATTAGTTGGAATGTTTGCTGGTGCAGAAACACCAGAAATCATCAACATACAACTTTGCCCAGGTAGATGTATTTGGGAATAGAACTTACATGGCAAAAAGGGAAATTCACTGGATTTTCCACAAGTACAAGGTGCATTACTCCAAAAGGCTGGCATGAAAGAGTTTACTTGGATTCCTACATGCTACTTCCCTCAGTACCCTGAAACAGGGAAAACTGCCTCTAGATGTACAAGAAAAAGTCAAGGGCTCATCTTGAACAAATATAACCTACATTAGTATTGCTTGTGTGAGTTGTTCCAGTAGTTCAGGCATGAAAGAAAAGTTTTTGTTGATCATGGTAATACACGATGGTACTTCAGTGTAACTATTTCTATATCATTGATCAGCTTATACAGATATTTACACTTTCATCTGAGGAAAAAGAGATTTGATATAAAGATGACCTATCTCTGCAATATTCAGTAGTCTCTAAGCTAAGGGGCAGCGAGATTTAAGAAACTAAAATATGCACTAGCATGTACCATTTGCTGTTTATGGGAGATGGTAACAGATGGTAACTGGCAGTAACATATAAACAGGTAAACTCTGAAGGCAGATTTTGGCTTAACACCACCCTAGAAGAACCTAACAGCCTTCATGTTTTGCCTAATAGCATCTTCTGTGCCAAAGCTGGGACACAGCCCATGTACTTACCTTCTGCCTAAACCCTTCCAAAACAGAAGTGTCCTCTTGTTTTAGAGGACCACTGAACGAGCAATTTTAAACAGCAATAGCTGTTCATGTGAATATTTCTGTCAGAAGCACAGATTTTACATATTATCTATCTACATATAACATAATAATACTTGCAACCATAACTGCTTCTGCACCTTTGGGCGGGTTCTCAAACAGACCCAAGAAATCCTATTGTTGGAGCTAAAAACCACAGAGGCAGGAGACAGAAGGGGATCAGAACTTTGACACATTCAATCCTAACCAACACGCTGCAAGGTTGAATTTTGGTCTCAAAATCCTCAAGAATGGCATTGAAGAAAAACAAGTATTTTTCTCCAATTTCCTCAGGGCCAACTCTCTATACTGATTCTAATTTACTTAAAGTAAATTTGAGTATGCATAGCATAAATGAGTAGAAGTGTTAAGAATATCTAGCATTCCGTAGATATTTAAACATAAAACCTGTTTCATTGTCTACAAACAAACCACACAGAAACATCTGCCACTGTCAAGCTCCACCTTCCCTAAGATTTCTTAGGCTAAGAATCCCATTTAAAGGTATATTTCTGTAGCACAGTGATGCTCATTCCCCTATTAACTTAATCAGTGGTATTTGTTCCCTCTAGATATGTTTTTGAAAAATTCTTTTAATCCAGCCTCTCTTTACAGGATGGCAGTCAAGACTGGAGGCAAAACAAAATTAACTGTCATTGTGCAGAGCGACAAAGTTGCGTGACTCAGCACAGCAGATACTGGCAACGGAGCCAGGGAAGGGCACAGAGCGCTCCATGCTACCCCATGAGGCTGCTTTTCTACTTGCCAAGCTGAGTCTGAGAAGCTTCTAACGGATTTGTAGCAGTGAGGAACAGGAAGCTGAGGAGATGCTTGTATTGGATCCAGTCTTGAGCTGATCCTAGCAATATTTCTGGGTAGCACAACACAATACTGCTCTGTGAGAAGATATTTGTGCAATACGGCACTCAAGGTAACAAGCCTGCTGAGCTCTGCAAGACGCATCAGCAGTGCAACTTCTCACTGCAAAAGTTGCCTGCCTTGGCACTAGTCATAGACAATCTTAAATAGCATTAAGAAGTCAGCCAAAGTCCTTGTATCCCTGGCCTAAGCTGAACTGCTGCACCACCCAGAACACGTGCCACGATGCCACCTTTCCCTTCCTGCACACCTGATCAGACAGTTTCTACAAGGGAAGAAAATTAGTACAGGCAGCAGAGCTTAGCTTGCTTCCTCAGATACATCCTTAGCAGAATGTGGAAGAAACCAAATCTGCTTAAAGACACATCAGCTTTAAAGAGATATTTTAAGCAAATACTCTCTCCATGATATTTTTCTCTCCTTGGCTTTGATTTTAAAAAGTAAATAAATAAAGCACAGCCATGTTCATCTCGTGTTACAAGCCGGGCAGAAGAAAAAGTGTGTGTTATGTTTCCTTTTTTAAAGAGAGGCATAATAATGTGATCAAGGTCACTTGCCTGTCTAGGCAGATATAGGGATATCCACAGCACTCCAATTACACCATGGAATAGCTGCCTACATTTAAAGTCTCCCAGCCACACAGGTACACATCACAGCCAAGTTCCTGGAGCAATCTTCTCCTCCGGATCTGGTGGCCATGGCACATGAAAACACAGACCAGAGGACCAGAGTTTTTCCACCGAGCCATGGCACATGAAAACACAGACCAGAGTTTTTCCACCGAACAGCCTAATTCTGCGCTACACCCAGGATCCTTGACCTTACATGGCTTCTGTGCCACACAAGTCTGCAAATCACTACCGCTTAATAGAGCTCTAATAGGATGATCAGCTTCTTGCTTTGCTCCATGCATCTCTGGAGAGAGTGACCTGACATCCAGTAGAATGGTAATCAATACACACCTGAGAAGCAATGTACATACACAATAGATGAAGGTTTATTTAAATACATTCAACCAACTAAACTAGCCCTGCAGATGCACTTGAAATGTAGGTCTGGTCATATGAAAATTGGCTAATAGTAGACAGTGTGCAAGGAAGATTTTTCAGTAGTAGTAGGTCTTGGTGTCAACTCTGGCTTAGGCAAAAGATCAGCTGCTTCGGAGACACAATAACTTCTAAAAATAGTAGTAAACTGCCAGATAATCCCCACTTTCCCTAGGTCCAAGTTCTTTACCTTGACTGTAATTTACCCTGATTGCCTCCAAAGAAGTGCTCTTAGCTTAGCAATTCTGCCCCATTCACCATTTGATTCTTACTTGCACATTTCTGCTTTTGACCGCTTGGATTATCCTTCAGGCCAAGCAGTGCTGAATGCACACCGCCAGCATTATCCACGAGTTGGCCATCCCTTTGCTCAAGGACATGGGCTAAAAATAAAGGCACACATTACTATTCTTATCTTGATTATACCACATTTGCTCCAGAATGATTCTTCCTGGAGCAGCTCCCCAGCCTGTCTCTGGTTTCCAGCAGTTTTATACTAATTCACATTTGTTAAGTATCTAGGCTATGAACTCCACAGAAGAGAAAAATCCAGCCTATAAGAAGCTCATTCTTTCTGTGATGCCACCGAGAAAGGAGCTGAAGCACCAACTAGTCCATGCATTTGTTACAAGCAAAAATATCCTCCTTTCCACCTCCTTTATTCACCTGTTTTCCTGCCCCTTATCACATCCCGAGTAGAAGGGAAAGGACATTCAAAGGTATTCCCTCAAAGGCAAACAAGTACATGAATAGGTACCCTCAAAAGCAAGACACTATATAAGTTCATTTTGCAATATTTGTTGAGGTATAAGATATTACTCCAGAGACAAACCTGCCTAACTCTAATAGCTGGCTACTTCAAAGATACATTAGATTAATGTTGTTTGCTCATCACACACGTTCCAAGATGTGGATAATCTCACATGGTAATCAGAGTATCAGATAGCAGTGATCAGATTTGCTCAGTAACAGAAACTGTTAGGTCAGTGAAGGAAACGAGTTTTATGTTAAGTTTCTCACACAATATATTATACTCACAGCTTCTGAGTGTAATGTGAAAGAACCGCAGAAAGAGACTGTGAACTCAGCATGCACCACAAGGGATACTTGCAGGAGAACTGGTAAAGAAAGTTTTGTCCCAGCAAACACATTTTTAATCACTGTTCTTCTGCTCGTTAACTTATTTTCTTGAAGAATACAACCTAGTAGCCTATCCCTAACATAGCTCTTACTAAGAGCTGGGTCATTTTGACTATATCTATTAAGCTATATCCGAGTGAAACATCCCACTAAAATCTGGATCACAAAATTCTATTTAAAAAGGTAATTTCCCCTTAATGTAACAGCTTTTGCCTGGCTTGAATTTCTTTTACCTAAAGGGAAACTGTTCAGTTCATCATGACAAAAACACACAGACACAAGCCTTTTCTCTCTTCCAAGAGCGTAACCCCACACAGGTGACAAAAAGCAACTAGAAACACACTGGACCCCTGCCCTCAGCCTCGCACATTCCCCTCACAGATGGGAAAGCCTAGGCTGGAGCAGAGATTATTCAGACTCAGCACAAGTAATAATGTCTGTTCTACTCTGCAACACTGCATAGGCCACCAAGTGCCTCCTCTTGTGCCACACTGTCATCCCACACTGGCCATAGGAACCACTGTTCCCCAT
>NW_010578543.1:56708-68880 GCF_000705375.1 Tinamus guttatus | reverse complement strand
CTGTTGCATTGTTGTATATATGAAATCAGCAATACAGTTACTCAAACAGAACGGAAGGCACAAAGTGCATGGAAATTCCCTTGAACTGAGGTGAGGGCTGCGCTGCCAAGTGCCAGTCAGACTGGCTAGCAGTATCGGAGATCTCTCTGTCTCCTGATAAGAAGGAAGCAAGGGCTGAATACACCACCTTGAGGGGTTAACTCATGCGACTGGTGTACATTTGGCTAAATGCTCCTTATGCCTTTTTAGCCAAGGATTCCAAATGCAAAGGCCACATACTGTAACCCACAGCAGACTAGGATGAAAAGCATATAATCATCCCCATGTATTTAAACAGATAGCTCAAATTAAAACATAGATTTAGATTATGTTTCATTTCTGCTCTATTGTACCAGCTGAGCACACTAATCTTAAATTTCTGTACCCTCTTTACATTGGTTTCCTGCCTAAAGAATCCTCCTTTTCACTTATTTTTGCTCTTCTTTGAATTCTCACTCCATAGCATGCTAGGGTAAGAAAGCAACAATGTGATCACACTTTTGCACATAACCAACCACTCACTATCATGAACACCACTGTGTTCAAGGCAGTTGGATGAAGAAGGATTTTATTCTAGTTTAGTGAAGCTGTGTTATAACAGAGCAGAAGCAGAATGCGGGAGATCGAATGATCCACTTGACAAGGCCTGGCAGAGGTAAGGGGCATTACAGAAAAGCTCAGAGGTCACAGAAAAGGCAGGAGTTCACAGTCAGGCCTATTTATGTTCTTTGAATACTGCTAAGGGACTTAGGCCACTTCCACTTCCTGGGAGTGCCTACCAAATATTTAAGACAGCACTGGGCACGCTAGAAAGAGCTGAACAAACATTGCATGTACCTTTCTCTAGCTTCTTTTCCTCCTATTTTTTATTCCTGTTCTCACTGTATTTCACTCTCTTCTGCTTCTTAAGGGAGTCACTTTCCATTATAATTGACAATATAATCCATTATAATTATAATATATAATCCAATATAATCCATTATAATTGACAATTGAGTCACTTTCCATTATAATTGACAATAGCAAAGACTGGTTCTAAAGGGAACTTACTGAAAGAGCTGCATTTAGACCAAGCCTGGGTTGAAGGTCTGTCCTCTTTTTGAGCAGCCTGAGTGAAATGAGCTTTTGCATAGAGCAAAACACCTCATTGGAAAATCCAGTCTAAAGTTAATCAAAACTGTTTATTAATCCAAATACTTTCAGCTAAGAGAGTAAAAATCAACAAAAACAAACATCTGCATGGCCTGACAACAGCCAAGTTGGGTATTTTAAACTGACAAAGAATTTTAGGTAGGAGACAAAAAGGTTAAATAAGTGAAACAAAATATTGTGGTTGACTTAAACTTTTCTTTCATTTTTACATTTGTCCACTACCAAAAACTATTTTTCACATTTGAGCCTTGCAAATCACTCTAGTAGTAGAGAAGAATCTTAAAAGCTTTACTGTTATGGCTCACTTAATAAATATGAATCCCCCACACATGGGGGATATCTTTGTCACTAGAATCCTATCAGCTTGTTCATTACATGAGATGGTTCTTTGTAAAGCTGGTAAATATAACCCTGAATATGACCCAGAAGGAGTTTGCTGGGGCACAAATCCTCCTCCCATATGCCTTTGGATATTGCTGCGGTGCTGCTATACTGGTTTTGCCTAAAACAAATTCTTCCTTTCATCATCTTACTAAATTATTCTTATTTGCATACTGTTCCTACTTAGATATATTTATTGTTAAGAATACATTATTTCCTACAATTTCCCAAGTAACATACATATACACACACACACACTTCAATGTTGAAGATCTGGGTCTGGCCCACAAAAATGCACAAGCCAGTATCTAGTTACTTCAGTGGAAGTAAATGCAGCCCAAGCCACCACGTCTCTCTACCTGCATGGACCTACATTGCTCCTGCTTGACACAGGGGAATTGCCCTGATCAAGGGCTGAGTTTCTGAATAGAAGGAGCCATGTGTGATAGGGCAACGTCATCAAGATCTGAGCACAACAAGCCATGGTCAACAAGGCGCAAGCAAAAGTGGGGCATAACAAGGCCTAGGAGGAATCACAGGTTAAAAAGAGGCTGGAGAACAAACCTGGAGCTGCTGGAGAGGGATAGTGCTGACACCATGATGGAATTACTTGCTGGTAGCCCCACCAACATCTGGCTATTAAAAAAAAAGCCTTCAAGAGTAGAGAAGGGGCTTGGAATTGGTATGTAGACATCCGTTACCAGTCCCCAAAGTGAAGCAGTTATGAGTCAGTGTGAGCTGCCACACACAGCCTCACACCAAGATCAATCAGCACATCACTTCTCATCCAGGCTTGACTGAGCCTAGTCACTGGAGTGCTAACTGGAGCAGGGCTCCGTTAACTCAGCAAGTACGTGTGCAGGATTAAAGCTTTTCCCCAATACAGTCTATCACTCAGCTTGGTCCACTTAAAGCAGAGCAGGCTCACGTTCTTGGGCTTTCCTTATCCTTTCCCCTGCATCAAAGGGAAAAGACAGAGGACTCCCCTCTGTAAGATACGTGGTTTAGTCAAGATATCCTGCAACTGCCACATCCCAAAGTGGAAACCAATCTCATTGAGACCAACTTTGGACCACTGTGAGTTAGTGACGGTACAATTCAGCAGAGACACTTGGCTAGAAGATGCTCTTGCATTTTTGCTCATAAGACTATCAAGATATGAAAGTAGAGAAACACTCCCTCAGTATCTTTAGACTGCGAAAACTCTAGCGTTTAATTTAGACAGCTTTCAGCAAATAATCTTACATTTTCAAGTATCACTGCAGATGTCACAGCAGTGAACTCTCCAACATAAAAAAAAAAACACACTGACTGTTTGTCAACCCATTTGCTAACCACTGAACCAAGCCAGCTCAACATGAAATATTCATAATGATGCAAAACATCAAACAAGTGGGTCCATTTTTTGGTTTTGTGGTAACCTTGGAAGTCAGATCATAACAGGCTAAAATCTTCTGATGTTCCAGGTCTGCTGCCAAATGAACCCAAGAAGAATTGCAGCTTTACAGTATGGGCATGAGCAACTGGGAGCTTCACATGATTTCAGCCGCACACAGGTGAAGATCTGACCAAGTTTCACTCAGCTCTGCTGATCCTGGTGGTAAAGGTGTGAGCAAGTAAAATCAATTGGCTAAAGCAAATCTGTGCTCCCTGCTGTGGAATTAAGACTCCCTTAGGAAGCCTTATCATCCCAAAAGCCACAAGACTTCTGAAGAAAAATCCACACCTTTGCAAACACTATTCAAACTTTCAGAAAAAACCACCACCAACAACAAACTGTTGAAACTTGCTACTACAGACTTGGACTGACATTGCCTAATGAGAGAAGAGTCAAAACGCACTTCCTCAATAGCTGCCGAAGCACTGCCAGAAAGACCAGTTTCTTTGTACTGCCCAAGCTTCACACTATTGTAGACACTGACAGACTAAACTTTTGCCTTCTCTAGATTTACTGTACGGTTTGAACTATGGTTTACTCATGTTGTGTGTAGCACATACCAACTCATTGGAGAAACTATTATCCAGGAAATATTTCTAACACTGAAAAATAGGATCTGCTAAGTATATTCTGAGACTATCTCGAGATAGGCCTTAAAGGCCATATTAGTGGAAAGATGCTAGGCTCGGAGATCAAGCAGAAGTTCAGCACCAGACTATTTTGCTTTATCAAAAAAGCTAAACTTCTCAGCATGACCTAAAGTAGACATTTAGATGCCAAGGAAACATTACTGACAAAAATTAAATTTCTCTGAACTTCTGGCAGACTGCTCTAAGCCTGGGAAGCAGATAAGGACCGCAAGTTTGGATTGGGCTCCTAAATCCTTTAATGGATCTAGCTCTTCATCTTATTTTACTCTGCCTAGTTGCCAATCCATTTGGCTATGAAAGAAGTCAGTCTGCCCTCTCACAGAGATCTGCTCAGTGCAACTACACACAGTGTCAATTAAAGCGGGCTATATCCCTATAAAGGCTTAGAATTACAACTCTGCCTTTTTATATACATCACTGATTTTACTAACAGATATGTAGTAACTTCTTATTGCTATAAATTATATTTTCGATTCTTGCCTGAGATAAAAAATTTCCTAAACAACTGTTCCATGCAAATTCCCTGTCAAGGTGAGACAGAGGGCTGCGGTGCCATCTCACGTGAATAAGTAAGCGAGATTAAGAGCTTAATGAGGAGCTACAGTTACTCCACTCCCCAGATCCTAAAAGCAAAATATCTGCCATAAGTCCCAAATAGCCTGTGCAGTCCCAAGGGCTTCTCTGAAATGTGTTTCCACCTTCACAGGAATTATATTATTCAAAGGACCTTGCACTTCTAATTTGTCATGGTAATGTGTTCTTCAATACCTTGCACTGACATTGGGTAATTTGACAACATTACATGAATTGCTCTCCCAAGACAAGTTACCCAGTAACATTGTCAGTGCTGTTAACTCCACTGCTCAATGTGGCCGTTTTCACAAGAAGGACAGAGGATTTGGTGATTGCAGGATAATTATTTCCATATTGGTTAATTTTGTTACATAGAGTAAGAGTGGCCTCACTAAAGCTGAAATAGACCTCGAACCGACTCCCCTGCCCCCTCTCTCTCTCTTTAGCAGTGATAAATTCAAAACTGCCAAGGCAGCAGGGATCAAACTTTACTGACTTCTGCAACAAAAAAGTTCTATTGCTTAAAAATCTTGGGGTGTAACAAGGCTTTTTTCCATAAAACATCACCTAGAAGACTTTGTATTTTAGCTCCATGGACTGAAATACATACTTCAAGCCATACATTGTCAGCAAAATCATCAGTAGCGGTCAGCACATAGTTGAAGCACTTTGCTGAGCAAGAAGTAAGAGGGAGAACTGATTTGAGGCCAATAAAGGAAGATCAGTAATGCCAAAATTCCATAAAGGGGTAATTCTCTAGGGGGAGCATGCTGTACTTTGCATTCTTTTCTGTTATCATACATATGTTCCTTAAAGCATATTTCAACATAGCTTGATTAAGAATTAGGGAACAGGTATCAGTGCAATCAGCAAAACGTGCAGTTCATTAGACCAGACTTCTTACTACACATGTGGAAGGAAAAAAAAAAAAAAAAAAAAAAAGGTAACACACACGGGTATGTGATTATGTTTTTAAATGCCCAAAGACGTACAAAAAACACTAGGAATAAATCTGGCTGAAAGATGTAGTGACATTTCAAAAGAACAGTCAGAACTAGCAGGAACGTTTTTAAGCAAGGAGCCCAAACAAATTTCCAATTTTGCATACAGCTTGGCAGCATTAGACATTGCAAAATTATAGCTCAGTTTGATATTTCAGTATGCTTCTCCCTCTGCTGGAAAATCCATACTATTACACAATTCAAAATGCATAAAAATGAAGCACGAGAACAACACACTTGTCGAGGCTTTCTAACCTAAGCACAGCTCAGTGCTGTTATAGTGAATCATGCCCTGCCTCAGTAGTTTATTTAGTTTCATTTCTGTGAGTAACTTGCAATCTGAAGTCAAGGATTATAATGGTTACTAGTTAAACTCTTCAGTTGATGTTGACTTTAAAAGTGAACAAGTTTGATTTTATGATTATTGCACATTTCTCCTTACAGCCACTTTTCTTCAGTAAAGAGAATGAAATACTGCACTTGTACAGTAATCATTTTTCCTCTAGTTTGAGAAACAATGAGCATCTAGAATTTTGTCCAATTACGTCATATGAGCTTCTGAGCACAGATATGTAAAAGATACTCTTAACACTGTTAGAAATGCCAAAAAAATAATGGTGAGGTGCAAGTTAGAAATCTAGAAATTAAAAAACAGTTACAGAGGGCAGCAAATAAACAAACTAATCTGGAGAAAACCATCCAGTAAGATGAAGAACTGGTGCAATTAGTTGCTCTGTAGAAATACTTCACAGCTGACACTTATATTCCACTGTTCAACACTGCAGACACATCTCATTACCAGCTCTTAGCATGCAGAGATTTGGGGTAAGCACATGTAAGCCTTCCTACAGGAGAGAGAGAAATGCAGAGAAAGAAATGCAGACAAGTTTTCGGGACATCCTTTCTACACTGCTAGAAGCATCTACTGCACAACTGCAAACAGTAGTTATGGATTTGAGCCTAACAACTCTCAAACCAACCCTAAGTCTCCATGAACCAATTAGAAAAATCCCAGTTTTCAGTTCAGCTCCTACTTGTGCAGCAATCACTGTTTAGTTTATGCAAAGAACAATCAGAAAAAGAATGGACACATCAAAAAGCAATTTCTTAAGTGTGGCATGTATTTTGTTTAATAGCCACATCATGTGCTTTGGGATAATATTCTTCCATTCTGTTATTTTAATTGCATCATGATTGAATCCATCTTCTGGGGAGAACAAACTGTAATGAGTTTTGCAAAACAGTAATTTACTTGCATTTACTAGTAAATTACAAAAAAAAAATAGATTTTATTAAATGGAAAGGTGGTACCCTATGAAATCCTGAGAATTGCTTTCAATCATCAGGCTTGATTCAGACACCTCCTGTGCTGCTCCTCTTCCAGGAAAAAAAAGTTACGTATCACCCAAGTGGCCCTACAGTACCTTACTTAAACCCTTCTGTCTGCCACCAACTGAGATAAAGGCCATCACCTATCAGGCTTGTTGCAGGCAGGTTTAAAGGGCAGAAGCACCTTGCTGTAACACTTCTGTTTTGCGATCCCAAGAGACACACACTTGCAAGTAGAATGCAAAAATGTTCATCTTTCTCTATTCTCAATATTGAGCACTTTTTACACACACACACACCCCCACCCATCCCTCAAAAAGAAGAAAAAACTTGGATAGAAATTCCAATTGGATCAACACAACTCTTCTGACAATGCAAAGTCTTTGAACTCAACAGTCTGAAAAACTTTGGACTCTGAAAGGCTTACACAAAACAAATGCATCGGGATTTTCAGCTGCAAAGCTGTCCCAGCTCTACCGACAGCAAGGCTAGCTCACCCATCTATTAGAAGAGTTAGACTGCAAAGTGTCATTGAAGCCCAAATTGGATTCTACTCAGTTGCTGACAGTTTCCTAGCACAGACTAGTTTGACCCTTCAGATGGATGCCAATTAATAAAGCTCAGCAATCCTATTTGATGAAAACTAGTTAAAGAAATCTCATCTTAGCACAACACAACTGCAAGAAAACAGCTTCTAGTGTACTAAAGATCATTAAATGCAACAAATTTACACTGTAAAACAAGTCACCTGGTCAACACAAGGCCTGCCTGTCACCTGAAATGTTATCATCCCAATGAAATTGTGTTCCTAAGGGTTAGGGAGAAACACACATGGCAAGGAGTGCTGACAACAGCTACCTGATAAACAAATTCCACACAAGACATACAAGCAGTACAGCCAACATGTATAAGAAGTCTATGAATACAGGAGGTTAGCCTCTTAATTATTACTTTTTGAAATTTGACATGAGTTTTTAAGGTTTTAAGGATGAATTTCAAATTGATTAATTTTGGGCATGTAATTAATGACTGAAAACAAGGAACAGCAACAAATTATTTCAGACATTCACTTAACCCAGAAAGAGTAGGGGAAAGATAAGGAACAATGCAGAAGATACAAGAACTGAGATTACATCAACAAAAATGGGCAAAGAAAGACAAACCAACAAGGAACAGGAAAGAAATTACTGTGCAAGAACACACAGCTACACAATCAGTGATAAAACCCACTGAGCAGGGAATACTTCTGCAAAGTCACATCAAGGCAAATCCCTATCTGATTTCTTTGCAGCACTTTGGGGTTTAGAATTTTGCAGATTTAATTTAAAGAATATAAGAGAATCCAGTATTTCCTGCCACTTTAAAGTGCAATCACAAAAGACATTGTTATAACTGCTTTTCAGGGCCTTCTCCTTTTTCAAATGAAATTACTGCAGTTTTGTTCAACTAAGATATTGGACTGGGAATCAAAACTCATTAAACATTTTAAGTGCTTTGGTGCTGGGTGTTAAACTACCACACATCTTCAACCAGAATGCAAATAAACCAAGCAATAAAGAACACTTGCTGCAGGCGCTGGATGGTCTAATCATTACCTGCACTTTGCAGCAAGACACAGCACATCTGTCAGCAACACTGACCCAGCAACGTTCACATAAGAAGTTAAAAAAGGAATTGAAAGGGAATGTCAAGAATGACTGAGATTCTGCAGCATCCACATAACATGTTTTTATTCTGGATTAGAAAACTCACTCAAGAGCTTTCCTATTTGGTCTATCCTTAGCCCCTCTTGAGATTGCCGTAGACATTAAGATCCCCTGGGCTTCTGGGCTGTCTCACTACAGCAAGAGCGGAATGGTCCCACTGCGGGTGTTTGGGCCGCTGCCCGCATGGCACCGCCCAGCAAGGCGGTCGCGCACAGCACTCCTCCCAGCAGGAAAAAAAAAAAAAAAAAAGCTGCCTACTTCCTGCAAACCAAACTTCTTCAGACTGCTCAAGTAATACAGACCAACTCTGAAATAATTGCAACATTTTCTGTAGTTCATCTCTTCTCAAAGGATTTTAACCTTAAAACAAAGCTAAGGAGCCAGCAAATGAAAAGAGCACAATCTGGTATCTCCTTTGACATGAGCTCTTTTCTGTGCATGTTTTTTTCAGAGGACACAAAACAGCCATTAGTAGTTTAATCCATCTAGTAAGCATGTATCAGCTCTTAATGCAGAATAAGTATGATTCTTTTTGATGGCATTTTTTTTGGTAGTCTTTTCATACAAAGTAGTAATATTCCATTCAAAAGCAACATTTCAACATAGCTTTGGTAAAATAATATTTTTAGAGTTTCTCTCATTTTTGTGGTAATGGCATAAATTAAGGTATAAAAGACACAGTCCTACCAAATGACTAATCAATCTTTTCTATTTAAATAGGCTTTGGATCAAGCTCCAATGCAAAAAGCTTGTTGAGTTTTTTTTTTTAAAAAAACTAATACCATAATAAAATGTGTTACATTTTTCATAACATATGTCAAAATAACTGATTATATTCTATTTATAAACACTTTGTAACAGTTTCATTAAATACTTCAAATTATTCTAAGAATGAGACAAATTATTTATTGAATTGGCATTCCTAGCCCATTATTTAATAGCAGAATATTTATAAATGTTGCTTTAATTGCAAGTGCCATCATTCTGCTTCCTGTGCTACAATTCAAATCTGAAAATATTTTTCTCTGTAGAACTACTTGTGCCCTCAGCTTCATAGAAGCACTTGCGCACTCAGCTCCTACTCCCATGCTGGGTAAATCTCTAACCATGCACCTGTCTAAATCTTTTACACTTTTTCAAATGCTGTACAGAAGAAACTCAATCAGCAGCAGGACTCAATGCCTAATAATTAACTCCAATAGGAGACCATGTATGCATGAACAGGTGCGAGATTCTTCTTTTGTTTTTAAACACTACTCAGCCTCTATATCTTGTGGTTAACTCTTATTTTTAATTTTATCACAGGCAAATTTAGTTTGAATCTACTGCTGTACTTTCTAATTCTAATTTCTCAAATATACATAAACCTGTAATTTTGCAATATTATCATGCAGATTCATTTCGAGAAATATATATTAAGGTAAAGAAATACTTTAGCAGTCCTTGGAGATGACTGTTACGTTTGGAAACGGTGCACCTGCAACTGGAGCTATTATTTGTGATAAGTCTTTTGCTAAATTTAGCCCATTCCTATTTTCTGGAATTGTTAATGTTGAAAGTTATTAATTTGAGCAACTACGAACTGTTAGTACAACATATATTTTTATGAGCCAATGGGTTGATCAAAAATTAAGCGCTTCTCATTCCTTCTCTTTTATAATGATCTGTTACCTAACTTGCTCCCAATTGTATGATTTATTCTCCTGAAATCAGAAGGATAATAAGAAAAATAATTTCAAATAGAAGGTAACCAAATCACATTCCACAGACACATATATATGCATATCTATTTACACTGTTTGAATGGCTATTCCTTGAAGGACTAAAAAACCCTGTGTCCAAAGGTAGGTAGAACAAATGTAAATGCCCTATTCAAGACTAAATCAAACAGCCATCAAACAGCCATTCAGAAATCAAGTGAACCTGAAAAAGAAGGAGACTCCAACACCTCTCTGGGCAGCCTGTTCCAGTGCTCTGTCACCCTCACTGTGAAGAAATTTTTCCTTAAGTCCCTGTGGAACTTTCGGTGTTTCAGTTTCTATTTCCTCTAGTTCTGTCAGTGGCCACCAGTGAAGAGAGGCCAGCACCATCCTCCTCACTGCCTCCATTGAGGTACTTCTAGACAGTGCTCAGGTCCCCTCTCAGCCTTCTCTTCTCCAGGCTGAACAGGCCCAGCTCTCTTGGCCTTTCCTCATAGGGCAGATGTTCCAGGCCCCTGATCATCCTTGTAGCCCTGCGCTGGACTCTCTCCAGCAGCTCCACATCCCTCTTGTACTGTGGAGCCCAGAACTGGACACAGTACTCCAGATGCGGCCTCACCAGGGCTGAGCAGAGGGGCAGGATCACCTCCCTCGACCTGCTGGAGACACTGCTCTTAACGCACCCCAGGATCCCATTGGCCTTCTTGGCCACGAGGGCACACTGCTGCCTCATGGTCAACTTGTCGTCCACCACGACGCCCTGGTCTTTCTCTGCAGAACTGCTCTCCAGAAGGTCAGTCCCCAGCCTGTGCTGGTGTCTGGGGTTACTCCTCCTTAAATGCAGGACCTTGCACTTGTCTTTGTTGAATTTCATAATACTTCTCACTGCCCAGTTATCCAGTCTGTCCAGGTCCCTTTGGCCACAGCCCAACAGAACTCCACCCATTATATTTACATTTCACATTTCTCATACTTACAACTTTGAAAAACCATCTGCCCTAGGACTGAACTTTTCTATACCTTCTCTCCATCCAAAAGGGGACGTGTTGGTGAATGAGACACTGCCTCTGCCATTCCCCTTCTCCTCTGCTAGTGTAAAGGAGCTGTACCTACTTGACAACAGCAAGATGTGACTGCTTGAAAACTGGATACCAACTTCATCTCTGACAGATGGTGCCTATCTCTAACTTCTAGACCAAAATAGAAAAGGCTGTCAATTAAAAACTAATGAGCCCTGAGAATTTGGCTAAGAGACTTAAAATTTTAAGCAAATTGAACCAGCTCTTAGAACAGCCCACAAGCTCCCTAACAAGTCATTCAAAACAACTCTCAGGCCAGTTTCTGTTTTGAAGAGAAAGTAATTGTTGGAAAGGTACAGCAGACAGTCCCTCCTGTACTTCTCTGCTATTTGCATGTTTTTAAACCACCTATTTCCATGTATTTTTTACCTGTACTTCTCTGGGTGCAGATTCAGTCTCCTAAAATACATATCTTCATTGCATTTTCCATACAGCTGAATCTTGTCAAAAATTTGAAATACAACTCCTCAGATGCAAGTTTTCCTACAAAAGTGCAAGAATGTCCCTTATCAGTTTATTGAAGTCTTTCTGCCTGGTCATGATTTGAGAAGAAATTTCCTTTTCAGATAGATACACCCTGCAAGTCCTTCCATGAAAGACCTGTCGCTAAACCAAATGGCCTCCCTAGACAACCAAACTCAGACTGTCTTTGTAGCACTGAGAAATGCTACAGAAGCCTGAGAGCTGCCGCTGTGAAGATTGCTGCTTCCCCCGGCTGAAGTAGGTAGGTGCATGGCTACACTCCATCTCTAAGTTTCTTCCACGTGCCTGCCTTTAGCCAGGATCCCATACGGCACTCTGTCTTGCACTGAGATGGGCAAAAAGGTTGTCACATTTATAACCTAGAGGATGGCAGCCTGAGGCCAGGTCTTTGCAAAGGAAACATGTACTAACACTACCACACTGGAACACGCACCTACAATACACATGCTGCAGCATCGCAAGTTCAGCACATATCAGCTTAACTTTATCTGACAGCACAAAATACGCTGTAAAACTATACACTGAGAACTGCCCAAACACAGTAGAGGCTTAAAGATAATGAGTTCTTGGGGGTTTGGTGCTCGCTGACTGTGACTGTCTATCATATTCCAAAGTCCAACTGATCATATGCTCACTATTTT
>NW_010578543.1:42754-56169 GCF_000705375.1 Tinamus guttatus | reverse complement strand
TACTCTGTTAGATTACCCTCACCATTTGCTGAAATAAGAACAACTACCAGGTCTGAAACAATTCATTTTAAGAAGCAGACTAAACAAAAAATTGGGAAAGAAAAAGATCATATGAAGTCAGCGACACCTAAATAATATTGTAAATCATGCTAGCTAATCTTTTTTTCTAAAATGGAGATCAAATAAACCGCTGGGTTTTCTACAATTTATAAACCATGCCTGTCATTCCTTCCTATTGGTTAAAGATTCATTTTTCTTCTTAGGAAGTCTAGATATTGCACTGACATGGCTCTCATCAAAAATATTGTCACTAGACTTTAGTATAATTATTCTCATGAACAGGGAAACCTTGACATCACCATTTTACATACAAAGAACAGATAATTGTATCTATACAATTTATACAAGTCTATGTGAAAATAAGGAATTGAACTCAAATCTTCCTCTAGAAGCTCAATGTTTATATCATCCTGTAGCCAACAAAGATAAGTTCATAACCTCATTTTCTGCATCTCTTACATTACCTCTCTCTTACATTATCTCTCTTCCTCTCCCACCTTCTCTAGCTGCCTCCTTCCAACTCGTCGAAGCCCAGAAGGGTGCTCTGTGCTGCTGTGGTATTCCTACTGTCTGGCCCCTTCCCATTCCTTGCTGGAATCACTACTCTTGGAAGCATCTGCTTTTAGAATATTTGTCGCCAAGTCAGTTTTTAGACACAATGTGGAGACCTTATGCCACAGAAAAAAAAAGAAGCTCTGGCAAAACCTCAGAGAGCACAGGCACATTCAGTTGCCAGCCAACAATTAAAGGGTCATAAATTTCTAGGTTCACATGTCCCTTATGGATTTCCACAGTCAGGAAGTAGTGTTAAATAGAAATCACATTAATTAGTCACAAATATCTTTTGTTTGAATAATCCAGAGGAAAAAAAATAAACATCACCAACAAAAACATCCCACATCATCGGCTCCAAAATCAAATTCAAGGCTCAAAAGTATCCCAGCAGCTTCGCCAAGCCCCTGATAGAAATTTAAGAATACACTTAACTCAGTAAAAATACGAATGAAAACCGCACTCCATTCCCTCCGCAACACCACGATGTAGAGCCTGAATAGTTGGACTCTCATAGGAAATAAAGGGTTTTGTAAGGAATGCCAGCTCCACCCCTTACTGCATCTCACATGCAACCTACAAATATTTTGACCTTCCATACTTTCTAGCAGGGACAGAATGGAAACAGCCTCACTCAGCTTGCACTGCAAACAAACTTTGCTCAGCAGAACATCCGCTGGGAAAGTGGGAGGCCCCAGCAAGCCCTCTACCGGGGTAAATTCGATCCAATAATGAAATAAATTAATCAAAAAAATAATCCTGAAGAGCTTAGTAAGGCTATACTCTCACTAACTTCAGAGGAAGGCTTTCATTATGAATAAAGCAAAAGTTAGCATAGTAAAAAAAAGAAATAGTTTGACCCATAGCTTCAAAAAAAGCTCACAAATATTAACTAGTTATTAGAAAACACATTTGCAAAACAGTTAGTCAAGATCGTAACAAAACAAGCAGAATACAAGGAGGGATTATTAGTAGTAAATAGGAAACTCAGCTTATCGTACATAATTACCTAAGCTATAGAAGAATATATTATATACCATACAGCACAGTTAAAATGTGAAACAGAGGGGAGAAAGAAAGCAGAAAGGAGAACATTCCTTACAGTAGGAAATAGCACTTTCCCCACTGTCAGTAAACCTGTGAGGAAGGGTTAAGAACCATTCCGGGACAGTCGTTTTGCATGCCCCCTTTTTTTTTTTTTTCCCCTTCATTCACCTTAATAAGGTATATTCAAATCTGTAAGCCAAAAGTATAGGGAGACTCTGCCTGTCAAAGGCATGTGGCTCTCATACAGTTTTTCCATGAGTTTCTTTTTTTTTTTTAAACCATAACCAAACATAACCACTAGGTGCCACTGATGTTCCACAGAGATTTTTTCTTTTCCTAAGATGTTTTTCAGGTGGAAATATTTCAGCATGCTTTGACAATCCCCAAGTCTATACAAAATAACCATATATTTACGATAAGCATTAAATTTGAGCAGACGAATAAATGTGAGTACCAGATCTCAGGATTTGTGTATATTTTCCAAAGAATCAATACGATTTCTGCACCAGCCATAACTGAATAGCATTCAATTTGGCAAGCAAAGAAATCCTGCCCTACACTAAGAGTATGTGAAAGCAACTGTTTCTATGCAGTCATTCAGAGAACTGACCAATCTAATTAGTTGGTGTCAAATACAACAACAACAAAAACTCCTGTGCTCAAAAGTTCAAGGGATCCTCTGTTATCACTTTTATCAGTTGATATCAAAATGTAGCATTAACAGGAACTTTTCAGTGTGCTTTGTATGACTGTCTGGCTGATCTGTAAGTGTGGTTTAGAGGTAAAAGTCAATAAACTAGTTCTTTTTTTTTGTCTCCAGTAAGTTACCTTCCCTCAAGCAACAGTCTACTTCAGCCAGAATAAGTCAAATAAATGAAAAGGACTTTCTTTAATTAGATTTAGGGAAGGAGTTTGTCAAGTGTCAAGCTGTCAGTCTTCTAATCGCCTATTAACAAGACACATACAAACAATATAACTTAAGTGTATGCAACAATTCAGGATAGCTCCATTTTGGGGGACCTACCCTATAAAGGTTTTCAGAGGCTGACAGTCTTGAAAAAGTGGGACATTCATGCTCTGAAAATAACTTCAAGCTTGGTATCCATCTAAAAGCAAAGTACAAAACTCCAAATCCCAATTTTTAACTTTAAATAGCAGAAAGAGCATTTGCACTCCGAGTGTGAGCACACACAGTTCCATCAAACAGGCCTTAATTTCACTCCAAGAGTCAGATTCATTGGAGCGTTCTTGATTTGGGAATAAAAAAAAATAGTATTTATTTATGAATGAAACATACAGAGGTGCTGATATATGTCAAGAAATAAGGCCTTGCTTTAACGCATTTCATCACACTAAAAGCATCTTATAAAGAAGAATTATCTGTATTATGAATGGAAAAATTGAGAACGTTCTGAAATAATTTGTTCAAGTGCAGTCAGCAACTAGATATAAAATAAGTACAAATAGATAATTTGAGCCACTCTCCTACCAGAAGTTGTCTTCCCACTGCTATTTTACGGTATTAAGTTGCCTCAAGGACACATTCATTAAGCATACGTTAAGGATACATTAAGAACTCATTCCCTGACTTAAGCATACCCATTTACTACCTGTTTGGTTCTACATTTTATTACTTTGCTTAAGGTATCTTCATCTACAAAAGCATACCAGATTCCTCTAGTCTTCCTGGCTCATCTCACCATTAGAAGCCACACAGGAAACTCACCTACCTACCAGCTATCCCAAAGCTCAAATAATCCCAAAGCTACTGCGGCATCTAAAATAAACGCAGGACTCGGGCAAAGGAACTTAGCCAGGACTTTTGTTGCCTGCATTTCCATTCAACTTCTGCTCAAGCAGTCTCTCACCGAAAGCAGTCAAATCTCGTTCCAGACTGCTTGACTGCATGAAGCCACAACAGAACACGGTCCTATGAGAGCACCAGAGCTGGACCTGCAGAGCTCTGACCCACAAAGCTACAGCTGCTCTTCTCTCACCTTGGTTCCAACTACTTAAGAGACATCTCCTGTCACCTGCTTACAACTAACTGCCTGAACCTGTCTCCACTTCATCTTATTTCCTCAAGGAAAAAAAAAAAAACAAAACAAAAAAATATATATATAATATATTCTAAGTTCTCATTCTAGATAACCCCACTCCTGAGTATATTACTATATCCCAGTCCCTGATGTTACCAACTAATTTAACATTCAGGATGTGTCACTTACACAAATATATTTTTTGGATGACATTTCAATGAGGCAGTGAGTCTGACCCTGATGCAATGTAAGCACACATAGTTCCAAGGTAGTTCTTTGGCCAGGGATCTTTCCAAATACACTTTTCTTGATACTGTAATCAAGAAAAATATTTTCAGATGAAATAAATGACTTCATAACTGAAGGCTGCCTAGTGACCAGCAATCCCACAACAGCAACAAGCACTCATTTCTGGAGTATGAAGAAGTGAGGGCAAGAGAAGGGGAAATACAGAATTTCCTAGGCCAGTCACATATTCACTATGAAAGCAAGAAAAGTTATAAGCTTTAAAGTCCTCGTTTTGGAAAAGAAGTCTGAAGAACAGAAATAAGTCTGAAAGAATAAGTCTGCCTCTTGAAACAGCAGGAGACTGAACTCTTCCAAAATCACTTATCTGTATAAGAAACGCCATTCCTACTTAAGTAGGTCTGACTACAACAAAAGTCTCAGATACTACTTTTTTTGTAGTCTGTTTGCCAAACGGGGGTTGCAACCACCCACCCTCCCCAGTGTCAACACATGCTCTTCCTGGAATATAATGTTATCTGATGCTACCTTAGGATGCTTCAGGGCAGCAATCACAGTGCTCCTTGGGTAGTTAATTCTGAAGGATTTCAAAGTATTGCTGCTTACTAAATACTAGCTAGGAGGTACTGATTTCAGGACCCTATTGGGAAACTGAACTGTAAGTGGTGACAAGAACAGCTGAGAACAAAAACAGCAAAGCTACATCTGTTGGGCTATGAGAACACCAGATTAGAGTTCTTGTCCCCAAAGTCATTCATAGAAACCAGAATAATTCTAGATTCCCCTCTCACCCCTTATTTGTTGTTTCACTGAATACCACATTTCTGTGCCAGTCTAGCTACCGCTTCTTTCAAAAGAGGGAAGGGATGAGAGGAGAAAACTCATCTTGACTATACAAGGTGAAGTCAAGATGAAGGGAGAGGGGTAAGAAAAAAAAATTCTGGTATATTTGAGAAGGCTTTCTCTTTCTTGAAACAGCAAGTTCTGCTGAGCTCTGAGGGGAAAAAAAAATCAGACAAAAACAATTCCAATTGTATCTCCCTGGCCATAAAACAGTATCATCGGAAGTTTGCGTTGAGCCTAACTTCACAGATAGTGAGACCCAGAGTATTTTCTACCATCGACCTACCATTGAAGTCTGAGGTTCCTTGGTTGCCATGACAAACATTTTACCAAATGAATCATAGAACTTTTGCATAGCTAACACCATCTGGAAAAGCTCTCAAACTCCATTGGTGATAATATCTTATGGATGCAAACTTTTCTAGGTATGGCAGCACAGACTATTTCCCCTCTCTTTACATACAGGTAGCAAATGAAGCAATATTTGACACATGGACAAATAACACTGGTAATGCACTTACGTATTTTTACTGTCTTTTTTTTTTTTCTCCCCTCTAAGTGAGCTACCCTCTCATATTAAAAAACAAATTAATCACACTGTCTGTGCTGGCTTGTCATTTTATCTCCCACTCCCATCTGTTCAGCCTCTCTCAGCTGGAAACAAGAAAAGAAATAGGCAACATCGAAGCACTCTGTTCCCTGAAATTTAGGGCAGTCAACAGGCCAATTTTTAGAAGTGGATTGAAATGGATCCATATCTAGATTTTTTTTTAATGTGCTGGGTATTCATGCATATATTTGCATATATTGTAGGCATATATTAATGCATAATTACAACATGAACTGCAGATTGTATAGCCAGGTATATACGACTGAAAAAAATAGTACATTATGGTAATAATGCTCCTGGGCCTTTGGGCTCTTTAGAGCCAAGTATTACCTTTTCACCTCTATCAACCAAAATTAACAGTCTCAAACTCCATAGTTGGAACTGGAAAGAATTTGTTGATGGCTTGGCAGTGTTAAACTTCAGGTTTCCTGGGTTATCCAACCTGGGTAGAGAGAGAGGAAAAAAAAAAAAAAAAGAAAAAAGAAACACCACCACACACACTACACCCCCACACACACCTCTCCCTGCCTCAGGTAGCTCAGAGTCCAAGACTTTCCCAAATATTTAAAATATTTTTTTCTTTTTAGTTTTGAAATTCCTGCTTAATGGGTTGGTGGGTTTTTTGGTGACTCTTGGGGCTGTCAGTGATAGTGCCACCCTTTGACACAAAGCAGGTTAAATTCAAGTCTGACCTAACCCGCTCTTGACAAAAACAACTGTGCTGCACTACCATGCTGTTGGTAGGCAGCGGACAGAAACAGTGAAGGACTCAATTTGGATGCCTCCTGCTCTGGGGATCCTAGGGGGAAAGCAAGAGGTAGCAACAGTTCCTCCCTTCACCTGGGAAACACTGACAGATTCTTTAGCTAAGCAAAAGCACCAGCTCCAGAACAGATCATTACATCACAGAAGTTTTGAGGACAGAAAACCAGAGACATTCTGAACATCAGAATATATTGCCTGTAGATTTCAGGTACTGCACATCAGATTTTTTCATGGTTCAGTGATATGGTGCAGAACTATTTGCAGTAGGGAAAAACTGCTAAAAGAGGCTGAATACACTGCCCTACTCACACTAACAAAGTAAGACATATTTAAGACAAGCTGATCCTACCTTTCAATTTTATAATATCTGATATTAATGGCTGTTGACTACAGACTACCAACCACTCTCAGTTGGCCTACACAGTCAAGGCTTAAAAAAAATAATAATTTGAGAAAGTGTACAAAGATTATTCATTCCAGAATTATAGCAAACACCCACCAGTAACAAATGCTGCAGCAGTTGCTCATTACTCTACTTGATCTACTTAAGTCTTAAAATACATTTTTTATATAGACTGCCTGATAATTATGACTGTGAGAGTATAGTTAAGTGAGCTCTTTTGCATACACTATCAATAAGATATAAAAACACTATATGATTCAAGTAACAGGCTAACTCAATTACCTTAATTATGGGGCTTAGATATTTGCTGAAACAGCAAAGTGAAACAACACCCAGTATTGATCAGGGGAAAATATCACTTACATAGATTAGGCTCCCTTAGCTTAAAGGTGTAGCATTCATGGAAATTTCAAAATATTAACAAAGATTTAACCTGAATTCAGAGAAAATAAATAGCCAGAGGAAAAAAAGACCAAAATAGATTAAAAAAAAAAGGAAAAAGAACATTATACAGTGTTCTGCTCCTCTCAATGCAGCAAGCCTTTGTCAACAGATGGTGGCAGATCTGTTTGATGCAGTGGGCAGCATTTTCATCTCATGCTGCTGGCAAATATCATCAACATTTAACTCATTTACTCCTGTGTGTACCCTTAGCCTCTCTGGGAGGCTAGCAGTGCCTATGTAGCACATGCAGCTCCTACTAAGTCATGTAGCTCCTACTACAGTCCTACTGTTGGGGAGGCAGAAGGGAAGGAAAGCAACAGGACAGTGGAATTCCTGAGGGAGTGAACAAGCTAAGAAAGTATAACAAAATCCAAAGATAAACACACAAATTGAAAAATGAACCATTCAGAGAGCACCTTCAGCAAAACTGTTGTGCAGCATCATGGCTAGCATTCAGCTTATTCCTCATATTCTATTTGTGGCTGTAGGAATCAAGGACATTTTTACATGCATTCATCTTCACTACAATTTCACTTGTCTGCCAGATCAGAACAAACAGCTTGTATCCTGGAATTTTAAAATTTGTCTCAATACAAATATGCAAGCAAGTTTCATTGAATGCATATTGCAGCATTCCTCAGATCAGCTTCAAGAATACATTAACATCCATGCATTTCTTACCAATATGTTGACTTCAGAATAATCATTCTCAAGACTCAGCACTGAGAATCTCCAGCTAGAAACCAGTGCAAACCTCCCACATTCTCTGGAGAGAAGCTAAAGAGAATGGAATATTCTTAAGGGAAATATTTATTGCAAATAGCATTGTGTTGAAATATAAGTTCCCAATGAATAAGTTAGTTACCAGTTTAAAACTACAAAGCCTAGGCAGATTCACAGACCATGGGCAGCATCCCTGAACTTGCCTCTGAAAAAATCTCATTTGATGCATGATCTCCTTTAACAAGTGAATACCTGGATAGCACTTTGCTTTTGAAATATACTCCTTAGACGCCACTTCTGGAGTGTAATTCAGAAGTAAATGGTGCATATACTTAAAACATTAAAGGTCTCCTCTATATATTAATGCAAAAAATATGAAAGGCTCATTTGTTGACTCAAATTATGAGCAGGTGTTAAGGTGTCAGGTGTTATGTCTTGTTGGGTGGCTCACTAATTTCCCCAATGATACAAAGAAAAATGGGAAATTATCTTTGAGTTATTCCTGGTACAACTCATCAGATTATATTCAAGAACAAGGGTTCAAAATAAACAGTTGCACAAGTATCATATAATGGATACTTGTCCAACTTCTGACACCCATGTTTAGAAAAGCCTTTCAAGGAGGGAAAAAAAAAAAAAAAAAACACACACACACACACAGCTCATGGTCTATGCAGAGGTCTAGGCTGCAGGGTTATTTGGCACTTCAAAAGCCCAATCACAGGAACTATAAATCAAGACACCAACTTAAAAGTTTCACGGCACAGATATTATTGTGGTCTTACAACTCCCTACAATAAACATTTTGCACTGCCTAAGTTACGCCATGTGTCAACACATTGGCTCCTTTTCAACCCAAGACAATGACACTGGCATTAATTAGCAACAGTTCAGCTCAAATGTCAACAAGGTCAGGAAGTTTATCCTTCTGAGTACCAAAGAGTTAATGATTAGACATTCAGAGAATTATAAAACTCAAGCAACTCTTCAACAAAACAGCTGGCATACAGTACATCAGTTACACTGTATTTTGACATGCTACATATAAAGGGCAAGTTCATAGTCTTATTTTACATACCTCATTTATATCATGTCCCACAATGAGTCAAACAAGTTCTTCCAGAGGGCATTTTGAAAAGCTGTAGTTACTCTGCATAAGCCGTTGTTCATATATGCTTTTTATGTGCTATATTACTCACCAGAGCACAGAAAGAATAAAAAATTACACAATTTGAATATTGTTTCCACTCCTCTTCCCAACTCAGTTCAAAAACACCCTTATATTGAAAGATAGTGGTTACACTTTCCTAATATTGCAACTACTGGAAAAAAGGTTCGAATTGATTTAAAAAGCTATATCCATATGCCATTTCATACTTTATTTGCATCCAATTTAAAGGACAGAAGTGATCGCTATAATGTTAAGTGCTTGATTCTTTCTACTCACACATTAAAACGCAATCTTTGAAAGCATAGGTAATATAACAATAGGCTCAGTGTAGCTAAGGTCTTACCAAAACCAAAAGTCTTAAGATTCTGCTGATTTAGAATACATTAAGGTATCTATAGAAAATAAGTTAGATGGAATGCCAAAGCATAGAAATTGCAGTTGTATACAGTGCTTTAAGAAGTCTGTGTGAGTGGCAGTAAAACTCAAGAATGGTACTGAGTCAAACGCAAAAGGAAGTAAGACACTGAAAGAGCAATTCTCTTATAGATGCTTTGCTTGGTGTAGGAAACGCAATTAAAAATAGTTACTTCATTCAGGTAAGATGCATTAGCAGCAAGACATCATCGAAGGTGAAGAAATCAAAAGTACAAGGAGGAAGCAAAAAATAAGCTAGATTTGCTTTTCAGCTGAGGACGACTTTTCCAAATGTCTGCCCAAAGGGGCATAAGTTCCCCAGAGGGCGCTTTTATTTCATGTCTTCCTCAGCCTTACCAAGTTGTTCTGCGGTTCTAAAGTTGGTAGTGCTGAAGATCTGGTATGTGCCCCAAAACACCCTCATCAGAAGTTCACAACAGGAGGCTGCTTCTGGTCTTCTCCAGGTTCTGGGTACAAACTTATTATTGTAAATAACCACATGCCACAGTTTTCATTATGTCCTTAAGGATAAGGATGCTCACCTTTAACAGAAGCCCCTGGCAAGAGAATGAAAGCTTAGGCACTCCTGAAGAGAATGAGGCGGCAGCTACTCCCACACATCTTCCTTAGCTATGGAAAGAGCAACTGCTTCAGCTCCTCTTTGCCTTTTTAACTGTGTCCTTCTCATTACCACACTGTTCAACTGGACTAGGCAGTTTAAATGTTAGTTATTTCCTTCTTAAGTGCCCAATGGTGCTTTAAGAAAACCAATCTCTGAATGGTCTATTTTAGTCACAATTTTTAATGTTACCAGTTTCATTCCACCCCCATCTTCATTTCCCTCAGCTCTACTCTTCAAAATTGAGACCTAGGTAATATTCTGCAGAAAATAATGGTCCAGACTGTGGGAAGACTGTTAAATATCTATCTACTGCTGAAAGTCTTCAGCTTGTAGATACTCTCAGGGAAGTGAGACTGCAGGTTTCTACGAACTTCTAAAACTACCTAAGCAACAGTTTTGCTGTAGCTAGGTCTTTCCAGGCACAGAGAAATAGTGACCATCCCTTTCATCACGCGTTAATGTCTTTAAGGTCTTCTACAGAAATATCCCATGAACAACTTTGTAAGAATGAAAATGAATACGTGGGACAATCTTGTTCTGAATCTACAGTAAAATCTATAATAATGGCAATAATGCCAATGCAAGAGAAACAGTCTAGTTTGGAAGTTAACAGCATCTTATGGAGTAAAGCATAAGATTTCCTCCAAGTAACAGCTGAATTTGGGTTCATGAAAATGAAAAGCAAGCAGTTTTTCTCCAGGGAAAGAAGCAGTTTTTTGAAGACGACAGTGAAGATTTGAGATAATCATCATGAATCACAGAGAAAACATTCAAAATCACATAAGCAGCGTGCTCAGTTCTCCATTCCTTTGGGATATAACATTAAAAGCAGAAGCCTTTAGCAGCACAGAAAACTGTGAGGGGTGATCCTAGGAGGGCGCGTTTTAACATTGCAAGATACCATGGCTAGAATACAGCATTTTGTTTTTGAAATAAAAGGCAATGCAGCATAGGTATTTATCTTGCATGATGTCTCCTTGGAGACTTTCTCTCTTTCCCAACACTGTGTGCAGCACATTTCTTTTGCATTTGTTTTCATATTTCTTCCCTTTGCAAATACAATGCTATATTCCTTTGAATCATTTACTAATTCTGCTTAAACCACCCTGCCTTTCACACACAGAAATAATTTCTCTCTTCCCTACATATATTAGATAAATCCAAAAGAAATCACTACAGATTTTATAGTTATAGTTTCTGCAACAAAACATATTCTTTTCTAATTTTTGTATAATGCCATCATCTTTTGCCAAGTGAAAAAATTTCCTCCTACAGCCAAGAGAAGCAAGTTACTTCTCCATAGTGTCAGTGCGGTTCAGTGTCTGCTTTCTAAATTCAGATTTCTTTCCTTGACTACTCCTTTTCAGAAGCAGTGGGAAAGAAGACTCAACTTCTAAATAACTACAGATTCTTAATTTTTTTTTTCTGGGTAGCTTGGAGAAGCAGAAAGCCAACCAGTATAGACATCCTTATATATGATCCACACAAGGTCTTGAGAGGTCAGCTAATCCCTCCTGCTAGACCAGGCCACAAACAACTATCCTCAATGTTCCTAACACATACTTAAACCCAAGGTGCTTGAGGTGCTGCTCCAAAAGCAGCTTATCAGAAATTAAATAGACCTTTTCTATTCCAGCCATCACCATCTCGCAGTAACAGCCTCTCCCACAACTCCAACTAATTTCAGGCTAGAGTAGGGAATTTCTGGGCAAACAGTTTCCAGCTACAGCAATGCAGAGGCAAGGCAACCAATTCATGAGGAACAAAAAGGAAAAACACAGGTGAAAGCCACTAAGTTTTAGTGTTTTTTTTTTTTCCTCCCCCTGGTTTCTAAGTAGAGTGACTTTTTTTTTTTTTTTTTTTTTCTCTTGGACATATAAGTTGCCGTTTTTTACTGAAAAAGATTATAACATGAGGTATTTAAATCATTCATAACAGAAAATCAATTAAGGAAACCAAACTTGATCTGCAAGTAAAACCCAGGCAAAACACCACTTGCCTCAGGAAAGAGTCTGAAGGCCAAGTCTGCAGACACTTGCCGAATAATTGTTGCTCAAAACTGTGCCCACAATTGGTTGCCATCTACAGGCTTCTACAGCCAAAAATAGAGTATTTTACTATGGAACCCACAATCCAGCCCTATTTCCACTTAAAAAAAAAAAAAAGGGTTTCTTACTTCAAAATAACATCGGTTCTCCATCCCACAGTAAAGTCTCAACATAATTATAGCATGCTGCAGAAGTCAAACACTGAAGAGTTTCTCACCAGCCCAAACAAGAAGCTGGAAGTTCTCTCACACTTGGTACATGCCCAAGAGTTACTGGCAGCTTCACTCTCATTAGGTAATAGAGGACTGGGCTCAAAACCAAAATTCTCACTAATCATATGGGTTACCCAGGAAGACTGACGTAATCCTGCAGGTACTCTGCTTAAACTTAAGCCTCTTTTTGCTGTCAAAACCAGATAGCTCTACTCCATCAAACAGGTGAAAACACTTTGCTCTAGGTCACACTGTGCTCATATGATCCTACTTAATATTACAAGTGTCTGTGCTAATTATCCACTCACAGGACAGCTGTCTTCTCAAGCATTAACAGAACTTCACTCCATTGATTTTCAAAAACATTATTTTGCCTCCAAATCTTATTGTATTTGAAAAAAATCTTACCCCAAATAAATATCAGTTCCAAGGTACCAAAGAATTGAATCATGACGTTTATGGAATAATCATTAACAGAAGAAGCATATGAGCATTACGTAATAGCTTTCTTTGTAGCCAGTCCAACAGAAGATGAAAGAAGATTCCCTCTCACTTCAACAGGAGACACTGTTGTCATTAAACACAGATTTCTATTGGCTTGCATGGCAATGGACCCAATCTCAAGTGTTACAATGACAATGCTTTTCCATTCAAAGACTGCTTTGGTACATTTTCATTTATCTCTACACTAATTAAGCTCACTGGTTCAGCAAGATCCATACGGTTTCAAGGAGCAATACAGTGTACCCCTCAGTTGGGCAAAACTCTCAGACTCATTCTTACCAACACAACAGCAAGAGCACTGTATTCACACAGTACAAATAAAAAAAAAAGAGTCTTCCTCTTATCACAACACACTGGCATACAAAGTATTTTTCTCCGTCAGAGTTTACTATCCCTTCTAGCAAGTTCTCAGGACCCAGCCTCCTTCACACTTCCAAGACTGAAAAGGATGGCCATATTTAAACACTTTTGTTCTCAACACTAAGTATTCAGCAGTTACCAAAAGAATGTGATGAAAATCATCGTGTTTTCCCGCAGAGATACAAAAAAAAAAAAACACACACACAAAAAAGAAACCAAATATCTTTATGAAGCAAGGCATCACCCACCTTTTCTATGTGCTTGTTCTTAAGTAAGGAACAGTATCTTTATGTTCACAGTAGCCTCCGTACACGGAGGTTTCACATAGGCCTGAGCACACAGCTCAGGAGCT
>NW_010578543.1:0-42044 GCF_000705375.1 Tinamus guttatus | reverse complement strand
GCGGGCGGAGGGCGGCCCGCGGCGCACGTCCGCAGAGGCTCCGCCGCCCGCCCGCTGCTTTTATTTATTTGTTTATTTTGTTCAGTGCCGCCCGGCGCGGCCTCCTCTGGTGCGCCAGGCTCCGCAAGGATCCCCCGCCGCCCTGGGGCGTTCGGCTCCTGCCGCCGCGGTTAATGAACCGCAAAGCGCTGTGTCAAAGGCTTCCTCTGACAGCGGAGGAGGAAATAGGTGGGGAGAGGAATATTAAGCCGATCTCAGGATTCCAGTAACACATATTCTAAATTTGTTCATCATCCCCTGGTTATTTTCACTTCTCATCCAGTGGGATGTCAGTGGCCACTGCTCTGGCCCATCATGCTGGCATGATTTCAGTGAGTGATCAGCTTCTGCAAGGCTTAGCACCCTGGCATCTAATCAATATTTTATTATTTGTGAATAAATACTCTCATCAGGTTTTATATTATCAGTTACAAGATTGGCACTAACCTGCTCTGAGCTGGATGATGCAGAGCATCATTCCCAGTCCAATACGAGGGTCAGCAGCCTGGGCAAACGCTTGAAGCTGATTGTGGATTACCCCAGGCAGGCAGTTTTAGTAATGAATGCTTAAAAGTCATCAAAGTGAAATGATGCCAACTCTTTCCATATTTTTCCTGTTTTGCTGCTCTGCAGCTATACTGATATTAAAGGGACCACCCTTATTTTGGTATTTGTATAGAAATATTCATATACTACTACTTTTTACTGTGATAATTTGGAAATATCAATTTGTTGGTATAATAAACAAACAGTTTTATATTAAACCTCACTGCAGTTTTGACAACATCAAAAATAAGTATCATGTATTATATTTCATACAAGACTTTTCCATGAATAAAAGTTACATTTTACAAAAACCTCCAAACCATTTGGTAGCACACTTTAACTATGGCATTGCATATAGTAACTCACATCATTCTTTTCTCTGGCTGCTGCATCCAGTTTTATTTTATCCCCTTCAAGAAAGAACTAAAGGACGAGTATGCTGTAAGAAATATATTTTGCAGCTGTAACTTTTCTAATTTCCTCCTCTTCCTGTGTATTCGTGGTGTTACTTCGTACTGTTCCAGACCTTGTTCCTGCAATAAACTATTTAGTAAAAACACCTGCTAGTGTAGATTTCAGGCTTTGTTATCGATATTCATAGGAAAGTAGTTACCTGTGTGACTCTTGGTGGCACCATAATCTACTCATTCGCTGCAGATGACACTTTCATTGGCATAACCTTAAATACTGTTGGCCTGCATTGATAAAACTGTATCAACCTTTCTCCCTGAGCTGTGTGGAGCCATAGCTCTGACTTGGATCCTGAAGGAGTTTAGGGACATCTGCATTTGTGCTCTACAGACATGGGCTTAAGGCCTACCATGTCTCAGCTGGAACAGAGCTGGAGGCAGAGCAGTAAATGGCAGGTGCTGGAGTATGTGTGGAGTTGGATTGGGGCAGGGCAACCACTGTGTAAGGGCACTCATTTAAAATATGTGAGAACTACTTCAAAATCTCTATAACTAATTCATCATGTGGACATGAAAATATCTTATGTCTTTGTGCAAAGAAAATGCTCTAATCAGAAAGATACTGCAATAGTGTCTCAGTTACTCATGTTAAACAACAACTACTTAGCAGTGGAATAGTGACTGGAATACGTGTATTCAGTGGCTAACAGTTTTTCTTGAGGAAGATGCCTTCTTAAGATGAACTTACTTAGATGTCCAATTCCAGTGATCTTAGGATTCTGAGTGAAGGGTATCTTCTGACCAGCTCAGTCCTCTGGTTCCTCTTCATCATTTCCTTTCCTTGTGGTTTGCTCTTGGCTAGTTTCAAGATCTCCTTGCTGGGGATACAGCCAAGGTTATCAATTCCAAGTTAGTGTAGTCCTACCTAAGATATGTTCTGTGCAGCTGGACTTTTTTCAAGCTTCAAAAGTCATGCAGAATGAGAAAGGGAAAAGAAATAATTTTGCCATTAATATTTTTTACTTGCTAAAAATATTAGTGCTTCTATAAAATAAATATTTGCACAAATGGCAGTCTCTGGCAACCTGCTTGCTAAAGTTTATGAAGGCTTTCGTAAACTTTAAGTTTTTGTGTGTCTCTATCCGAAACACATGAAGCGTCCTTTCTTCCCTAAGTTCCCGCATCTGCTCACAACAATCTCTGCATGTGTTCTGTATGCCCAAATAATAAATGTAATGCAAGAGGTGTTTGGTTAATGAACTGGCTCGTGAATATTGTAGCAGTGTTGTACCCGTGCTAGCAGAGTGGGTAATAAACAGGAAAAAAAATGTTTGAAGGGTGACTGGAAGCAAAATAGCTGATAGCACCTAATCTCTAGTCTCTCTCAATTCGAGCTCCAGACAGGACACAGCAGAAGGAAAGGGTTCAGATACTAAAAGACACAAAATTTAGTTTTGTCATTTCTGGTAATAATTCTGTTTGCTGTTCAAGTTGCTTTTAAATAATTCTGTTTGCTGTTCAAGTTGCTTCATGTCTTGTTTCATGTAGGGCTTCATGTCTTGTTTCAGCAAATACTGTTCATCATGTTTAACAAAGGAGTTTACAGAAATTAAAAAGTGCTCAGAGTTGAGCTTAAAAAAAAAACCTTTACAAAGCACACATTCATGACATTGCATGTCAATTTAAGAAAAGCTGTTCTAAAAGTACATGCTAGAAGAGGGGCTTTGGTTTGAAAGTATTTCAGAATGCAGGTATCGTCATTGTTTATTGGGAAGCATAGAAATTTCTGTACTACCCCTAGCTCACTGAAGCCAAAAATTTAAAGATAAATTTTGCTATGTAGAAGGAGTGCTAGAATTTTTAGATGATCTCATGTGTTATACACATGCTGCTTTCATATTGTCTAACACCTGAGAATATAGCATAAACTAACTGTTACAGTGTGGGTCACAATCTCTACTTCTTCACAGACTCCTCTTGCATTGAGGTAGGGCTTTGTCATTGCTCACTTCAGTGGTCTGCCATTGGCAAGCTGCAGCTTATTAGTTGCTTATGGATCTTGCAAGTCATCCTTGCTTTCTGGCAGTTTTGCAACTCTAATTTTCTCTTTGAAGTAATCAGTGACATTAGAAATGGAGGTCGGCAGATACTCCATATGGGTGGTGCTTACTGTGCTTATTTCATACAGGGACACCTTATAATTCTGTTTATCTAAGACTTTTCTACTGTTCCTTCCCCATTACAGTATTTCAGCATCTTATTTTCCATCTTTTCTTTCTTTACAGATTCTTCCATTCCTCTTGCCACGCTGTGCAGGTTGTTAGTCTGCCACAAGTAGTGAAGCCACTATTCTTGTAGCAAGAGAGAGCTGTGGTGATATAAATGATTTTCCAGAAAGTGTTTTCAGTTGAGTTCTTGAGAGGGAACTACCACTACAATGCTCCTCTATTGTTTGTCATTGCATCTACTGCATTACCACTCAATAAATGAACAAAATAAAAAGAGATAGAAATATTTCTGTTTTGTTCAGGTATAAAGATGTTACTCCATGGGCTTATTAGAAAATTTTCATAAAAGTAATAAGGTGGGAAACTTGTATTTAGACATATAATCTGAAATGTGGGAGTATCAATGCAGAAAAAGTATGTTGATCTTTTCAGTTTCGAAAATTTTGGAGGCTGTATAAGTAATAAAGTGGACATGTATTCTAAAAAGAGAGAAGGACAGGTTTTCTTAATAGTAAGATTATAATAAATTTACTTCTGAAAGTAAATTTAAGTTTTAAAGTTATATACTCTATATATAGACTTTAAATGTATAACTAATGTATAACTCTTTTAATAACTAAGAAACAACCTCAAAATAAACATTGACACTAAGAAAATAACCCCAGAACCAAGAGACAGCTCTTAGGCAAAGAATCCAGAGCTGAAGGTCATGAATGGATTAAATCCTCTATGTTGGCATAAGGCACCTAGGTGTGCTGAGTCGATTGCTGGTGCAGTGCCAAATGAGGGCAAGCAAGAGATCTCTACATC
This sequence comes from Tinamus guttatus, assembly GCF_000705375.1. The sequence continues at coordinate 38,011 of NW_010578543.1, read as the reverse complement.
TTGGTGATCCTTCCAAAAAAGTCTACCTTTTCTACTGTAAAGCACCCTTTTACTCTGTTAAAATATGCTACATAGTGCAGTTAGTCAGAGGAATACTCCTTTGCTGCTGTAGGAAGTGGGGATAGAGTAAAAAGAGGGAAAAAAACAAAATTTAAAACAGAAGATACTAAATCCCCTTGCTTCAGTCAACAAACATATAATACAGAAGTATAAAATCAACTGTATTTATATATGTACCTAAGTTTAAAAACAGTAAGCGTAATGAAATTAAAGGTAAGAAGCCCCCGCCTTTCCTTGTATTATTTCTGCATTATGCACTCATACCTTATATCTGATAGGATTGCAGTTAAATTGCAATTACATTTTAAATTAGTATGTGAAGCTGTATATACTGACAGTCAATAAACAGGATAGTTTAAGGCATGATCCACTTCAATCCATGAGCTTTTTTTTTAAAAAAAAGCTATTGAGAAATGATTTAAATTGCATCTTTTAATGGGTTCATCTTAGTAGTTATAAGGCAGACTGCCTGCTAAAATGGAACTGAAGATAAATGAGTTTTTCAGTTCTTTGCTGTGTTGATTGCTCTTTGTGTTAAGGGGCTGTGTTGAATGCCCTTTGCATTAAGTAGTAGGAAAATCAATTGCTTGTAAACATTAGAATCCTGGATGAATTAGTGGAACAGAAGGACCTTCTTTTATTCTCCTGCCTACCTGTGGGCATTCATATCCTGGTCTCTCCTTCCTGCTCGTGAACATCTGCTGACCTGGCTGGAATCCCACACCTTTGATGGCCTTTCTTCTGCAAAAAAATACAATATTAAAAGCAGAACAACAAAACAAACAGCTTTCCCCTTCACTGTAAAAACTTACTTCACAATCTCATCTAACTCATTTTCTGGAAAAATTTCTATACCAGTTTAATAATAATTTATTCCCTTCCAAATTGGCTCTGGTAGTTGTATAGCCTAATCATTAAGTAGTTAGGTTATTCTGTTACATAGATAATCTCCCTGTAGCCAGCTTTTGTTAGTTGGGGTTTTTCTTTCCTGTTTGCATCATGAATAACTCCAGTATCAGTTCCTCGTAGCTTCCCAGAGCAACAGTCACAGGCTTAAAGACTCAGAAAGACAAGACTGTCACTTTTTTTTTTTTTTTTAAGGTGGCTTTGGAGATGTTGAGACAGTCTGCACTCTGTACTGAGCTTGCATTTCTGTGTGTGCGACTGTACGGCTGCTTTGCGTACCTGAGTGCTGCAGCAACGTGTGACATCAGCCTTTTTGTTTTCAAATCAGCACTTAGTTCCACATGCATGTACAGCTGTGATGATAATATTCACAAAAATAGAATATGTTTGCATGAAAAATGTGCATAGATATTGACCCTAAATTTCTTTGGATTGTGAAATCCACAAGCACATGGGGCTGTATTCTTGGTTAATGATTGTGCTAGTGGATATCCAGTGGTGCAACAAAATTTAAATGCATAACAAAGAGAAAAGAGGAACAGGAACTTATAAGTTTCTTTACAAGGACAGAGATTAATTATTTTGCTAGCAATAGGCTATTTATGCAAACGCAGTGAACATATGGCTTCATCAAAACTAATTGCAAAACTTTTCATCATGGTTTTACTTTCTGTTGTCTCACTGTTTTGGAGTAGTTTTTTCTAGTTCTTGAGTTAGGAGACTTTCTATTCTAAGCTGAAATCTCACAGTTCTTTCTTTTAGAAGCAAAGGTCCTGAATTACAGCAGTTTACACGGTCTATGATTCTTCAATTGTTTGAAAGCTGTGTAAGATTTATAATAAGATTTATATTCATAGTTGTGACTCTTTATTAAAATTCAAAAGCAACATAATGTTTTATCCCAAGCAACATAATGTTTTAGGAAATGTTAAAACAAGTAAAGGCCTTCAGGTGTATCTGATAAGAAATTTAGTAACTAACCTCAGCCATGGTATTTGCTGAGATATGAAGTTATTTGCTTTGCTGCTGACGTTACTGTACCTTTTTGGTTTTATTGGCAACTATACTTGCACTAAATTAAGCCGCCTTCTTCGCTTTTCCTCATTTGTTGCTTCTTCCCAGAAGAATCAGATATAGACATTAGAGGTCATGGCATTTCAGCTCTCCAGCCCTGTACCAATGATTATCTTACACCGTTATTTTAGGGGACTGGGTGGTCATCAGGGAACACTTATCCTGTAACTTACAGAGTAGAAACCATATAGCGTAGAACTGAGATAAACATAAGTGCACGCAACTTCTCATACACTTCTTAATAAAAATGCCATCTACATTTTTCTTTTTACAATTAGCTTTTAAGAAGAGGATTCAGTAATACGAAGATCTTTGTGAAAGAAGCAGGGAACAAGTTAACCTGAGAAAGCAATTTTATACCATCTGAAAGTAATTGTTGAGAGCTGGCACATTCCTCATTTAAACTGTTGCAAAAATTTCTGTCTGCTGCATTGGACTCAATGGAAAAGAGTCTCCATTACTCCCAAAGAGTCTCCTTTACTTCCCAAGTAAAGGGGAAAAGCCCCCTTTAATTATTTTTATGTTTACTTCTCAGTAAACATTTCAGTAGTAGATTGGTGCAAAAAAGGGATTTCTAAACTCAAATGTGGGAGTTCAGTGGAACAGATTATCTGAAGTGATTAAGGTTTTTAGAATATTATGGCACACCGGGACAGGTGAAAAATTGGCAGATGTGCATATGTTTTCCTGCCAAGAAGAAGTGTTGAAAGTTATAATTGTTTTGTAACATATTCTCAAGAAACTTCTTTAAACTGTTTGTGTTGTCCAAGATAAAATATATCCAGTATAAATTATAATTTTTTCTTTGTTGTTTCACATCTTTATAATAAAACACACTTTGTAAAACCAACAAAACCCCCAGAAAGTAAGCATGTATTTTTCTTAAAAAAAAAGGAGAGGGAGAGGAGGGAGGCTGAAGGAGATTGTAGAATAACTTAATTACTTGTTGCTTCATCTACTGCTTCAGTCAAGAGTTATTTCTCATTGATAAGGAGGAATAAACCCTCTGCATAGTAACATAGAACTCATTACTTGTTTAAATGGAGATTGAGACTTCAATGCTTTCATGGATTTTGCAAAAACTAATTCTAAAACATTTAGTTAAATTGGTTTAATACTTTTTATTGTATTATTTCAGGCTTATGGTTCTGGTTGCGATATTGTTATTCTGGCAAATGACTTTGAATGTGTGCAAATTATTCCTGGTGCTAAGCATGGAAACATCCAAGTCAGCTGTGTGGAGTGCTCCCAAAGACAAGGCAGGGTAAGGATTTTAGTAAATGGGTATTAACTTAAAAAAATGAAATTCATCTAAATGAAATAACTAAACAGTAACTTAATATGTAAATGCTATTTGTGATAGCAAGATCACGATGCAACCCCTGGAATATCCTGTGAGTCATGACTCTGAACTCATGGTCTGTTCTTCTGGCTGTGTTGTTGCAACTGTAATTCTTCTTCTGCCTTATGAAGAGGAAATTAGATTTCATAAGAAATGTGGTGCAACTTTCACATTATATCTGTACTGGGGAGACCAGATCCTGAATGGGAAATAGATTTTCTTTTAAAGTCTTTTAAGGAAGAAGAAAGAATTTAAAAGATAGTCAAAAGTATTTGTAAGCATATGAGCATTGGGAACATGAGCAAATAAATTCTTAATAAAAGACCCTTTTGTGTATGCAGCTTTGTGTAAAATAAGTGGGTGAAAGAAATTGAGGGATCCACCTGTTGTTCAGTTTTTCCATCTTGTTATTTATCACCCTTCAAAATGTATTTTAACAGTTCAAAATAGAATTTGTTCCTGTTTTCTGGTAATTATTATTCATTGGTAGGAAATGTAATCTGGGATCACACTGAGACACAGCCAATAATTTATGAGTTAACTGTGAAGTAGACAGGATGAGCTGAAGCAGTGAAGACATCAGTTTTCCCTATGCATTAACAGTTCTTACCTTATAAACATATTAGAGATGATGGGCGGTGCATATCCCACTGGATGAGATGCCTTCCGTACTTAGGGTTAAAATTGTAAAGGAGGGCTTGCTGAGAGGTTTATGTTTTTCAGCTTTCTTTGGAAAGTACATATATAGTGCAAAGAATGACTTTCATGCAGATTTTACTTTGTTAATTAATTGCACATCAAAATGATACTGGAAATTCTTTAGGTATCTTACATTATTAAGGATTAGCTATACTTACCTCTTAACCTTACATTTTGATTCTTTGGGTTTTCTTCCAGATTGCAGCATCATATGGAAATGCTGTTTGCATTTTTGAACCACTTGGTATAAATTCTCATAAAAGGAATTGTGTAAGTATTTGTTTCACGGTTGTAGTTCAGTTTAGGCTCTCTGAAGAGGCAAAAGTATTTCTGCAACTTTTCTTGCCACATTATGTTAACACACAAAAGACTAATGGAGAAATATTTTCCATCATCCATAATAAAACCATGTGGGTGAGAACTTCCATTATATGAATCAAACTGAGGACTGCACTCCCCAATCTGTGTTCTTGAATCGCATGCTAGAGTGACTTGTTAGAAATTGATGTTTTTTATCTTAAGGAGTATGAGAGCTCTGCCTTGCTCTTGTGTGCGTGGTCAGGCTAGTGTTAAGAACACAGCTGTGGCCAAGTGCTCCAGTGCTAACAACAAGCTCAAGCAGGCTTTGCAATCCCTGTAGCATCTCTGCTGCTATCCTTTATGTTATAGATGTGCAATCTACTAGTTAAAATAAGCTAGAGAGAGATTTGTATGTGTGATAAGTCTGGTTCTGATTCTCAGGACCGTATGTGATGCATTTTAGTACATGTTTTATAAAACAGTTGAAGAAAACTTGATCCAGCTATCTGCTACAGAGTCCTGAATTTGTTTGCAACAGCATTAATAGCAATAGAGAAAGAAAGAAATACTGATACTTCTGGATTTTGCTGTTGATGTGAGAATTAATCCTTTACTGTTTTTAAACTACAGCAACTAAAGTGTCAGTGGCTTAAGACGGGGCAATTTTTCCTCAGTTCTATGACTTACAACCTAGCTTGGGATCCTCAAGGTAATGTGAAACTTCCATGAAGTATTTATTCAACATTTGAAGTTGTAGAACTTGAACACAATAGTTTTTAAATTGAGAATGGGAGCATGAATTTTAAATGAATCACTCTCAAGCAGTGTCGCATGAAACGTGAGGCATGCACGTGCTCAAAGGTGGCATTTGTAAGGATGCTATGCCAAGTGTTGGAGTGTTTTATGTAAGATTTTAGTTTGGGAATTACAGTATTAAATTGCTAACTCACTTAAAATTACCAATAATAATCAGATAAATATAATTTTATCACAAGTTAAGTCAAAAACATGTAAGAAAAAAGATGTTTCTAACATGTCTAACAATGAGTAGTTTTTGAGATGAGTGGCTATTTGGTGTCTGTAATTTTCATTATTAAGTGTGATTTACTGTTTGAAGTCACCCTAAAAGAAAAATGCTAAAAATAACTCTCCTGCTTAAAAGGTATTATAAATTTAAAAATCAGCTCTATCACATGATTGAATATCCTATCCATAATTAAAGTATACTTTATAGATCAAGCTTGTAACTTGTTTTTAATAATTCTGAACAAAATATGAGAATAAGCCTAATCTTTCAATATGCATATATTATCTTGGATTCACAGCTTTGGTATTTATCATTTTCAGGTAATAGGCTGCTGACAGCAACTGACTATTTGCAACTGTGGGCCCCACCATCTAGTGACATTCTAGAAGAAAATGAAGACGATCCTGAAAATCAGCTCAAAGATGATAAAGTTCTCCCCGTTCTAAATGATTGGAAATGTGTCTGGCAGTGCAAGTGAGATGATTTTCATTTTAAGACAGATTGTACTACCATCTCATGTATCAACAGTATTTCCTCTCAAGGAAAATACATTTTAAAATGTGCTTTTTAACCAGTTAAAATATCGTACAATTAATTATATATAATATCCTTCAAACAATGTAATTTATTCCAAACAAAAATTCCTATTTTTCAAGTGACCTGCTATCACCAAATACCTTAGTCAGAGGCATGCCTACACTGTCACACTATAAATCCATCCAATTTATTTATTCCTTTAATCTCATTTTTGAAAGTAGTGCTGAGATACTGGATGAGAGACTGAACAGAAGAGAGCTAGTGAGCAAACATGCTACTATGGTAAAGAAGAGGACACCTTCCTGAATCTTGGGAAGAGGATCCTGAAACTGCCTCCCCTGTGCTGGTCGAGATCCGAGTGCTTCACGATCAGCCCATGCACCTGTTTTGCTTTGTGTTAGATTTTGTGCCCACAAAATACTGTGTAGACTGCTCTTATTTCAGACAGTTGACTCCAAAACGTTAGTCACAGACAAATGGTATCACAAATACTCTAAAAGAACTTCATTTCTTCCTATCATTTCTTTTGGCTTTACTGGGGGTAGAGGACCAATGGAAACACTTCACTTTGATCTCATCAGATCAAGCCTCGGTTTGCAATATTTAGAACATTTTATTTTATGACCTGGCTTTTCTGTAAGGAACACAGTGTGAAAATACTGAGTATTTTGTCTTCTTGTAGGAAATAATTTCTATGCTTATGCTATTTCTAAAGTATGTTTAAAGTAACAACAATAAAATGCCAATACATTTCACTGAAATAGCACACACTAATATTGCATCAACTGCATGGAAAATTCTACAGAATAATATGTTACTTACAATTTAAAACTGTCGTATTCTCTAGGACTGCGGTATCAGTACACTTGATGTCATGGTCACCTGATGGTGAATACTTTGCAACAGCAGGAAAGGTAAGAACAAAAAAGAATAACTAAATAAGCATTTGAGATGTGTAGGTTTGTTTGGCAAAAATAAATAAATACTGTAGAATACTCCTGGGGCATATACTCTATAGCGGTCTGAGCTAAGATAAATTATCATCTCTTGATTTATAATACCGTGTTTTCATGTAATTCATGTAATTTCAACAACAAGAAGTTGGATACCAGTTTCCTTATTATTTGAGATTTTCTTTAGTGACGTTTTTAAGTTATGGTTGCCTAATCCCTTTTTTTTTTTTTCTGCTTTACCTAGAATGACTGCCTCTTAAAGGTTTGGTATCCTATGACTGGCTGGAAGTCATCTCTTCTGCCCCAAGAGAGTGAAGAAAAGAAAAAATGCTCAGAAGCTGTCCTCTTCTCATTTGTCTATTTGGCCCATCCTCGAGCAGTGACAGGATTTTCATGGCGTAACATTAGCAAGTACATGCCCAGGTTTGAAAGTGTTTTGTTTGTTTTCTAACCCAAACCTTTGATTTAAGGCTTTTTAGCATGACACTAAAGCTTCACTATGAAGAACATGGTTAGATTGCTCTGATTGTACTTCCGAGGAGTTAGACATATGATCATCTACCCATTTGCTTCTGGAGTATCCTGTAAAATAGTGACAGTCACACTAACAGTTGTGACATTTTAAATCTATCTCAACTTCAACTTATGGTGGGAAGTATGAATATAAAGCTTTGCCCTCATTGAATGTTATTAGAGAATAACATATGTTGCATTGGAAATATAATATGTGTTAAAATGGTTAGCAATTAATGAGCTTTTTTCTGAGTCTCATTGTATATACTGTCTTGTAAATTATTTTTTCAGCTTCACTTTTCAAGATTTAGTAACTTTTATTTTATTCTTCACATAATCCTACAAAGGTTTTAGGCATTTTTATAACTTCACTTTTGTAATAATGTTTCATTTATCAAATAATAGCCATTCTATATTCACTTGCATTTTTGCCAGTAGTCAGAGTTAATGTATCAGTATGCCAAAAAGTCTCTGCTGAAATAAAACCCCTTAATTATGTGACAGGCAGGAATTTGTATAATTGCTAAATATTTGTATATTCTCATAACTTCTATGCTATCCCTGTACCTAACTAACTAGGAGGTAACCTTGCTATGTCTCTCTTCAGGGGTTTAGTCTGTAATGTGCTGCTTACGTCATGTCACGATGGCATCTGTCGGCTGTGGGCAGAGACGTTGTTGCCAGAGGATACTCTTCTGGGTGAGCAGATCTGTGAAACCAGCACTTCCAGCATTAGCAGCAGCATTTCTCATTCTGGAAAGCAAAAAGACAAAATACAGCATGCACTAGAGGTACAAGTAAATACTGACGTTTTGTTATCTTTTTATTTAATGATTCTAAACTTATGTAAATATTTAAAGGATGTACAATCATGAAATTATGTATGATCTAGTTCTTATAAGCATGGCAGAATAATCTGAGTTATTTCATACTGTTTTTAAAGTTTATTAGTAGCAACTGAAGAAGCCAGAGATTTTCAAATTTTTATACAACGTCTGCGTTCTTAAAACTCAAGAGAAAACCTCTTTTTATATAACCAGCTAATAGCGTTGGGAAGAGAAGATGTTTAATTTGGAATAGGAAGGGATGGTTTCATTCTGATAAGGACTGAGAGCTTGTGGTTATAAAAAATGTGGAATTGCTAAATAATGTGTTTTCTTTGAATCAATTATCTGATTTGATCATTGCATTTCCGAAAGGTAGCATTATAGGGCTGTAGCTGAGTTTCACAATTGTGGTCATAGTCTCATCGTCTATCAACTCTATTAGGTTTTCAGGGAGGAAAAAAAATCCTTTAGTCCAAATTATTATTATTATTTGGGCTTTAGGGCACATATGGACACTCCATACAGTCAGTAACTACTCTGAAAGCCAAAGACATTTATAACTTAATTAAAACAAAAAACTCCAGTTGCACAAAAATTACATATTGTTAAATTATGTTGTAAAGGGTACTACTTTGGGGTTATAATCCTTGTTAATAATGTTGTTCCGGAAAGCTCAGCTTTTTTTTCTCTTGGAGCAGATATTAGAAGCATCTTTCAAGATCCTGTTGGGAGGCACCGTTAGATCTGAAGTGGTCAGATTTGAAGTGCATAAGTGTTAATAATTTCTTTGTAATTCCTTTTGAAATAACCATTTTGAAACTAGCTTTCATTTTTTAGGCAGAAGGAAATTATAAAGCTTTACATTTCACATAAGCTTACCTTTTTATCCTATGATTTTTTGTTTTAAATATTTTTTAGTATACTAAAATATATGGTTTTTTTCCTCTAACTATACCAGACAATTCACCATTTGAAAAATATGAGAAAAGGGCAAAGGAGATCTTCAGTTCTCGTTACCCACACAGATGCACTGCCCGACCAACAAGGTACTCACGAAGTTCAGCGTCACATTTCACATCATGCAAATGCACTTGGGCACTTTCATATAGCAGCAAGCATCAACCCTAACACAGGTGAAGTATAACCATTTACTAAACTGTTTACATTATAATTGCAAAACATGGAAAAAAAATAAAGATAACTCAGACATGCATTGTTTTTTGCTTGCCTTAAATAAATGCTGGTGATTGAAAGAATGCTGTATGTATGCATTATATATATATATATAGCTTTTTATTTGTTTAAAATTATCCACAGATATTCCATCAGTCTTGGCTGGAACAGCTTTTAATATAGATGAAGGAAATGGAGGCTTTGTTGTTCACTGGCTGAATAATAAAGAATTTAATTTTACATCATCTATTGAAGTATTTATGCAACATCTCAGGAAACTTTCTGAACAACAACTAGAACAAGATATTGATGATGCTGAAGTTGAAGAAGAAGAAATGGAAGAAAAGGAGAGAGGTTTACGTATGAAACTAGATCATGGTTAGTAACCTTGAGATTTACAAGCACAAGATCTATTCTGTCAACCACATGTAACACTGTATTGCTTATTTTGCCATTCATAGTTGCAGTTTTGTCTGCTGTAAGCATTTGTAGGCATGAGAAACTCTGTGATGTACCTTCTGTTGGAAGGCAATGGTGGTATACTCAGTAGAAGAAAACAGGAGCTTTTGATTTTCGTTTTGGAAATAAGCCATACTCTTGATTGACCTTAACCATCTGACTGTCAGTATTGAAGCCTGAATTTATGTCAGGCTTTGGAAGCATTGGACATAGCTCTGTGTTAATGCAGCTGCAGTGTTTACAGTAGAGAGATTTACATCTTAACACCTTAAAGGTCACCTCACTATCTCAACTATCTCGTCTGTAGCTATTTACAAAACAATATACATATTTTGAAAATAATGATGGGAAATTTGTCGTCCAGAAATATTTTATATTGCTGCAAGAGTGTCACACATACTCCTTCAGTTTTATTAAGAGGGCCAAAACCTATTCATTTAAAAATTTAGATTCCTGTGTATTCATTTATCTCCTCAAAGAATGAAGAATCATCTAAGAACATGTAATCATTTTACAGGAAGCAGAAAGATGGTAGAAAAGGTGGAAGATGATGATGCATTGTGACATTTATTATGCCAGAGTTCTTAAAATCTTGATTATCTAGGTCATCTCAGTTATGCAGTAAAGTGTGTTGTAATTCTTACTGTCCACATAAACATACTACTTCATCAACCATCACATACCGCATATTTCACTATTACTTTTCTAATAAATTCAAAAAGTATTACTTTTCAACGAGCATTCAGATAAAGTACATGTTATTATGTAGTTGCCCAGAATAAACAAGCATAAGCATGTTATTGCTTTAAACGTATGGATTTTTTGGTTATATTTATTAGTAGTAGTGTTTCATAGGTAGGAGCACCAGTCAAAGACTGAAGCCTTATATCAATATATGGGTAGACAAGAAAAGGACATTTGTACTCTCAGTTTGCAGTGAATGTTTTAATCAGGTAGCATGATAAGCAGATTAAAAAGCTTTGTATTGTTTTGAATAGAAACTATCACAGCGAATTCTTTGTGATGGATGACATAGGGTTTTTTTGTTCCTGTTTCAGAGTTGTCTGTAGACAGAGAATCTGAGACAGGGACTGGTACAGGCTCTTCAGAACATGAAGAAGGAGAAAAAGAGGGAAGCCCAAAAACCTCTCTACCAGCAGGCCCACGCATGCCTCTTCCAACAGTTTTGTTAGATCGGAAAATTGAGTTGCTTCTAACTGAATGGAATAAAAATCCAGATATGCTTTTTACTATCCATCCTATTGACGGTACATTTTTGGTGTGGCATGTTAAATACCTAGACGAATACACTCCAGGCATTTTTCGACAAGTTCAGGTGATGTATATTGGAAATTATTATTTATTTTGTTAATGAACAGGAATTGTACCTTTTCTGTTCAAGCATCTGTATGAATTTGAGTGTGTGTCCTGTAAAACAAAAAGTAACATTTATTGGTAAAACCTAACATTTACTCAGATACTTACACTGGGTTGTAATATTTTAACATATTTGTTATTTTTCTCTTTTTTTAGGTTTCCTTCTCTTCTAGGATTCCTGTTGCATTTCCATCAGGAGATGCTAGTTCCCTTAGCAAAAATATCATGATGTATGCTTGCCCTGCTTCTGCAAAAGACGTCAGTAATGCTCTATATCAGAAGACAATGGACTTTCCAGATAAGACACTAGTAAATAATGGACCAGGCTTTGCCCAGGATACTGCAAATGTGAATATAATCTCTCCCGTAGTAATGATGATTTCCAAGCATATTGATGGATCTCTAAACCAGTGGGCAGTTACTTTTGCTGATAAATCTGCTTTTACCACTGTGCTAACTGTATCACATCAATTTAGGTACTGCGGTCACCGTTTTCATCTTAATGATCTCGCTTGCCATTCTGTTTTACCATTGCTTTTAACATCCTCTCATCATAATGCTCTGTTAACTCCTGAATCAGACATTTCTTGGGACTCTGACAGAAAAAACAGAATAATGGATCCCGTTAAACATGTGAAAGGTTCTTCTAGGCAGCAACTCAGAAATGCAGCAACTCGTACATTCCATGATCCAAACGCAATCTATAGCGAGCTGATTCTGTGGCGTGTAGACCCTATAGGACCTTTGTCTTATACTGGAGGAGTATCTGAATTGGCTCGAATTAACTCTCTTCATACCTCCGCTTTCTCTAATGTAGCCTGGCTTCCAACACTTATTCCCAGCTATTGTCTTGGTGAGTATTTTAGCCTGTTTTCTTTATAGAGTTGACACTAGGAGTCATATTAGTCAGAATTAATCTGTTAAATTGCCAAAGTTTTTGTTGTATATTTATAGCAGCTTTCTAGTAATTTCCTTGTATTATGCAAATCTAGCTTTCTTATTTCACTTGATGCTAAGCTACTTTAAATTCTTTAAATTAGTATGTTTAATGTGGGCAAAAGGTATGTTGGCAGTTACCAGGGATCGGCTGGCACTCAGCAACTTGCCCGTGTGGGCAGGCAGTCCCGCTCGGGTTTTCCTGAGCCATCCCCGTCACAGCAAGCAGAACAAGATGGCGGCGTCCCTCAGGGCTGCTGGGCGGGCGGCAGCCCCGCGGCGGCTCTGTGGGCCCGGTGTGCGGCCAGCAGCGCTGTGGTGTGTGGCGCGGGCGGCGGCCGTGGTGCCCACGCACGGCTGCGGGGCAGGCAGGGCTTGAACGGAATTGGCACGGACTGGGATGGTGTTAAACCAAGATTTACAATATCAAATTCTCTAGTACACTGGTTAACCCGCATACTGGTTAAGAGCTCTACTTTGCAGATCCTGAAAAGATACAGGAATTCTTCTGGCCTGGCTGGAACTTTGAATATTTTTATAGTAGTAGACTACCTTAATTTTACAGAACTAGAAACATTTTTTTTTTTTTTTTAGAATTTAGTCAGTACAATATCTAATAAAATGCCCTAAGGCAATACTTCAGGTTTGCATTTAGTTTCAATGCTTTCTCTTACAGTTAGGAAAATCATCTCTACAAATGTTAATCTATTCAGGCACTCAGATATTTGTTTTTGAATTATCAAAAATACGCTCTTGCTATCATCATCTTTGTGTACGATACTAAAAATGTCTTTTGCATGGTGAATGTAGCATTATTAAATTTTATACTAATAATACCAGGGTTTTATTATGCTAAGGTCAGTCTGGCCTTTGCAATGATTAAATGGCTGCCAGCGATTTTGTGCAATATAAAGAGAAAAAAAAAAGTGTAGGTATGCTTAATAGTTTGACTAAAAAAGAATTCTCTCATGCCCAATCCCACAGTAATATTCTTTGCTGTCATAATCCCACAAACTTTTCCAGGCACAATTAAGTAGTGGCTTACCTCTTCTAGTATAATAGAAATGCCCACATCAAAATAGAAATTGTTGCATCAGGCTAGTACTATATACACAGTAGAGAAACAAGATGGATGCTCATTTCTTTTATTTTTTGAGACTGTACTATTCACTAGAACAACTAATTTTCTCCCCCAGCTTTGATATCTGTGCTTTTAACTGGAAGAGATTAGAGTTTTCATCCAGGTTAATTTTATCCAAAGAGTCTAGTGTCTAGAGAACGTGAACAAGGGAAGAGAGAGAGCTATTTTGAGGAGCTTGTGTTAGATTGCTACTGTAAATTGCCTGTTAGAAAAATGATAGATAAATCAGCGTCCTGAGGCTAGCACTAGCCATTCTGAGTATCTCTTTAGAGTTACAGTGATAGTGATGAGAACATAACTATGGTAAGGAAGGGCAGCATTCCATTATATGTAATTCTGACTCGTTTTTGCATGTGTGAGCAAATAGTATTTGTAAACGTATGAATTCTGCTTAGATTATTAACTTTTCTGGGGAGTTTTAGCTAGCAGAAAGAAGATGTTTCAATTTCTAAATAGTGGTGTTTTGATTCACATGTTTTCTTTGTCACTTTGCTTCAGTGTTTTTTGAAAGCTATTCTCTTAGAAATACATTCTCATGCCATTTGAACTAGTGACTCGTGGAGGAAGTACTGACACATTGTTTTTTAAATCCTACAATTTGTATTTTGTGTTTTCCGATAGGTACATACTGTAATTCTGCTAGTGCTTGCTTTGTTGCATCTGATGGCAAAAACCTGAGACTCTATCAAGCTGTTGTAGATGCACGAAAACTTCTGGATGAATTGTCTGACCCTGAATCGTCTGTAAGTTTTATGTAGCAATTGCTTGGGAGTGTTAGCTGACAAGGTGGATGGACTGAAACAAAATTTCCCTGACAAGTTTCCCAACCCATAACAAGTGAGGGAAGAAAAAATGGGATTTCTTTTCTTGTATTTTTAGTAAGAGGAGAGTCAAAGGGAAGTGGCAGAAGAACAAGACTTAGATATATCCACTTAGCTACTCCTGTATATGAGGAAGGGCAGAGACACTGGGTAGGAGGGAAATCAAGACGGGTTATTGTTAAGGGTAATATTTGCTCTTAGGTTTTTGTTTTGTTTGTTTGTTTTTTATAACCTAGTTTTTCTACTTCTTTATCTTTCAACTCTGCGATTCTAAGAAAAAAAAAGGCCTTGCAACTATATTGTATAAGCAAACACGCTATTCCTTTTCTGTTTTTCTGTGGTTTTATAAACTATAGCTAGTCTGGCAACATTCAGAGGAGTCTAAGCAATCCACTGTGGGAATGACTGTATATGTTTCAGCAAAAATCAATAGAGCATTCAGTTTATGTATAAACTGCATAGCTTTTTTTTTCTCGTGTGTTGTGACAAAACCTGAAGCTTTAAACAAAAGTGCTTTAAATAATCAACATCTAGTTTCCATAAAAATTAGTGTGCTCTTACCATGAGTAGCTGCAGGTTTAAAGCAGTGCAAACGTCTTGGTGAATGTGGCATTATTCATAAATGCCAAGTAGACAACAGGAAGAAAACTATTACAAATTATGCCAACAAGAAAGTGAAATCAGTATATTGTACATCACTGCAATGTCCTTCTGTCTGATATTAAAAGAAAAAAAAAAAGTACTAATTCGCTTCTATTTCAGAAGCTTATTGGGGAAGTGTTCAACATTGTGAGCCAACAATCTACTGCTCGACCAGGATGCATTATTGAACTTGATGTAATAACTAACAAAGTAAGTAATGGTTGACTATTAAGGTTATCACATAAAGGTGCTTTTTAAGCGAGTGTCTTTAAGACTAATTTCTGTTCCTATATGATGAAATTATCTCCATGGAATTTTCTGCGTTTTACACTTAACATGTTAATATGAACATATGGTGTAAACAGGGAAAGTTTTTTCTATATATTTCTATTTTTTCTATATATTCTATATTTTTTTCTATATATCATGTTTTTTCTATAAATTGTTATTTTAGGTAGTCACAGCTACTCTAAAGCGTCTTTCCTCTAAAAGAAGATTATCAGCTTTTCTTTAGAGTTTCCATTCCTTTAGTGATACCTGAATGCTTGTAACATATCTACCTTTTGTAATTGTTTTTAGAATCTCACACCTAATGAACAAGAGCATGCCAAGCTCTAGTGTGTTGTAGAGTTAATCCATGAGAAAAATGTGATTCTTCAGTCTTTTCCTGGATAATGCTTGCCTTTTCTGAGCAAGAAAATCCCTTAATAATGACATATGCAGTTCTCTATTTTTCTAAGCTTAAATTTCAGTTAAAATAAAACTTAATTGAAAACTGGTTTACAAACTGTCATAATTACAGAAGATTTTTTTAAAAAATCACAGTGTTCAATAACTTGTAATCCCCAAGATCTAAACCTGAAAAAAGAATCTAAACTATTCTAAAATGTAGAAATCATAGTCATGTATGACTTAAATGGTTTTGCATTTTTTTATAAGAAGAAGTTCTACCTGTAAAGTAATCCAGCCGTACAATTATACAGGACATGATACTGCCATGCCATGTTCATTTTCATACTGATTTGGATTATACCAGTTCCTCTCCTATTTTCTTTCAGGAAGCAGCCTGTGAAAACAGTGTATTTTACTATTTTTTAGAAGTATAGCCATATGTAGAAATAATTTTGTGGCATGTAAAAATAAGTACTTCTCCATTCTATTCATTCACAAACTGTTCACTGCAGACACATCTTCCCACTGAAGAGTGGTAAAAGTCTAAAAGTTTATACAGTCGCCAGTTATTCAATATCTAAAGAAATCAAAATCCATCCAATACTAATTCGTCTTTAATAACCACAGCAAAAATGTTTTATTACAAAATTGATCTACCATATTAGATGCTAGTGAAATTTGAATATGTAAACTGAGATCTTAACATAAAAGTGTTCAGTTTTTGTGCTGAAATAACTTTGACCATTATAAAAGAGGGTCAGTAGCTAACTTTTATGAAATAAATATTGTTATATTTATTATATAATAATATATAGAAGATAAGAAATAGAATATTACTATGGAATCTAACTGTACTGTTCAAAAGGTTTAACTACTGTTTAATAATGCTTTCAGTGTGGCTCAAATACACAGTTACTTCACGTCTTTCAAGAAGACTTTATTTTGGGATACAAACCACATAAAGAAGATGTGGAAGGGAAGGAAACTGAGGTATTTTTCCAGCCATCACAAGGTATAGTATAAAAATAACAGTAATGTAAAAATTGGTACTAAAAACTTTCTTAAGGAATACTGAAATCAAGGAGGAAGAATAATAAAATCCTTATATTTAAAGAGAATTTGTAGAGTCAAATTTTTGAATAAGATTCAATGTTGGTGTTTCAAATTGAATGAATTGTTGTTTACACAGTAACTATATTAAAAGTAATTTAATTTGCTTAAATAAAAAGTGTATTTTAATAATTTTTAGAAAGTCTTCTGTTACTGAAAGTTATATATGTTGAACATAAACTTCATAATAATGGTGCTGTTGCATTGAAATTGCAGGGTATCGTCCACCTCCTTTCTCAGAAAAGTTCTATCTAGTAGTAATTGAAAAGGACAGTAATGGCTGCTCTGTTCTTCAGATGTGGCATCTTCACCTCAAATCTGTGCAAGCCTGTTTAGGTGAGTAAGTGTATTTTCTTAGAGACTAACGTTTATAACATGGAAGAAAATTTAAATCCTTGCTATTGTAAAACAAATTGTCACCTTTGTCCAGAAGAACACTCAAAGTCAGAAAGAAAATGACAGTTGAACTATGCAAAACTTTATAGATTTTCATTTGGGGGCTATGTTAAGTGGTTTAGTGAAATTAATTCCATGTGTATTTGTAACATGTAAACTTCATGGGGTTTTAAATAATATTTATTAGTAAAATGTTAAAAAAAAACATAGCCAAGCCTAACAAAATGAGGCCTAACTATAACGTTCAAATGGCTGGATCCTAATTTTTAAAAAGTATAAGGATTTTTGGAATGATTTATCAGTGCAATAGAAGCAGTAATATTTGCTATAAACCTCATTACATTCTATACTAATCACAATATACAACACTTCTTGAAAGAGTGATAGCATATTTAAGCACTATTCTTTATTTTTAAAGATTAATTTATATTTCAGAAGGCTATGGACATCATAATTGTAATGTAAAATAATTTGCAATAAAATTGTGCTTTGTATAAATGATATAGTTTTCTGTATAACTGAAGTATAGCTAAGAAAATCGAACCTTATTATAGGACATTCATGCTCTGTCTTAACACATGAACAGTTTTTTATACAGTTTCCAATGACTTTTTCATAGCAAAAGCAGCTGAAGCTACTTTATCTGAAAATAAGCTGGGTGTACCTGAGCAAAAGCCTGTGGATTCTTCTCCGGATATGTCACCTGGTGTAAGTCCCATTCCACGATCTTCATCAATTGCTAATCTTCAGACTGCTAGTAAACTCATCCTGAGCTCCAGGCTTGTGTATAGCCAACCTCTGGATCTTCCTGTTGGAGTAGAAGTAATTAGAGCAACTCCTTCAGCAGGTAAATTTAACATTTTTGGTATTACTGCTCCAGTAGATTACTAGTTTATAGCATAATATATCTGGAGATAGTAAAAATGGACAATTTATACTCACTCATTCATCTGTCAACATTAATCTGTTGCATATATATATAGCTTTTGTTTTAATACCCAAATTCAAATTCTAAAATTAATACCAAATTGAAATGTTGTCTATTAGTAAATGGTGTTGTCTGTTGTATTACTATCAGCATTCTATATATTACTTAGACTAAAAACATTTGTTCCAATTTCAGGTCACCTGAGTTCTTCATCGATATATCCTGTCTGCCTTGCCCCTTACTTGATAGTGACGTCGTGCTCGGACAACAGAGTGCGGTTCTGGAGATGCACTGTAGAGACTGAGCTAAACAGCAAAAACGAAGAAAGGGAAACGTATCACTGGAGAAAATGGCCTTTAATGAACGATGAAGGAGAAGACAACAGCAGTACGGTGTGCATAGTCGGAAGGCCGGTTGCTGTTAGCTGTTCTTACACAGGCCGTCTTGCCGTAGCGTACAAACAACCTATACAGCATAATGGTTTTGTTTCCAAAGAATTTTCCATGCATGTTTGTATACTTGAATGCGAGTCCACAGGAGGATCAGAATGGGTTCTGGAACAGACAATTCATCTGGATGATTTAGTTAAGGTTGGAAATGTACTTGATTCAAGAGTCAGTGTAGATAGTAATTTATTTGTTTACAGTAAATCAGATGCTTTTTTGAATAAAGACAAATACCTGGTGCCCAACATCAAGCATTTGGTGCACTTGGATTGGGTATCAAAAGAAGATGGTTCACATATACTGACAGTTGGAGTTGGTGCTAATATCTTCATGTATGGAAGACTTTCAGGAATTGTAACAGATCAAACCAGCAGCAAAGAAGGAGTAGCTGTTATTACTTTACCACTAGGTGGTAGCATAAAACAAGGTATAAAGTCGAAGTGGGTGCTGCTCAGATCAATTGACTTGGTGTCCTCTGTAGACGGCACGCCTTCGCTGCCCGTTTCCCTCTCCTGGGTCAGGGATGGTATCCTCGTAGTGGGGATGGACTGTGAAATGCACGTGTATGCACAGTGGAAACATGCTGTCAAGTTTGGAGATGGAGAAAGTGATGTTTTTACTACTGAAGATTCAGCAACTCAAGATTCACTCAAAACAAGTTTGATAGCAAAGAAGACCAGTGTAATTGATGGGGCAGGTATTGTGGATGATGTTTTTGGTGCTCCAACTGTAATCCAAGATGGTGGCCTTTTTGAAGCCGCTCATGTTCTTTCACCTACACTCCCCCAGTATCATCCAACCCAGCTATTAGAACTCATGGACTTGGGTAAAGTTCGTCGAGCCAAAGCCATTCTATCACATTTAGTTAAATGTATTGCAGGAGAAGTTGCAATAGTTAAAGATGCAGAAGCTGGAGAAGGAACTGGTCCTAAACGGCATCTTTCTCGTACCATTAGTGTCAGTGGTAGTACTGCCAAGGATACCATCACTGCTGGAAAAGAGGGTACTCGAGACTACACAGAGATAGACTCAATTCCTCCACTGCCGCTGTATGCGCTGCTTGCTGCAGATCAGGATGCAACTTATATTTCTGAAGAAACTTCTAAAATACCTCAGGGTTCTGAAGATCACACTAAACGAAAAACAGAGGATCAGTACTCTGATCTATTCCAAATTCAGCCTGTTACAACTGATGACTTCATTGATTTTGAGCCTGAAAAGAGGGAGAGTAAATCCAAAGTTATTAACCTCTCACAGTACGGCCCGACTTACTTTGGCCGAGAACATGCTAGCGTCCTTTCAAGCCACCTGATGCACTCAAGTCTGCCGGGCCTCACTCGACTAGAGCAGATGTTCCTTGTAGCTTTGGCAGACACTGTGGCCACTACAAGCACCGAACTAGATGAAAACAGAGATAAAAACTACTCAGGTTAGTAACTGATGTAATATCTACATTCTTGTTCTTCCCATCTAGCACAAACTTATTCCGTGAAGAATACTTGGGGATGACAAAGCTGAGAGCTAGCATTGGTTATTCTGGTTAGATACCATTGAGAGAAGAACACCCAAAAACATCCTCTGCTTATATTTCATGCAGAATAACCTGTAGCTCAGCGTCATAAAGAGCAAATTAAGGGATACACATTCCTTACAAGCTGTGCATGATAAGTCATTTACATGTGCCTTGCGTGTTTGAATGACAGTATTGCCTGTATTTTACAGGGAGAGATACCTTAGATGAGTGTGGCTTACGATATTTGTTGGCTATGCGCTTGCACACCTGCCTTCTAACATCACTCCCACCTCTGTATCGAGTTCAGCTGCTTCACCAAGGTAATTCTTGGAATGTAGTTTCATTTTGATTTGATGATGTTGACTATGTTTTGGTACTTGTTGAGAATATGTTTGATTTATAGCATTTTGATATCTTTATTATCACCATATTCATTTTAGATTATATCTACCCTGATCTTCCAAAGGTTAAGTATATATTTTGCTGCAGATTCTGTGAATAGAAGGAAGACATATCTGTAGAAAAGATTATATACAGAGAAGATTTCCCTAAAGATTTTTTTATTTTCATTATAGCAGTTTACTACTTGCTAAAAGGTAAATCTGAGTATAGACTGTTTTCAAACATAGCAAAAAGGAAAGCAGTTAGCGCCTGAAGAGCAGACAGAAAGCTCTCTGGCCTAGAATGGGTCCATGTGTGAGATAACAGGATGGTTTTATTTTCCTTCTGTCTGACATGCAACTTTAGTGCGTATATGAATGGGGTACTGGAAGAGAACAGCAAAAACACTGAGGAGAGGACAAACCCAATGAAGCAAAAAGATGCTTTGTCTGTGCCTCTAACAGCTCTATTTCCTGTTAAGAAAAAACATTCCTCAAATTTACCTACCCTCTGGCGTGGCACTCGCTTTGTATCTCTGACATGATTCATTAACAAGTCTTAATGTTCCGATGTTATTGTTTGTTATTATTTAGGCCTATCTACTTGCCATTTTGCCTGGGCCTTTCATTCCGAGGCTGAGGAGGAGTTGATCAATATGATTCCTGCTATCCAGAAGGGAGACCCACAGTGGTCTGAATTAAGAGCTATGGGTATAGGTTGGTGGGTCAGGAATATCAACACACTGCGAAGGTGCATTGAAAAGGTACTATTCATTTCTTCCAAATTAAAGTTATATCCTGTTCAGTATGTACAGTGTTTGGTATACAGCAAATTCCTGGGCACTCTGTGACACTCAGGAGACACTACAGCTACTTTTATCTATAGCCAGAGAAAAAATATCTCATCTGCACAGAGAGTTGTCATATGACAGCTCTAATAATGGTTAAGGGTGAGCTGCACTATATTTTTGAGTTAATATTTAAAGCTGTTTTGTGTGTGCATCGGTGAGATTTAAATTCTTTAATAAAAAATTTAGGTTTTTTGTAACTTGAGTTTTAATAGATTTACGGTGCACTGAATTTCCAAATTATCTGCTATAAAAAGAAAATTTAAAATATTACAGGATCCTCAATTAATTCAGTAACTAAACTTAATTATTCAGATCCTCTAAATCCATGCAATTGTATATCTAGATACAGGAAAAAAAAACACTAATCACTGAAAAACACTTGCATTAATTTAAATATGTGTTAATAAAGGATTGAAAGATGAATTTCACCTATTAGGATCACTTTTAAGGAAGAAAATTTTGTTTGCACATTTGTAACATCCTGCTTTGTGGTAGGCAGGGACTAGTATTGGCAGTAGTGTTTCCGTATCTTAAGAACATGTTAATATGATGAGCTGTCACATAACAACAATTAGCTTCTGTAAAATATTCTGAAAGAAATTCCTGCTATTTTGGAGAAATAAGATCAGCAACCTAACAGAACATGTGCTCGTTAGCTGAAGACAGACTTTCTATTTTCCATCATAATAATAGCTTTTGCTAACTACAGGTTGCAAAAGCTTCATTCCAGAGGAACAATGATGCCTTAGATGCTGCCCTATTTTACCTTGCTATGAAGAAAAAGGCAGTGGTGTGGGGTCTGTTTAGGTGAGTTCTGCTAACTTTAAGTTTGATTAAATCTTAATTGAACCAGGAATGCAAAGCAGACCGCATTCACGATTACATGTTGTTGTTAATGTTGTTCAAGTGATTTTCTATTAAGCTTATATAATAGCTGTTATGTCCATTGCATTTCTTTATACAGGTCCCAACACGATGAAAAGATGACTGCCTTTTTCAGCCACAACTTCAGTGAAGATAGATGGCGTAAAGCTGCTTTAAAAAATGCATTTGCTTTGTTGGGAAAACAACGCTTTGAACAATCAGCTGCATTTTTCTTACTAGCAGGTTCACTGAAAGATGCAATAGAGGTACTAGCTTGGAAGAAATATTTGGTTTCTAACTTGAACTATTTAGTGGCATCCTTACAAGCTATACTGCTCATCTTTTCACAAACTGTGGCAGCAGAAAGGATATTTCTACACGGAACAACCTTGTGCCACATAAACATACCAGTTACCTCTACACTACTGAGTAATGCAGCGGGGAAGCTGATCTGAAGGTGCTCATATATATCAGGCCTCAGGAGCCCAAGGAACTAGCAGTCCTGACCCTGCTGGTAAAACTTCACATTTGACGAGCGCAGCTAAGTTGTAGCACTCTGTTCAGCTTCCAGCTATTCTGTATGCCCTTGCATTACAACATTAAGCAAAAAGAAAGTCAGAGTCCTCTTTGAAGCAGCCCTAGGATCATTTACATAGAGCTGTGATATTGCCTGCCACCAGGAAGGTGAGAGTTGTTGTGGCCAGGATCATAATACAGGCAGTGCATCTCAAGAGAGATCTGGAATTCAGAGCACCTTCACTTATCCTGCCTACTGTATGCAGTAGGTTAGTCTTTTTTTAAGAGATATACTTCTGTGCATAAGATGGTATGAAGAAAATCTTATCAGTGATAGTGTTAAAGTTGGAAGACTATGTTTATTCCATAAGGTTTTGCTGGCACATCAATTGTTGTCATGCTGTTGTATGGCTGTGGTTACCATAATTCCCGAAATAGAAGGTAGTATGCTGCTTTCCAAACACCAAGAACACAGGTGATCAGAGATGAGAGATGAGAACAAAACAATCTGTACTGTATAGATATACTGTTATTTTCATCGTTCTTTTAGTAGTTTTAAAGAACTACCTTACCTGAATTAAGCAACCTTTTCCTCACTTATTATCGTAGGTATGCCTTGAAAAAATGGAAGACATCCAGTTGGCTATGGTTATCGCTCGTTTATATGAATCAGAGTTTGAAACTTCGGTCACATACACCTCCATTCTTTATGAAAAGATTTTAGGTTGCCATAAAGATGGAACTGGCTTCAGCTGTACTAAATTGCATTCTGATCCTTTTCTGAGAAGTATTGCATATTGGATAATGAAAGATTACACTAGAGCTCTGGACACTTTATTGGAACAAACACCTAAGGATGATGATGAAAACCCAGGTAAGGAAAATACTGGTCTGATGGAACTAAGTAACAAAAACAAAGTATAGAAGGAGAAATAGCTTCTGCATCTGCATGCAGGCCCTTCCCTTGAGATGCCATTTGGTTGAAATTATTAATTGGCCTAGGTACTTGCCCACTCAATTTCATCTTCCAAAAAGCATTTTCCATGATATTTTTCCAAGGGCTTTCCCTTCACCACCTCCATCCTCTGCCCTGCAAGCATTGAACTTAATCCCACTGTCATGGATGGCCATTTTTATTTGTTGCTTTCCAGTGTTGCCTCTCTACTAACTGATGCTGAGTGGTGTTTATTCCAGCAGGCTTCATTGTGCAATAAGCCTGTGGGGTCTGATCCTGGGATCAGCAGTGTCCCAGCAAGGTTCCTGCCTCTTTGGGAATGAGCGTCAAGTGACAGAGAGGTGGCTACATAGATCTCCACCTGGCTGGGGTCATCTCAGCTTATTTCTAGTCTTAGCTGAGTCTATAGCAGTGAGACAAATGCAAGAGTTTTATATCATTCTACTCATTCAGCCCATATCCTTAATCCTTTTTTTTATGGGGAATAAATAATTCTTTTGTTTTGGCGACTATATCCAAAACTTTTTGTGTGTTTTGATGATTTTTTGTCATGCAGAAAATACTGCAAAACAAAAGAATTGCATTTTTAGAGCTATTTCAATAGATGTCATATCTGTTTAATTCCTCAGTTATTGTCAAGTCATGCAATCCTGTGGTATTCAGTTTTTACAATTATCTTCGGACCCACCCTTTGCTCATCCGAAGGTACTTCAGCTCACCAGAAGGGACCTTAGCCACCTTAGGTCTAAAAACCGAGAAAAGCTTTGTTGATAAAATCAATCTTATAGAAAGAAAATTATTCTTTACTACTGCAAATGCTCATTTTAAAGTGGGCTGCCCTGTCTTAGCCCTTGAAGTTCTTTCCAAAATTCCAAAAGTAAGAAAAAAGTCTACTGTAACTACAGAAAAAGAGCCATATAGTCCTCCAACGCCTTTAGATGCAGAAGGCCTAAGGAGTGGTGCTGGAAGTGGTGATATAGACTGGTCAAAGCCTGTTTCAGCTTCCTTTGCTGCCGAGAATACTATTGAATCTTCAGCACAATTTGACTGGAGTCAGCCTGCTGTACGATTTGATGATGAACCTCTTACACTTGACTGGGGTGAAGACAAGAACGGGTCAGAGGAAGAGGATGTTGGTATAATGATGAAAAAATCAAAACCTGATCCTAAGAATGGAGCACAAGATGGAAGAAAAAGCTCAGACACTGATGTCCCACAGGCACCACAGGGGGACATTTCTGACGCAGGAGACACCGAAGTTGATGTTATTGCTGAGCAACTGAAGTTCAGAGCCTGTCTGAAGATCCTGATGACCGAGCTGAGAACTTTGGCTACAGGTTATGAAGTAGATGGTGGAAAGCTCAGATTTCAGCTGTACAACTGGCTTGAAAAAGAGATTGCTGCTATGCATGAAATATGCAACCATGAAGCTGGTGGCAAAGACTATTGTAAAACATATAGCCAAGTAAATGGGGATCTACTTGATCATGAAGATATTGTGGATAAGCCAGACATTGGTTCCTATGAACGGCACCAGATAGAACGACGTAGGTTACAAGCAAAGCGTGAACATGCTGAGAGGCGGAAGTGGTGGCTGCAGAGAAATCAAGCTCTTCTGAGAGTTTTCCTAAGTTACTGCAGTCTTCATGGGGCACAAGGTGGTGGTTTAGCCTCTGTAAGAATGGAGCTGAAGTTTTTGCTGCAAGAGTCACAGCAGGTAAAACGGCTTCAAATAATTGCAGTTCTGGGCTGTGGATTTTGTCAAATGTTTGAAATGGGACCTAGATAGATGCTTGTTACATTTTGCAAGCCTAGCAGGCAAGATCATGGTAACGTTCTTGGAGTACCAGCTTGCTATTACAGTGTGCTGCATTTTCAAATCCTGACTATTTGGTTTTTAGGAGTGTGTTGTGCCACATTCAAGGTGAGGCTATTCCTGAATGCCGTGCATAGCATATTAGACTATATGGTGAATATAAGTATTGTTGTCCCTATATTAGTTGCAGAATTATGTTATATATGTTTATTAGATTATGGTTTTGGAAAAAAGGCTAGTTAAATACCTTCCCTCAGCCAGTCATGCAAGGGAACTACAAGGAGTGGCACCTCTGTTACAAGGTTCAGCAAATAACACCAAGACAGGCAGAACAGTGTCCTCTAACTGTAGTGTAACATATACTGCTAGAAGATATTTTTCAGCAAATGTTAAGGATTGTTACCTGAGCAAAAACAGATACTCGGTTTGATGTTGTGCAAGTCATTCAGCTTGCTCTAGTTCTAGGTTTTTCCCATTTAAAATATGGGCACAAGTTGACTGTTCTTACGGTGTTAGACCTGGCCCATTACTTTGAGAGAGGAAAAATTTACCGTTGAGAAACTCAGATTAGTGCAGATGTAACTGTTGTTATTAAATCAGTGAGCATTATGTAAAAAATACTATACTTCTAGATAGCCAATCCTAACACAATGAAATGAAATGCATAAAAATACTTTTCCTGCACTAAATGGAAAATATTCCAGAAGACTTGGCTCTCAGCTCTGATCTTACAGTGGTTAAGAACTTACTTTTGACATCAGTCACTGTAGTGTACCCAGTAGATGGCAGTAAAGGGTAATAAACCTAGAAAATAAATAACATGCAGAATGAGCATTTTTTTCTCAAACCAATTATCTTAAATGCTATCTCCTCTTTTAAACAGGAAACTACTGTAAAACAGCTTCAGTCTCCACTTCCATTGCCCACAACACTACCACTGCTTTCTGCAAGCATAGCATCTACAAAAACTGTGATAGCTAATCCAGTGCTGTATTTAAACAACCACATCCATGATATTCTTTACACTATTGTGCAGATGAAATCACCACCACATCCTAATATTGAAGATGTCAAGGTAATACAAAGAGTTCTCAGGAAATACTAAATGATTAAGTGGAGACAGCATGCAAAAATGTGATGTTTGGGTTAAGTTTTTGATATTGATTCTTTGACAGCACCGACTTTCTCCTCAAAGCCTGCAGAAGTTAAAATGCGGCTTCTAGCTTCCATTCTAACCTCTGTTTGAATCTGGTCGGTTCCATTTCATCCAAACTCGGGTCAGTCATTCTCAAGAAGCTACTCCAAATTTGGATGTTTACTAAAGCACTGAATTCTTGCTCTTGAAACAACAGTATTGTATAAGATAACTAATTATCAACATTCTAGTCAAATCCTATAGGATTATTCATGAAAGAAGCCAGAGGTGGGGAGCTGTAAGGTGTGTTACAGCTTTCTGTTAATATAGATGCTATAAACTTTACCTCAGCTTCTCCGCTGCTCTTGAAGTCTATTGATTTTCTTGCAATTGTGGTGAATTGCTGTGTCAGGTCCAATATCCTGAGGTGAAAAAATTCTGTTCAGATTCAGCAAACAGAGGCAATCTTACAGAAAGAAAACTATTTTTCACTACTGCAAATGCTCATTTTAAAATGGGCTGCCCTGTGCCAGGCCATCAGAGAGGTAGATGTATTATTGTTGTTGCTGGCAGACTCCTGGGTAATTACAAGCATATAACTGAAGTGAAAAAGAGATTATAGATACTAGAACCATATAATGGTTATACAAACTTTTTTATTTTATGTAGACTAAGCAACTACCACTACACTGAACTACTATGTTAAATAATATAGCTTCTGAAAAGTGTTCTGGAAATCATTTCCAGGAAACAATCACTTCTTGAGGAATACATTTTGACATTCTGGATTAGAATAAATGTAATTATCTTGACGTAATATTAGAATATTTACGCTTAGATGGAAGGTTCTGATTGCAATCTGAAATAATCTAGGTAAAGTAGCTGCGATTTTAAAATATTTTATAGTAACCTCTAAATTAATTTTCAGTTACTTCCTGGACTTGATTTAAAGCCACATAATAATTGCATAATGGATTTCTGAGGATATTTAGAGAAAATCATGATTTTCACACCTTTCATGTAAAACTTAATATTGGCTGTTTCTACTTCAGGTGTGCACACTTCATTCTTTAGCAGCTTCACTTTCTGCATCCATTTATCAAGCTCTGTGCGACAGCCACAGCTACAGGTAAAAATGGAAGTTTTCTTACAGTTCTAGATTTGCAGTACACATTTTTTCCAAAATGGAAACTTCACACATGTATCTAAAAAAGGAATTAAATCTCTGTATGTGGGTGTAGATACCTATACAGTTTACATGTTGCTAGTTTAATATTCCATATCAATTTTATACAGATAAAATATCACCAAATTATTCAGGTTTTTCAATAACTAAATAAATAAATAAGAAAACATGTTGTCATTCTTAAGGTGCTCCTGAAATAACATTTGAAAGCTGTTTTCTACAACTCTTCTCTCATGAAAATAAAATATTTGCATTTAGCAGTCAAACAGAAGCAAATCAGTTCACAGGAATGGTTTATCAGGGACTGCTTTTGAGTGATCGGCGCAGACTGAGGACGGAAAGCATTGAAGAGCACGCAACTCCAAACTCATCTCCTGCTCAGTGGCCTGGTGAGACAAAAATAAAGGTTATTTTGAACACTGGTCAAGTCCCACATTTTAAAATTATCTCACTATTCTGTAATATGATTAATAACTTAGAGTACAAGATTATGTTAGTTTTTCATCCAAAGATGGATGGAAGAATATTTTGGTTTAATTTTCAAATGCCTTTAATGTCTTCATATAGCAAAATAAACAAACAAAAACAAACTTGGCCAATGACAAGCATCTTACTTCCTGAACAGGTCGTGATTTGCAGTATCAACTCCACAGGCCAATTATTTCTCATCCCAGATTTTCCTCCAGGCGAGCCACAGGCCAATTATTTCTCATCCCAGAATAACCTTTTCCTCCAGGCGACCTCACCCCTAGCAAAGTTATTTCTGTTAGGTTGTTCATACAGTGCTGTCTTAACTATGGGTTTTACTATGCATAGCCATTGAATGGATTACACTTGGCGTTCCAACATAAATTTAGTATTTTGAGGTCAACTCTGGAAATGGTTCAGGAGTTTTGCAGGCAAATTGACCCACCTCTATTATTTGTGGCAATGACAGACTGAAGAAGGCTTTTTTTTTTCCTAAAACAAAGAAAGAATAAAAATAAAAAAATAAAAAGAAGGCTACTGGTATATCTTTAATATAAAATGTATAGATAAATACATTGCCTTTTCTTCTCCATTAGCATTTATACTCATTTAACTTGTTTTTTTTCTGAACCTTGTAGGTGTGAGTTCACTTATAAATCTCTTAAGTTCAGCTCAAGATGAGGATCAGCCAAAGTTAAACGTCCTACTTTGTGAAGCTGTTGTAGCTGTCTACCTGAGTCTCCTCATACACGCCCTTGCCACCAACTCCTGTAATGAACTGTTTCGACTGGCAGCCCATCCTCTCAACAGTCGAATGTGGGCTGCTGTTTTTGGGGGAGGAGTGAAACTTGTTGTAAAACCTCGAAGACAATCAGAAAATATTCCAGGTACTTTGTTCTCTAGAAGTCACACTAATACTTTCCTTAATTTTAAGGCCAAAGACTAAATAAATAGAATTCAGTATCTACTGGCAAGAAAACTAATGCTATATATATTAGAAACTAGGAAAAAAAACATTGTTCTTGTAGTTATCTTCTTAAGTGGCACATGGGACACTTTGCATTTGCCATGCAAACAATACAACTTTTGACTGAGAAGAATATCTTATACTTTGACATTGTAATTTAATGTGTCTTTTTACAACTATATTCTTTTTTTATTCATCTAATATTTGTTTCAGTACCTCAAGATTAGTTTCTTAGTAACTGTTAGGTTAAAAAACAATATGCAGACTTCATCTTCTCTGACAGACTGCAGTTAAGAAATGTTGAGGGAGTAGAAAGTTTTAAAAATGTTCAGATCTCCACTTGGATTTGCTGTAGAATTCCATTGGACTTCTGTGTTTGATAGTTTTCACTCACAGCATCGACTACTGGGGATATATGTCTGCATATCATCATCATCTTTCTCATGCTTGTGATTTTCTTATTAGAAGTATTTTTTGTTGTTGTTTTGGGGTGGTGTCTATATGCTGGAACTATATGCTGGAAAGCTTCTATGCAGAAATGTTGTGCTTCATGTCTAACACAAAACAGAACAGTAGTAAGGCATTATAATGTCAACACTGTTTCTAATCATGCTGCTTGCTGTCACTGCTGAGAGTCTGACATTTAACACTGAAGTGCACCATTGTAAGTATGTGCAATGGGTATTTGTCATTCTAGAATATCCTGAAAAAAAATCAGAATAATTATTTTAGGGATAATTCTGAGAATTAGTATTATTTTGAGAAGGTGTTAATGTGAATAACTTAGATATACAGTCATGTCTTCACTGGAGATGTATTCTGTTTTTCTTTAACCTACAAGCTGCTACAGCTTCCGATGTTTCAGAGGATGGTAACGAAGGTTTGTAAAAACTTGCAGTGTAGATGAATGTTAGTGGCTTTCTAAGATGCTTTAAAATATTTAGCTTCTCTGTAATAAAGTACGTGTAATCGTCAATGCTATCTGTCCAGTTCAACTTTGAAAACTAAAGTCCCTTTTTAAATTTTGATAAATATTAAGACATTTCAAATCATAACAGCTTATAATAGACTAAAGTTTTTGTTATAAAGCCCTATCTCTCTAGTCCAATCTTTTTCACTATCTTAAGAGTTCCTTAGCTTTATTATTTCTGCAGTTCAGTTTAGTGAAACCATATATATTGATCTTATTTCTCAACAGAATTTTAGGCCTATGTTGAGAAAATTTTCTGCTAAAAACATTTTATTTAAAAGCTACATCTCCTGAGCACTTAATCTAGGTAAGAATATACATTTCTTGTGATATGTCCAAAATATACATGCCACAGTGAGATTTGTCATCACTATTTGTATGATTACACATACTTCATTTAGGCTGGCTTTGGTTTTTCGAGTCAATAGAAATTAGCAACCACAGTAGTTAATGTTTTTAATTACTTCTGTTATAAAGCACAGCCTTTCAAAAAACAATGTTCTTACCAGCTTCTTAAATGATTTCAATTTAGCACCTCCTCTTCCTTCAGAAGAAATGGATAAACATCGTCGTCGGTTTAATATGAGAATGCTAGTGCCAGGAAGACCAGTAAAAGACAGCACCGTGCCACCACCCGTGCCTGCAGAAAGACCTTCATACAAAGAAAAATTTATTCCCCCAGAACTCAGCATGTGGGACTATTTTATGGCAAAGGTATTTAAAATTGAAAATGCAAATCATTATAGGTAAAAGCATATTACTTCTAATACTCAGTTTTAAGGGACAAAAATAACATCAGAATTTTCACTGTTTTTCACAGTAAGCTGTGAAATATTACCTTCTTAATAGAAGGCTACTAGTCCTTTCAAAATGTCTCTAGCAAAAAAAAATAAAAAAACACCCACACCTTCTGCTTTTTGCATGTTTTAGGGAAACTTTTTTACATATTATCACAATCATAGATTTTTAAATGACAACTAGTAAAAGAGCTCTGAACTATAGCAAACCTCTCTTTTTTTGTATTGCAGCCATTTCTTCCTTTATCTGACAGTGGTGTTATATATGATTCTGATGAGAGCATTCATAGTGATGAGGAAGAAGATGATGCTTTCCTCTCTGATACACAGATCCAGGAACATAAGGATGCCAATTCTTACAGGTTAGCAGAGAAAAAACATTGTTTTAGAGTACTCATGTCACATATTTATCTTTTCTTTCAAATTAAAGAAAACATGGGCTTCTAAACCACAGTTCAAAGCAAACATTTTCAGCACTGGGGATAGATTTATCTCTGGCAGTGGGATTAAAGGGCTGACAAACTGATCTCAGTAACATTTCTCCCTTGCTTGAAAGAATGTGATTAGCTGATGGTTTGGATTTTTAGCTTTTTTTGTTTGGTTACTTGCTTGGGTTTAGTCTTTTTTGAGGGATGGCAGTTGGTTTTAAAAAAAATCACTGTTAAGATAGTGAGAACATGAGGTTCTCAGTGCCTTCTCTAGATTAATTCAGAAGCTTCAAGCATGATCTTTAGCTTTTGAATGAGTTTAAACAGAACGTAGGACAGAAAACATTGCACGGTAAAGTGAAGTGGATGATGTTAGCATTATAAAATTAGAGAAAGACAACAGCTTTTATGCATACTCCATTTCTAATCTTCCTTTAGTCATTAAAATTATTGGATTTCTTTTTTAATATATGTGACACTTCAGTGGGAAAGCTTCCTTCATGAGTGCCACTGTAATGGCTTGTCTGTCTTCATGATTTTGAGGAGACTTGCAGCAAGGTTATCGGGTGGCTTGTGTTTAATTCAGTTTTCCACAGGCTCTCATCTTGGTTGGTCTGTCTGTGCCCTTTGGGGCACGGGTAGGCTTGTGTCTGATGGTGCTTTCTGGAGGAAGAGCACAGCAGGCTCAGGGAAAACGTGGGTCCGCTGGTGAAGAGGGTGGGCACCCTGGTTACGAATAACACAGGAAAAGCAGAGTTGCTGAATGCCTTCTTTGCTTCGGTGTTTACCAAGGGCAGCCCTTTAGAGTCCCAGGCCCTAGGGACAAGAGAAGAAGCCTGGAGAGAGGAAGACTTGCCCTGGGTAGAGGAAGATTGGGTCAGAGAGCACCTAAGGAAACTCGATACCCACAAATCCATGGGCCCCGATGGGATGCACCCCAGAGTTCTGCTTGAGCTGGCGGATGTCATAGCTAAGCCGCTCTCCATCATCTTCGAAAGATCCTGGTCTCTCCTCAGGGGCCTCAGAGGTTCACTTTCATGCCACAGCTGATATATAAGGAACTTTTGTTACGTGTCTGTGAAACTTAAAAACTGACTGAACCATCCGTGCTGTTTTTTCTCATCTGTGTATTTGGTGGTAGGGGAAGAAAATTGTCCTGCAGGCAACTGCATTAATGTTGTATTAACGCAACTAAAACTTCTTTTAAACAGCTGGGCTCTTCTACATTTAACAATGGTAAAATTAGTTCTGCACAACATTAAGAGCTTCTTTCCCATTGCTGGTCTGGAATTCACTGGTAAGTTAAATTCTGCTTTGCATGTTAGTTTTCTTTAAAGTAGCTTTATGACAGATCTTACTTCTAACTTTCATAATTTTGTCTCTATGCTATAATATATTAATATTTCTGTTTAGATCTGCCTGTAACATCACCTCTGGGCACTGCTGTAATAAAAAATTTGGAAAATTGGGAGCAGATTCTTCAAGAGAGGATGGACCAGTTTGAAGGCCCACCACCAAACTACATCAATACCTACCCCAGTGACCTTGGAGTAGGTGCAGGACCAGCCATTCTCCGCAATAAAGCAATGATTGAGCCTGAAAACACACCATTTAAGTAAGTAGTTTTTCTAGGAAAAAGCAATTCCTTGATCATAGAAATACTAATGTGAAATGATACCTAAAGCTAAAAAGCTATATAAAGATTGGCTAGATTTTAGTTCTAGCCAATACATTTTCCACATCCCTCTGTTCCCTCATATGTAGCTATCTCCTGCAGCAGCCTTTAGTCATTCTGCTGCATCTTTCAAATTGCAGCGGAAAGGAGAATAAAGAGGGAAAAGAGCAAACCCAAGGGCAAAAGTTGCTGCTATGGAGACCCTTTTCAGCCACCTTCTATTCCCACAGTAGCAGCCAGCTCCCGCACAATTCTGGTTTTGCCTACAGTGTGCATGGTTGATGCTGTATAGTAGTCTATTCACATATGGTCACAAATATACACTGCTTCTTTAGAACCATTTGTTTTCAAATTCAAGGCAGTGGATTTTATTTGCTTCATGTATAAGGTAACTAAATTTTTGAGAACACTTTTAAATACCGAAAGAAATAAATGAAGAAATTACCTGGGGCACCGTATTTAAAAAATAAAGCAGCAGCTTTAGCAGAGTGCAAATACAGACAGAGATGCTAGTCAGTCTCCTGGGTTGTGACTTATAGTCTTTGGAAGTTTCTAAATTTAATGTGAATTTAAATATGCAAGATAGAGGTATCCCTTAATAGTTGTATTGAACCGATGAGAAATGAAAACTGGGAAGGGTTGAAGATGGAATTTCCATTAAAATCATTTAGATACTCTCTTCAGACTGTTTTTTTGTCCACCTTTAACTGCCGTGAACTATTTTCTTTTTTTTCCTTCCATTTCATCCAGATCAAAGGATTATTCAGCTCTTCCAGCAAAAAGGCTATGGCATTTTCTCGTGAAGCAAGAACTTTTGCAGGAGACTTTCATAAGATATATATTCACAAAGAAAAGAAAGCAAAGTGAGGTAAACAAAGGAACTACTTTTTCACAGAAAACTCATTTATAACTGTTCTTCCTCACCAGTCTCTCTCAGTGTTTCTTTCCCCTTTTATTGTCATTTCACTTTCTTTTCTTTAACAGTATTTTTAAATCCACATGAATATCCTGTTGTTCAGAGAAGTATCAAATAAACCAAATACTTTTAGACATGACATATCTTTCCTTACTTTATGTTTTTGAATACTGCCTTCATAAAGAGAAACGGAATATATGGGATTATAGTCATAAGTAACTGCATTTGAGTATTCACAGTGGGTTTTTTTGGTGTCATATTGGCAAAGAAATGTAAAGGAGCTATTACTCTCTGTGTATATGTATATATGCATGAGTAATATATACATATATAAGTAATATTATATAGTAATATATAATATGTGGTTTTAGAAATAGTACCATAGTTACAACCGAAATGAGTTGTAATTAAAAACTAAAACTAACACATAAGTACAATGCAAAATATATATACTAGTTAGTATTGTTAAGATTTCCTGTAAGTATGGAGTTTGTGTGTGTATTACTTCTCCATTTATTTACTATATCATACATTTTGTGTTCATCTAGGAAGCATTACATTTTAAGTGAGTTTGTTTAGATTTCTGTCTTAGTTTTCGTGCCTTTTATAAAAGGTTAAAAGTACATTTGTCACCATTTACTGACAGAGTGCCCTTTAAAATCTAGTTTGGAATGTTTCATTCTTTTTTTATATTTGTTTGTGCATGTGTTTTGTGTTTGTGACTGTGTGATGTTATGTAGTCTGTAGAAGATCGTGTGGAGCAGGTCAAACAAAACTGCGTAGCAGAAGATCACAAAAACAAGGTAGTATCCCTTCTCCCGAACCTCTAGCACACTCCTAAAAGTTCTGTGGAACTGGCTTTTTTTTTTCTTTTTCTCTCTCTCTCTCTAACATGACTAACAGAAGCTACCTGTTCTGTGTAGTCTGTGTGTGGCAGGTCTTTAATCGGTGAATTAACTTTGGTTGTCCTGTAACTGGGATGAATGAACACCTTGCAAATAGTGTTGCACACACAACCTGTGTTTCTTATGCGCAAACACAACTTTTGGCTTCTAGAACACCAAAGACATGACAAGTCCAAAGTTTAGCTTTCTAAACAATGCTGAGGCCACTGAACTTTTCTTGCATGTTTGTTTTTTTTTTTTTTAAATAGATTTTGCAGTCTGTATGTACCACTACAAAAAGCACTTCCATGCTAATTAAAATCTACTGCTAAATGTTTTGTAGGTTGAAGCAGATCTTGGCTACCCAGGAGGAAAAGCAAAAGTTATTCACAAAGAGTCAGATATGATCATGGCATTTGCAGTTAATAAGGTAAGTCACAACATTATTAATCAGTACAATAAAAAGTGAACTAACATCTTAAAGTTAGTATAAGTTACTTATTTTTACTGCATAGGCAAACAACAATGAAATTGTTTTGGCATCTACACATGATGTTCAAGAACTCGATATTTCAGCTCTACTGGCTGCTCAGTCATTTATATGGATTGGGGAAGAATATGACAGAGAGTCCAAAAGGTAAGTTGTTTCTCTGTGATTATATTAAGAACATTATTAATTATGTTAAAATTGTATATCTAATACCTTGCACCTGTACTGCAAGTGGATCATATAATTCAAAAAGCAATGTTAATTGCTTCATCTTACTCTGTAGGTTTCAGATCGCTTTTCGGAGGAGTACTGGTGAGGGAACTATGTATTTCATATGGTTTTGAGGGGTTGAGTAACTTTGGCCACCCTACAGTGCACCGTGACGCACAGTGCCAGCGTGGCGGAGCTAACAGGAAACGCTGCAGCTGCGTCGCTGCCCAGCACTGCCACGGGTGTGAGGGAACGGCGCAGGGAGCGCCCCGCTGGCCAGCACCGCAACGCGCTGCACCACGCACAGAGCACGAATGCTGGATGCTTTATTGTCTCTCTGTTTTCCACAACAGGATTCTTTTCAACGGAGCTCGTATTCTCAGCAGCTACAAAGATTAGCATCCTCTTTTGAGGTTAAATACCGATAGCTTGGAGTGTATGGAAACTGTCTGTAACAATATAAGAGCAGGAATTACCCTTTATAGTCCCATTACAATCACTTCTCTACTCACTCTCAGTAGACTGTTGGCGAAATGAGATAAGCAAAAGTGTTCGTAGCAAATAAACATCTGTTTAAAGCAGACAATCGCTGTACTTTTGCAGTTCTGATGATGTTGACTTCCGTGGCTCTACCACAACATTAACACAGTCGACTGCACCATCTTTTGGAGTGAATCAGATGCAACCATCTTCATCTATGCCCTGGTTAGGCAGTGGGCAAACTAGTACTGGCGCTGGTGTGGTAAGTAGTTTCTTATGTGCATCTCTGGGGACCTATACTCTTTTTTGTGCATTATTTAGTAGAGAGACCTAGAGTACCTGAATTGCTTTTAATTTAATGTTGACATAAAAGGCCTACAATGACAAAGACCTGACCAAAAAAAAAAGGCTAAACTGATTTTTTTTTGTATCGTAGTTATTGTGACATAAGACATAAAAAATAATGAGACAATGAGCTTGTTTTTTCTTTCTTATGGGAACTCTGTGATAAGACCTGTAGTTTCTTTAATGAATTCATTAAATTCTTGCATTGAGATTAAAATAGAAAGCATACATCAGCATGTGCTTAAGTCCTTTTCATTAAAATAGAAGATAACATTAGTATTGTTGCACTGTAATGTATTACTGTAGTGCTTTCATATCTAGAAACACTGTCCTAACACTGAGGCTTTAAATATTGTACTGCAACTAAAAGCAATTAGATATAAATAATGATATCTTAACAGGCTACTTAACTATAAGGATTATTTGGCATAGAATATTATAAACAAAAGTAGGAGTATGTTTGCATTTTTCTTATTTTTTTTTCCAAAAGTTTTTATTTTTTTTTTGTTGTATTTCTCCTATATGAAGCTTATTAAAAGAAATCTGAATAATGTCAAGAGAATGGCTTCACATCCAGTGCATCAGTATTGTAAGTGAATCGTGCTTACCAGTACGGACTAGCTGTTCCTCTGTAACGTTCTGCGCTGGTAACTGCCACGTGTGCCTCTGTGTCAGACCTTACAGGAGCCCAGGACGGCAGCGTTCGCATGTTCGAGTGGACGAGGCCGCAGCAGCTCGTGTGCTTCCGCCAGGCGGGGAATGCAAGGGTTACAAGAATGTATTTCAATTCACAAGGCAATAAGGTAAGTGCAGTGTTAAAGATCTTTCCCTTTGTGTTTTAAAGAAAACATCTGGCTGTGCTTTGACCTCTAAACCATTTTTAATGGGTAATGCACAAAACTGTCAACATGTCCTAGAGTACTGGCATAACCAGTATCATAGCATCCCTTTTGGCTGTGTATGGAAGCTTTGTAAGAGATACTGACCCTTTTCCTTCTGTTCATGCATGTCAGCTTCATGACACTGGTATCTGCAGGATTATATTGTTATAAACCAAAATTATCAGTATTCTTCACTGCCTTTACTGCCAATAGAAAGGTCTTTTGCATAAGGGATAGACTGATTGATCATCATGACTGTCTTCTGAGTCCATTGGGACTTTTTGGAATTATTTATTCCCCTATTAGTCTGAGTAATCTCAGAACAATTTATTTTTAAAAAACTAGACAGATACATTTGAACCCTCTAAAATTTAACTATCCTGTGTACAACATAGGAGTATCTGCAGCCTGTTCTTGTGAGTATAATAAGGGAGGTCTATGGGACCAACTCAAAAAAGAACTCACTTTACCCCCCCAGAGGTCATCAGCCTACCAGCCTTTGTCACTAAAGAATAAATGCTAAGCATCCCTCAGTACTTTTGCCTGGGTCCCATTTGCCCTAATTTCAGACTTCTCAGTGTCTTCCCATTCTGAAATATGTGTTCCTGAGTGGTAGGCTTTTTAAATCAAAGGTTAAAAATATTACTCAACTTACCTGTTTTACTAAAGCCAATCTTTATTCAAGCTGAGTAGGTGCTTCATACCTTGCTTTCTGACTGCTATGAAGTTTTGACAGAACACATTACATAGAAAACATATTAATAGACCATTAGCTGAAGAGAACAAGTCTGCTCCAGTACAATGCAGAGCAGAAATAAAGTACAAAAGAGCCATGCAGTTTGGCCGGGAATTAGATGAGGAGGTAGATGAGCAAAGAAGGAAATCGAAAGGAACATCCACCCCCACCATTCTCCACCATTTTCTTTTGACCTTCTCTGAAATCAG
>NW_010578540.1:263755-296304 GCF_000705375.1 Tinamus guttatus | reverse complement strand
TTTTCTTTTCTTTCTTTTCTTTTCTTTGGACGGAGAGCACCCTGAGGAGCACGCTGGCTCAATGGGGATGTCGAGCGAAGTCTCTTCTAGAGACCATTACTTCAGCTGTGTGATACAACCTCTCTGCGCATTTCCATCCCCCTACACCGGGTACAGGAGTGTATTTTAGAGTTCCCTCAGAGACTGCATCCTGACTAGTCAATCCGGTGTTTTATTAGAAAGCATTTCCTATTTTCATATCAACTCAAACTGGACTAAAAAACAAGAGGAAGTTACATTGTTCCACATGCCAAAATACCATATGCACCTTCAGATGTATTTACAGAGATGTATTTCCCATGCTGGGAAGTTCAGGAGGTGGCACACACAGATTCCAGATTTTCTTGACATGATGGTCTCCTCAGCCCCTAACTTTTGCAGGTTGCAAATTTGCTTTCCTGCTCAGTGATTTCATTTTTAATGGCTATCACTTGTTTCTCTAGTTGTCTGAGTTGCTCTGCCTTGTCTTGCTTGGTTTGATTCAGATCCTGGAGTTTCTTCTCCAAATCTGTAAAAGTAAAGTGATATGTCATGGTGAGCATATTTGTTGTAAGTAATGTTGTAATTTGTGAGTAAAACCAAGCGTTTAACAGCATTTTTTTTCCCAATCAGTTTTAGAGGAAATAAGCCCATTCAAATGGGAAGTGTTCTTTGTGTAACCGAGGGCAAAAGTCTGGCTTCTGGATTTTTAAAAAGGAATGTGACCGTCTTAGAGCAGTTCATTTCTCAGTATATGCTTTTGTCCATCGACTGTGATGGGCCAGGACACAGAGCTCTTAAGCATTTGCTTTAAATCGAAAAAACCCAGAGGAACGGTGTGTCCACTGAGGAATATAAAGCCTGGACAGTCTGGGCCCAGATTTGGATCACCCTCTTACAGAGATGACACTACTGGTCCCTGTGAAGCTACACAAATTAGAACATACTGATAATGAGTCAAGACCACATTATTCACGTCTTACATTTCCAATGCACTTATCGTCAGAGCATTTGGAATGGCTGGGATGATCTTAATGGTTCTTCTCAATGTATCTGCTCAAAATGAGCAGATTTGGAGATCCTGACCTGAAGCATTTCCTCCCAGGATGGAAACTTGTTTCAGTTCTCTTTAAATGATGCAGTAATTTCTAATGTCAGGTCTCATCCTAGGCCCAGGATGCTCAGTGGAGAAGCCCAGAGCTGCCCTACAGGCAGAATTAGGTCCCCTGGGTACAATTACAGGAGACATAGTGGAAGTTGGCGCATAATTTCTCTAGTGATGGTCTCAACCTGCCTGTCAGGCTGTGCTGAAGGAGCTGTGGTCTCTCCTAACCCATAGCCCCTTCTTCTTGCCTGCTATAGCTCAGCAGGTCCCGTGCAGATGAGCTGAGATCTCCAAGGCGCACGCGGATGAGACACTAGACTGGATTGATGTGCCTGGGACACGTGTCTGCGCTCTGCTCTGCTGC
This sequence comes from Tinamus guttatus, assembly GCF_000705375.1. The sequence continues at coordinate 294,817 of NW_010578540.1, read as the reverse complement.
CCGCTCGGGGACACAGATGTTTCTCTACTTGTTCAAACAAGCCAATATTTATACCCGTGTTTTTTTTTTTTTTTTTTTTTCCTGCTGTTGCTCAGAGCTATCCCTGAAAGGGAGCAAGGACAGGCTGATGAAGAAAGGCTACCTGCAGGTCTCTATTAGCATGAGTCATTGCTCAAATAATGTAAGTACAGATGGAGAACAGGGGAATGATTTAAGGTCTGAATGCCCAAAGCAAGGATGTAAATCAAGGCTCCCAGCTAAATCTGCAGCTGAGTCCACTGCTAAGAGCCTTAGAGGAGTTAGGCAACTTTTGCACTTTTCACATTCTTAAATTGCTGCAATTAAATCACTGCAAGTCCTTCTGTGGGCACTTCTTGAACTCTGCTAATGGCAACCAATTTCTATCCAAAAATGTACATAAGCCAAATCAATTTAGCTACTTTTGAACAGTTCAGGTAGGTTCAAGCAGGGGTTTTCATTAGTCAAATTGTTTTTAAACTGATCTCAGGTGAACCGAGTCAGTTAGTGTCTGTAGACAAAAATTTTAGTTTAATACACGACTTTCACAATTTTCACTGCTCGCTGTGGAAGTGAGAACACCACCTGTGATTCTTTTGATTTTTTTTTCAGTCTCTTCAGCCAGTTTTTCTGCTGCTTCTTTCAGCTGTTTCACTTTCTCTAATGTTACTTTCGGAGGTCCTTTGGCTTTTAGCTTCTCTTGGAGAATGCCGTACTTTCTTTTAATGTCAGCAAATTCCTGTAACAAAACCCCATTGCATAGTTTAAGAAAATGTAGCATTGTACAGTTAATCTGGCATCCTGAAAAAGATTTTTCTACCTTGTTTCTTATCCCATTTAAATCAACTTTCCATCTCTCATTCTCTGAAATCTTAAAAAAACACTGTAACGAGTATACACTGAACAAAGCCTCCCAAAACCTGACAGAATTCAATTAAAGCAAATTGCCAGTTAAGTGAACCGGAGCATAAGAGGGATGACAATGTAAAGGAAATATCATTTAAGCTTCTCAAGGCTCATGCTGTTTTTACTTCTTTTGATACAGCTTTTCTGTAAAATTCATTTTGCGACGAGGTTTAATTAAAGTTTAATAAATTAGCTATTATTATTATTGTTATTTACACTTTTAGCAGTAATGATATTTCTGGACTGATGCCACCCATACTGATTTAGCTTGCTGTGGAGGCTGCAATTGGGATTTCTACTGGATTTCTTATGAGCTGGGAGCTTAGTCCTGCTCCGCCTTGTGAGCTGCGGAGCCGGGTTCTCCTCACGCAGCCCGCTAGGAACTTCCAGCTGCCTCAGCGCAGTCGCAAAAATCAGAGCTACTAAAAAGCACCCAGCCAACCCAGGACTCTGCAACTCCCACAGCCGTTTTGGCTGAAGGAGAGTGGCACTAAATGAATGGCCAGACTTCTCCCATTGCATATATTTTAATATCTGTTTTTGTGGATTGTTCTGTTGTGTTTGTTGGTGCCCATGGTGACTGTGAGTCTTATACACAGAGCTAGGAAAAATGTCATGGAGTAGGCAGACAAATGGATGTGTTTCTTTCATTCAGGCTTCAACAACAGAATTGTTACTTGCTAGATATCTTAAATATGTGGGTAGCATACTTAAAACTTCAACAGTTTTGAGGGGAACAGCATAACACAATCATACTGCTGAATCAAAAGTACAAAATATAAAAGGGATATATGTATCTTTTTTCTTTAACATGTGACAGAATGGCTTACATTCTTGATATTCTGAGCTTGCTTGTTTGCTGCTTCTGCCCCTGCTTTTGCATTTGTAGCTTGATTCCTGCTCTTCATCATTTTCATCTGCAACACGGTAATTTCATCTTCCATCTGAGATTGTTTTGCTGAGAAGTCATTTAGTTCATCGCTTGTCTTGTTCACTTGAGTCTCAGCCTAAAACAGAACAATGGGAAGCTGCTTTTTTGTGCCATGTCCCTCCAACCTGCAGAGCTCAGCCACGGAGGAGATGATAATGCCAGATAGGGGAGTCCCCAAGATGCTATGGAACCGATGTCCTAACTGAGCCACATTCTTCTTTTGTTCATTTTTACACTTACATTGGGGAAACTTTGAGACTTTTTATTTTCTAAAATGCAGTTAGTGAAGTAAATTAAAAGATGTACAGCAAGATACCTGTGAGATTTGTGCTCTCATTTCTTGTATCTCTTCATTTAGCTTTTCGAAAGTTCCTCTGGAGTGTCCTTGGGAGTTCACAACATTTTTTAGTGTGTTATTAATTTCATTCACAGGTGGAAGAGCTTTTGCTGATTTGCTAAAGCAAAAAAAAAAAAAGTGTGGAGGCTGAAGAAAGGAGACATTTCAAATCCACCCACGCTCATGTGTAGAAATGTTCCCTTGAGTCCAAACACCATCCATTACAAATTGTGGCAGTAATTTGTAACTGTGTATAGCAGCTGGCAAAGCCAAATATCAGGAAGGGATGTTACGTGTGGATATATTGGATAACAGGTTAACGGTGATGGTAGCTGGTTACCTAGTGGGCTACTGTTATTAGGGAAAGCTCACCTGAGAGGTGAATATATTTTCTTCCCAATTCTTGTTGGTTCATTATCACAGAATCACAGAATGGTTAAGGCTGGAAGGGACCTCTGGAGATCATCCAGTCCAGCCCCCCTGCTCCAGCAGGGACACCCAGAGCACGTGGCACAGGGTGGCATCCAGGCAGGTTTGGAAGATCTCCAGAGAAGGAGACTCCACAGCCTCTCTGGGCAGCCTGTTCCAGGGCTCTGTCACCCTCACAGGAAAGAAGTTCTTCCTCACATGGAGATGGAACTGCCTGTGTTTCAACTTGTACCTGTTACCCCTTGTCCTCTCACTGGCCACCACCAAGAAGAGTTTGGCCCCATTCTCCCTACATTCTCCCCTCAGGTACTTGTACATATTGATCAGATCCCCTCTCAGCCTTCTCTTCTCCAGGCTAAACAGGCCCAGCTTGCTTAGTCTTTCTTCATACGATAGATACTCCAGTCCCTTAATCATCTTTATCGCTCTACGCTGGACCCTCTCTAGAAGCTCAATGTCCTTCTAGTCCTGGGGAGCCCAGAACTGCACCTCCTAATCCAGGTGCAGCCTCACCAGAGCTGAGGAAAGGGGCAGGATCCCTTTCCTTGACCATCCCTACTCAAACCTCATAGGGAAGCAGCTATAATGATCACCAGATCCCATGTGTTGGTAAGTAGCTGCATTGGTTTCTCTTTTCAGTGGTGGCCACTGATAGGACTAGAGGAAATGGCCGGAAACTGAAACATCAAAAATTCCATAGGAACTTAAGGAAAAATTTCTTAACAGTGAGGGTGACAGAGCACTGGAACAGGCTGCCCAGAGAGGTTGTGGAGTCTCCTTCTCTGGAGATCTTCAAAACCCGCTTGGATGCAGTCCTGTGCCACGTGCTTTAGGTGTCCCTGCGTATGCAGGGGGGTTGGACTAGATGATCTCTAGAGGTCCCTTCCCACCCTAAGCATTCTATGATTCTATGATTCTAAGTTCAGCTGCTGAGGAGCCCGGAGCTCGCGGGAGCCATAACCTTAAACAGCACGTCAGCTCCGCGCAGGCTCACGGATGCTGGAGAGACCCTTGTAGAAATGGCAATATGAAATCAGCTGTAATCTGAACTTTCTTTCCAGTGTTATTAGGATTTCTAACTGCCTGGGGTATGGAGTTGCCTTATTGTGCTGTATTTAGCTGAATTTCAGCTGGATTTAGTGCCTCCGTAAGAGAATATCTACTCACTCAGCTTGTTTTGCCTTCACCAGTAGTTTCTGAGCTTCTTCCATTTTTCTGTTTCTCTTATTCACATTCAGTCTGTACTTCTCACAGTAGCTCATAACGTTTCTGATTTTGTTGAGCATGTTTGTAAGCTCTTGTGGGGCCAGGGGAAGCTTTATTTGCAGAACATAGTTTGCCACCTTCTCGATGTCCTCTGGAGGTGCACTCTCATCTTAAAAAAACACAGTGTTTACAGCATTCTGAAACACATTCTGAAACTTCCCAGTGAAATGTAAATGACCATTATGGTTGTCTACCCATTGAGATATGCGTCAGAACAAAGCTGATAAGCACAGCAAGGGGGTAAGAGAATTATCTCTAGCATTTTGTAATTTAGTATTGTGTTTCCAGGTACTGCTATTAGTGTTGTCAGAGCTGTCTAAAATAAGGGTCTGAACCTGCTTTGAACAGAGTTATTAAAATTCTGATTTAGCAGTGAACCCTTGGGAGGGTTTAGCTCGGCGCACAGCACAGCTAAACGCGTCAGAGCCCATTTCTCCTCAGCCTCAGATCAAAGGGGTGCTGAGGAGCCCGCGGTGCAAACGAGCCTTCCCGAGCCAGCATGTGGCTATAATCCCTTCCCCGCCACCACCTGACATCTGAAATGTGGCTCCTTCACTGGCTAGTAGGAAAGTTGGGTCAGACTGAGATAGAAAGAGAATTTGTAGTGGAAAAACTGTATTCTGTTAAGTCCCCTTACGGATTATTTCTTCCTAGCTCCACCTCTGCACGGGCACACTGGGCTAGAGCAGTTCATGCCTTGCAAAGTCTCATTGCCGTTTCTCATTGCACCCCCTTCCTCTACAGACAAAACCTTGGGTGATAAAGCACTTGAAACACACACTACATGTTTGAAATAATGCTGCAAAGTAACTTACCAATAATTAAATAATAGACATCTACAGGGCAAACAGTAGCACATGCCTGAGAGTTATTTTCTGCAGAAATATGTCAATGTACAGTAGAGCAGATTTAATGTATCTTCAAGTACCTCAGCTGCTATAGTTAATAAATTTTAGTTTACAAAGCAAAAAATACTAAGACATATAAAGGAAGAGCCAAAGAAGGATTTGGCAGTCACTACCAAACAAAATCTGAGATTCTTAAGGCTTTAAATGGAGGTTTTCCTCCAAAACTGCCAACACGCGCTCCTTAAAATGTTATGACATTGGCTGCATTCAAGAGATGAAAAAAGGACTAACATATTTGACATTTTTAACACCCATTTTATGCACATTTCTTAAAAGAAATCTTAGGGTCAGTCTCTTAACAACTTTTTTCACAAGGGTGGAAAAGTTTTAGGTATGTATGGTTGTTTTGTTATTTTTAATGGGAGCTAAGGGTTTGTCTGGAATCCTTTGATTCCTCAAGTTACAGCTTTATGGAGAAGATGGAGCCGTATGTTCCTTTGTATCCGAATTCCCACGCTCCCTACTTAGATCCTCTATTTATGGGTCTGGAGGAAGGGGATGGAATAACAATTTGAGGATGTATTGAATCGTGCCTGGACATTATATACTATATGAAATTACATCAGTGGCACTTTTTTCAGATAAACCAGGCACTGAGGGAATTGCTTGCATGTTTCAAATTAAGCAAATGAATAAGAGATGACACAACAGATCTATGGGAAAAGTCATACGAAGTAATCTCTTCTGGGAGAAAGGAACACTATAAAAGAAGGAATTGAAAAAGATTTCTCAGATCAGGAGGTAGACAGGAAGTTAGATAGGTATATAGCTAAACTTTTTCGATGTATCATGCTATATTATACTGGAATATATCAAAGAAAAATGAGTTAGAAAGTACCTTTTTTCATATTTACCTAATAAGAAGGCTTTTATTTTTTTGATGAACTCCTTAGTGATCTCTCGGTCCACTTCAATTTGATTCTTAGCTCTCCCTAGTTCCCCATTTAATCGTGAGCCTTTCAGCTTGGTGTCTTCTGCCATTTTTCTGAGGCTTTCAACCTGGAAATATTTTTAGAAATAGCAGTGCCTGCCTCTGGAGATTACATACCATTGCTTGGCCAGTTGAATTGACACCAAAATAATTTTGATATGATTCCCAGATAGAATCATTTGATCCTAGGAGATGGAAGGGATGGAGTGGCTTTGGAAACCACTTTGGGGAGCTCCAGAAGTTGTTACATCATGGTCTTCATCTGGCCTTGAAGCAAAGCCTAAATCGAGCATTTTTCTCTTTCTCTAAATACCAATAAGCCACAACACCTTCTATTTCTAAAAGGAGACACTGGCAGCTATTTCTATTGCAGTTTTGCACTGTGTGAGTGAACAGATTAAGAAAAAGGCACATAATTAATTTGCCTCTTCTTTTGGAATTACTGTTAAAATTATGTTTAAGGGGAAATAAGTCAGAAAGGTAGGGTTCAAAGGTTGTATTTCAAAGCTGCATTTTCCCACTCTGTTTTTATTCCAGATCATTTAATGGAGAGCTCTAGTTTAACTAACCAATTCCAACAGCATTTTGCTTTCCTTGGGGCTACGCTTTGCCTTGGGAAATGCATGGGAAATGCTTCTCTGCAGTCTGTGGAGGGAAGAGGCTCATGGTTTCCCTGTGCAACAAGAACGGCAATGATGTTTTTGTTTCTGAATTATCTCAAAAACATCCTGCCCGTTCTCTAGTCCTCACCACTCCCCATCCACACATGCTGTCAGCAGCAGAGCTGGCCCGAGGCTTGTGAGGACCAAAAGCAGCAGCCTCCTGTTGCCACCTCCAAGTGAGGCATCCGCCTTCATGGATACCTCTGCAGGGCCTGGAGCCCAGGCGTGTGCCCCGACTGCTCCTTTCTAAACTCATAAGCTGTAACACGCTCTCATGTGTATTTTAAAATGAGGCAGTGGATGCCTAAGCACCCTGGAAGGGCAGAACAAATTCACAGCAGAATTACATTTTAGTTGGAAAATGTTTTTTTTTTTTTTTTTTGCCTAAAATTGTAACAAGCGTCATCTCTGATTTCTAATGAGAACAAACTGTCTTTACTGTTGCTTTGGGATTTGTCTGTTTTGCTTCCTTTGCACATGTTGCGTTGGCCACATTTTGCTTGAATTATTTTCACTGCTACTGTGCAGCAAAGAGGAGCAGTCCATCACTGGGTGCTCTTCTAAATGGTAGCAACGAAAGGGCACAAAGTTTTGGATTGAAATTATTTGTAAAAAATCTTTAACAGTAAGGAAAAAAAAAGTTATATAGAATGAGTTTAGTGCTGTAGGGAGAAGTAAGGTATAATTAGTAACTAGCCCCTTAATAGAACTGGGAACTAACTCCCCCAGTACTGAACTGTGCTGTGCCTGTGGGACTGGGACATAGTCCATCCCTAAGCTGCTGTCAAAGGAGCAAGGGCATTTCTCTAGGATTGGGAATTTTTACTGCATCTTTCCTCATTTTAGCTGCCTACAAGTTAGCCATATAAAATCTAAGCAAGCCAGCCATTTACAGTATGGAAAAAAAAATACATCTTCCATCAGTGACTACTGCATCCTCATGTATGTATCTGATATGGAGAAGAAAGAGCTGGAGCTGCCTGTTTCTTCTCCCAATTCTAACAGGAGTGTGGAGGACTAGGTTAGGTGCTGCCAGTTGCCTTGCCATGAAGCATGTGGTAGGAATCCCCTCCTTAGCACCTTGTTCAACATCAGCAATCTGCTCTGGAAGTGAGCTGGGCTTTTCTGCCTCTCTTCTCTGTGTTCCAGGCAGTTTCTCCTCCCTAATGGGATAAAGCAGCAGAGAAGGACCCCTCTTGTTGAAAGCAGCAGTGCCACAGGATGTGTTGGACTCCCTGGATTTTGAGCGTTTTAGCATAACTGGGCTTATGGACAAGATGCTGTTCTCCATGAAGGGATTGCCCCATTGCCCATCCTTCATCCATTTCACTGAACAAATGCAAGTTTGATATACAGCACCTGATTCTCAGGATCCTGTGGCTGGATAGTCAAATTTTTTAAGGCCATGGCAGTCTCCTCAGCTCTCCAGAAGGCCTCTGCAGCATGAGGAAGAGCTCCCCTGCAGCCTGGGCCGCTGCACTGCTTGGGCCCGGGCCCACCTCGGCACGGAGCTCCTCCACACGCAGCTGAAACACAGGGCCGATTTCCTGGTGCCCCACAGACCTACAATAAACAACAGCTTTGTGTCAAGAATCCTCGGTGGTTCTGAGGAAGGGAGATGTTTAATGTCACGTGGACATTGAATTTATATGGAGATTTTCCCTGAGAGTTCAGTCCCTCCAAAGATGCCCTTCCTTGACTTAAAGGATGCAATGGCAATCCATGACTTCAAGCATTTCCTTGCAAGAGCCAACTGTTGGGCTCCATATGCTGGACTAAAACACTTGCTTCACTCCTCTATGGCAAAAATGAAATGCTGAATGGTCCCCTAGCCATATCCAGCCCACAGATACATCCTAAAGGATCCAAATCACCTCGCACACAACATGCTACCATATCACCAGCGTGCAGGTCTTACTCGGGCACTCAGCAGTGACTCACCTGGCAAACCTCACGTGGCTTTATAAATATATATGTATACATATAGTCAATTCAGTGAAAAAAATAATTGGCCTTTTTTTTGATACCAACAAATTGCTATCAAAGAAAAAGGCTAACGCTATTTTTGGGGTGGGTTGGTGAGGATGAGACCTTGTTTACATGTGAAATGTCACTAAGAATTCTCAGGTTACATCCTAAGGGGTCCACGGTCATGAACATAATGAGCAGTTTGGGTTACCCAGTATCTATTGTCTATGATGTGGTCCAGCCAGACGCTGGCTCTTTGAAGTCTTTGGGGAGAAAATGGACACTAAGCAATCCTTGAGAAGAACTGTGAGAAAACCAGGGTCTGGCAGGGCCAAAGATCTTGATATCTCATCCTGCCCTGGAACTTCAGGAGCATAATGGACTTTCTCATCTTTGATACAACCAAGTCCATTTTAAGCACCATACTCTTCAGGGTGATTGTCTCACGTCTAGGTAAAACTGTGGCACATGTGAAGTATAAAAGGGGTACAAGGTACAAATGTACTCAGTTATACAAGACTCAAAAAAGAAAAAAGAAGGGTTGAATTGATCCTACAGAGATAAAATAAATATTTTAACATGGACAGTCAGACTGAAGCTCTAGACACATTTCCTCTTCCTGGTCTGGCAGCGGAGGCTGAAGATGCTCTGATCACTGCCTAGCAGGATGTTATTATCCCTTCCCATCCCACAGGTGATGCAGAGGATCATGTAAGGCCTCCTCATCCACTCTAGAGCAAAGTACCCAGCTTAGTTTAAGCCACTGATGATGATGTTTGGGGCTTATACTTTACCCTGAGGTGCTCGCAAGACTAGAAAGGGCTTAAATAGCTCTTTCTGCTGGCTCTGCGTGGGAGGAATGGCTCCCAGGAGGCTGGTGGTCGCTAGCACCTGACAAGTACAGCTGTTTCTAAAAAGACTGCATGTTTCTGCCAGGGAACATTTTCCAGATTTGAAAGGCACGTAAACATCCTTTTAAAATAAAAATTAGTAAGAGCATCTAGAAGGAGATTTTTATTTAGCTCCCATTAAAAATCCATAGCTACCTACCTTTTCATTCAAAATCTGGATGTTGGGAGTCTTGAGAATCCTGAGTTGTTCCAGCACATTGCCCTCTTTCAAGGCGGTCCCACTAGTTTTATTTTCAGCCAACAACGATATTTCAAAGTATTTCCTAATGTTGCTGACAGCCTCTAAAGGAACAGAGATAATGTTAGTATAGACTGCATTTTTGTTGTATTAAATTGCTGTGTTTACTTGAATTCTAGACATGTGGTGAGTGACAGGTGATTGAGTTTGTGTCACTAGTGTTTGATTTGGAATAGCAAGGAAGGACATGAACTGTAACTTTCTCAGGCAGGTTCTTTAATCTCTCATTCACCCAGCTGCTAAGTAGGAATAGCTGTTGATGACCATAAAACCAGCTCAGATGGATGTAAATGCAGTGGATCCTACGTAATTCTTCAGAGCCCAGAGTACATGGGAAGCCAGTGGAAGCTCCAAAAGTATAAAGGGAATCTGATTAATGATACAAACTGTTATTAATTTGTATTCCTCACTAGTCATCAATTTCCACAGTTACTGATTTGACAGAAGCTCCTGTTGTTTTTGCTATTCGGAGGTTCAAGGAGGAGAACTGCTTCTGCCAATCATAAAAATGAAATGATCGCTTCTGTGACTTATTTGTCCTGTCTCTACTTAGCATAGCACCCAAAAGTAAAATCGTTTGTGGAGTTGAGGCCAAAATTTAGAATATAAATGGGAGTTTATAAATTTCATTTGGCTCCGGAAAAATTTAATCTTAGGGTTGATGTATTAAAAAAACATATTCGCTCTAGTCCAGGCAACAAATGCTTTCCATCAAAGGTGTTTCTTGTTTGCCTAGTGTAAGCCTTCCTTTAAGCAGAGACTCAAAAAGGGTGAAGAAAATTACATTTCCTTTGCAGATTAATAGCCTAAAGAAAGAACTATGGCCCTTTGAAAACTCATTATTTAAAGCTGCTGCTGTCAAGGCTGCCCAGACCTCCAGTGAACTCAGAGATTTCCCAAGTCCCCAGGGAGAAATATGTGCAATAAGCCAGAACTGATGATATGCAACAAAAAAGGCAGTAGACGTCATTGATAGACATCTATCTCTTTCTGTGTTGGTAACCAGATCAGTTTCTATTGAAGTCAATTACTGAACAAGGCACTAAAACACTTGGCCTTGCTTTGAATCAAGTTCACCAGAGTTTAGTTGTGTGGAGTCAGGTCTATTTATTTTATGTTTCAACTCCTGGAAACATCCAATTTAAAGTTAGGTCTTTACATAAAACATCTGGCAAGAGCATCACAATATCTGAGCAAGAGATTATTTTCTGTATAAGAATTCCATGGCAGGAATATTTTACAGTGGGTCAGCTCTTCATTAAATAGCCCAAATGCATTTACATGCTCTTTTGTGATGTAGCTGTAGCATTTCCAAGTTCTTTACTTTAAACATAGCATCTTAGCACTGTCTGAGTGCATGCCTGTGAGGAAGCCTAACTCCTGACCTTTGATTTGCTGAGTCCTCTGCAAAGAGGTAGGTCGGACCCCCATCCCTTCTGTGTGTCTAGGGCACAAATGTGTCCCAGGTGGGATACATGGGTATATCCTCCATCCTGCTCTACCCCATTTGCTTGGGCTGCTGAAGGCGGGTGAGGGAAGAGCAGGCAGAGCAACAACGAGGACGTACTGCTGGTCCTGAGTTGGAGATGGGGCAAGGGAGGCCAGGTCTCTCCAGGACACTGCTGCTGTCTTGAGGGACTGTTAATTGGTGCTGTTAGCTGCTTGGTAGCAGGACCAATGAATACTTGTGGCCCTGACCAGAAATGCAGCTTAAACTCAAGGTCTTGCCCTCCCCACACCCCCGTGTGCCTTTTATAGAACAGTTTATCTGCCTCCAGAGGCCTAAAGAGTGAAGTGGGCTTGGAGTGTGACCAGAGAGCATCACAGATGCTTCAGCTGTGCACCACTGACCTCACTGGGATTTATTGTTTCTTTGCTTTCCTGACTTTCTCAAAGTCAACACAATGCACAATTAAACTGGGAAACTGAGCCTGGGAGAAATGCCTTAAAACTTAATTCATCTCTCTCTTCCCTCTTCCTTTCCCTCAGCTTTATATTCCCTTGACCTTTCCTTCATTCTTTTCAATCTGATTTAGGCTGATCCTTCTCTTGCTTGAATGAAACATAGAAGGACTCTAAATGGGATGCATTGCCTCCATCCTGTGTCTTCCACAGCCCTCACCATATCTTTGGGGGGGCTCCCCCAGCTGTTCCCAAGGTCAGCTAGTGGAGCATCTACTGCTGGTTTCCTCCTGCCATTGTAGTATCTGATCAGGAGTCCCAGCTGGCACATTTCCCTCCTTCTCCAGAAACCAGTTTGTGACATTGTCATTAGAATTAGCAGCTGATGGAGACTACACTTAGCTCAAGCATGGAGGGTGTAAGTAAGTCTTTCAAAAATGCCAAGGAACTCAGTTCTGACTCCATATTTTTTGATGGTTGAGAACTTGTTCCTCACCACATGAAGTTACGCATTTTCTCATGGGAACATCGGGAAGTTACAGTATGACTCCCAGCTTTAATTAAACAAACACTTGTTGAATAACATTTTTAAAGTATTGCTAAGAGAAACAGGAGTCAGAAGCATGTAAAAAAAATCTTCTTCTATTTTTTGATATTTTAGTCTACATTGTGAAATCAGGTAGCTTTTGAGCTTTATACCAAGATTCATCAGACTTTTGATTAATGTGACTCTGGCAAATGCATCTGAAAATTTGGATGCTAGAAATCACAACATTTGAAAATAAAGTGCAATTTGGAAAGTCATTATAAAAATATTGTTAGTATTTACATTTTTGCAATATCATGGGAAACTAAAATCTAGGTTTTCTTTTGAAACATTGTACAACTCTATGGTAAGAAAAATGTGCATGGAATTTTATGGAAAATGCTCACCTTTTTCAATGAATTCCTGACTGCCTTACCTTTGAGATTCAAGTAATGAAAACTGTGATGTAGAAGCTTTTTCTGCTGTAGAAGCTCATACAGCTGGCCAGCTTCTTCCCCAATCTCTTCTATTCTCTCATTAAAGTCAGGAAATTTATAAAGTATATTGTGAAGTGGATCCATTTGTGCAGCTTTTTGTCTAAAAGAAAAATTACAATTATGCAGAAGGCACACTGGATTGTTCTTAGATGAAGTCTGAGAGATGAGACATGCAATATTTTGAGGACAACAGATCATTTTCTAAGAAAGAAGCATATACTTGTAACAGCTTATTTAGGAAACTTTTAGGATGAACTTGTGAAGTTCCAGCATTTAAGTATAGGCTTGTGGGGGACAAATAATTTATATATATATGGATTAATCTGTTGATACATCAACTTAAAACTGTAAACTAATGGACCAGCATCTGAGTACTGATCGAAACCAGGGTTTCAAGTGGAGGGCATTGCTGGTGGGGAAGACAGGGAAGGAAGACAATTTTCTCAACCAAGCAATCTTCACAGGGGTAGCAGAGTCCTTACTGCACAAAGGCATGAAAATCCTTGACGCCTGCAAATGTCTTCAATGAAAGAACAGGATGTTTCAAAATTCTTTCAATTTCAGAAATGGTGTTTTCAAAGCCTTTGAAGCGTATATCACAGCTGGGCATTCGTCCTCCTTTATCTTCCAGTTTTGCAGCGAACCTCATTAACCCTTGAACAGTCTGTGACAGGGTAGTAATTTCAGCATCCCACTGATCAAAACACAGATGACACTGACGACAAGAGGGAAAGTCCTTCTCGAAACCGCGGCCACAGTGGTCACAAAACCTGCCGGTGACACCAGCGCGGCAGTTACAGGCCCCGGTGGCCCGGTCACACTTGGGCTGGCCCGTTCCCTCCTGGTTACACTCGCACGCTGCAGGATGGGGACAGAAAGATACTGAGCGCTGCTTCCCTGGGAGCAAAACATGCAAAAAGCATGCCCTGTATTGCACTAATAAATACAAAAACATTCTCGATGCTGCTGGTCAAGCCCCTCAGACTGGGATTCTTTTTGGTGATAAACTGAAGGCAAAATTTCACATCAGCTAACTTTAAAAGCCAAGCATCTAATCTGGCCTCCTCCACAGTCACTGCAGAGAAATGGGCATATCCCCAAATCAACCTAAATAGGTATCCAACAAAAGTGGTTCTTCAGAGGCACTTAGCTACCTGCATGGCCTAGAAAGAGCACATGCTCTGACTACAGGAGTTCAGATCTCCAGCTTGTAGACAGCAATAGTCAGGTGAGACAAATCCCACTTGAAATCTCATGCTGATATTTTATGAGTTGCTGCTCAGGGCTGCACTACACACTGCTTTGGCAGCCTTCAGCTAGTGCCAACAATTTCTAAAGATCAGACTGGAAAACAGCGCTCAGGCTACAGTGAACTAGAGCAACAACATAGATAAATATTATAACAATTTCATCCATTGTATAAACACAAATGTCCAGAGTGTTAAAGCTGGTCTCTCTAGATGTATGTCCTGTCTCCCCATGAATTGAATGAAAGGCATAAATTAATTTAAACATAGTTTCTAATCCAGTTGCCCCCCACCTAATAATACTTACGAATGCAGTGTGTCTGTGGATTGCCAAAGTAATTTTCCTCACATTCATCACAACGCCTCCCCCTGTAGCCTGGCTTGCATGGACACTGGCCTGTAAACTGTAACAAAAGTTCAGCATTAAATAACTGCCCACAAAGTAGAATGACTGAATATAAGTATGCTTTTTTATTTTCTCTTTGACCTCTATAATAATACACCTATATGAGGCCTGCAGTGGCACTACTTTTGCACATTCTTTAAACAACATAGTTTATATACTTTTTTGCCCAAGATTCCCAGATACCTACAGTCACCTTCTTAAAGGTTGTAAGAACAAAATGGATTTTGAGACATAGCTTTAATTTACTAATAAGAAAGATTTTGAATGTTCCAGTCTAGAGATGATCTTTAGGAACTTATCATCTGACCATTATCTCAGAGGTTTTCCCCTCTGAATTTAATAAAAGAGATTGATTAATTTCTTATTTCTGCTGGAGCAAAGTACTGATCTTTACATTTCAACTTTTAATTATATATCACTGTAACTAAAATCTCAAGGATACATTATGTACATTGCTCTAGAAAATTTATTTTGAAATTCAGCTACTAAATTAAACTGCAAGGATTTACAGTTCAGATAACGAGTACAACTCTGAAAAGCAGTAGTAGTTCTTTGAAATTAAGAGCTACTTTTCCTAGAAAAACATGGAAAACCACTAAATAAACTAGAACGAGCAAAAAGCATGCTGAAAGCAAAGTGTGAAAGCCTATCAGCAGGGTCTTGAGATAAGCTCCTGTTGCTATGAAGTCAGTAGAGAGGCAGCTGTTGATTCCAGGTGATCACAATTTCACCAGTGTATTCTGAAACACTCTTAGATTTTTCTCCATTTTAGCTCACAGAGGTTAGCAGAAATTAAATATGATAAACATACTCGAACAGTATTATACCTGAAGCATCATTACAGTCATAGCCTCACTGCTACTTTATGAAAATGCTTAAATGCATAATACTTAAAACAACACTCACAAGACTCTTGTGACACCAAGACTGGATTTATGCCTTCTCTGTACCCATGCTTATGAAGCAGGTATTTTCTGCGTGTCATTTTCTTACCAAATATTTCCATGATTCATTTTACAACGAACAACATGGGCAAAGAGAACCTCCTTGCGAACAAGCTGCAATATCAGAAAAGCATGTTTGACATAGTGACTCAAAGCGAGATCACCATGCCAACTCCAAACTACCAAAGACTTGAATTTTCAGGCAGTAAGACAAGAATAAGCGTTCTTGTCTATGAGAGGGTCCTGACCATGTCATGTCAAAATGCCACCACCCCAGTTCCCAGAGGTCAGACTAATTTTCTTGCCTGGTTACACTGGTGACTTTGGGAATTTTTTGGACTGCAGTCACAGAGCTGACATCCTTTCCCACTAGCCACGTGCCAGTAGCCAGGAGCGCACCGGTCACAGGCAATGCCCACCACGTTGGGCAGGCACGGGCAGGCCCCCGTGGCCGGGTCGCACACGCAGGCTTCGCTGCCAGCTGGGCACACGGCAGCGCTCACACCCGCAAGATTGCACGTGCATCCTGCAAAAAGAGGGACAATCACTACAGCAGATGGTAATACAGATAGCCAGCGGACAATCAGATGGTATATAAAGCCTGTGTTATAGCTTCACTTCCAGGAAACTTGGTTTTTTTTTTATCTCTTATAGTTTGTTTATCCTTCTATGGTATGGCTTTGAACTAACTTATTGTGAGCTTTTAATACTTTTAAGACAGGCACAAAAAATGAAGGCCTAGTGAATTTTGAATATTATTAGAATGAAATGTTAAATGTGATGAACGAGTCGCTGATTTACAGTAGGCATGATAGAGCATGGGAAATGCCACTTAACTGTAAGCCAGCTGATAATCTGCCCTGAGATGGGACAAAGCTCTTGCTAAACCATTTCTAACTGATATCATCCAAAAATGTTTAGGGAATGGGCCTGCACTGTGTTTTGGAGACCCTCCCAGAACACGAGCTTCTTAAAACTATCTAGATTTTTCTGTCCTGTAGAAATCAGACCCTTAGTCATCTTCATTTGTGAAAATAGTCTTTGAAACTGAGAAACTGAAGAAATGTTACTTTAAATTTTCTTACACTCCTTTCTATTAGAAATACCAAGTTCAATAACTTGGTATTGAACTTGTACCAAGGTTCAATAACGTGGAAGACAAGGACAGTGTCTTCGTGTAGCCTGTTCAATTGTCTAAACAGTCTTTTTCTAGTCATTTAATAAACACAACTGTTAAGTCTGGGAGCTCAGCAAGAGATCATCTGGTTAACTGAACATTGCTTAGCTGGCACCAACCAGCACCATGGATAAACAATTATCTTTGATTTTTTTAATTTTGCTTCCTCCCTGAAAGGGCTGGATGCACATTTGTTTTTCTAACAAATAGTGATTTCATTTCACAGATGAATGTTTCCTAGGAGAGATATTCAGTATAAGATTTAGTGAGACTTGGATGACAATGATAGAATTTAACAGATGCTGCATTAACAGTTCTTTGTATCACTGGACAGAAATGTATTTGCTGCTCTCAGATGCATATTTTCTCCGTTGCTCTGCTTTAGTTGTGCTGGCTTGAAAGTCTAACATCTGCCTGTAGCCTAAGTTCTTTAAATCTTTTCTTGGTGGTGATACGCAGCTGCAAGGTGTTGCTTACTTACTTTGGCAGTTCTGATCAACAGCAGAGCCAAAATACCCTGGTTTGCAGAACTGGCAGTTTGCTCCATGTGTGTTGTGTAAACACTTGGTGCATTCTCCGGTGACCCTGTTACAGGATTCGGGATCTGTCACATCAATGTTGTTATTGCAGGAACATGGCAAACAGTCAGCCCCAGGGTTTCGTGGATTTTTGTAAAACCCACTAGGACACTCATCGCAATGATTGCCTGTCAGAAAGGAAGGTAAAAACACTTGCTGGCTGATGGGAATTCAAATGGAAAGTATAATTTTTAACAATACTGTTAATGGAATCATACTGTTCAAACACACATTTCCAATGGAAAATATCAACTTGTTTGACACTGTTGTGCTTTAATCAATTAAGATTCTCTCTTGCACACTGCAAGATGATGGAAACTTTTCCTTTTTTACCATGGAATCCTTTCAATGGGAGTTAATAGCATCAGACAACACCTCCGAACATCTTTTTTTTTTCCAGCAAAGTCTTTCCAAAAGTGGTAGTAAGTGCTGGGTCATTCTGCAAGATTTTCCCTGTGGCCTTGAGGCCTACAATGACATGGAGGGGAGGGAGGCCCTTTCCTGGAGCAGATCCATCCCACTGGATGATCCTCCATGAGGTCAGATGAGTTCTGGGGTGTTCAGTGGCTCTCAGTCCTAGCTCACTGGCATGACCTACGTCTGCAGCAATCCCAGAGCCCTCCCTGGTGAGGGTTGCTCCCTCTGTGCATCTTGGAGACCTTTCTGGGGCACACTGGTGTCATGGGGATCTCGTCCATTAGTGCATTCTCTGCCAAGGACTGTCAACTCCATCGTCCCACAGCCCAGGTGCCACCAGAGCCTTTCCCAGCCTCTGAGGAAGTGAGCCTAGAGCCACAGAGGTGCTTCAGAGCTTCGCTGGGACCACCAGGAGCAAGAGAGTTCAGAACTGAGGACACTGGTAGTTTCTAAGGACAGATGTCCCCTGGGTAAGTAACAACAAGAAAAAAAATGGCCCTATAGCAATCATTCAAGCAAAATCCCTCTTGAATAAAAAAAAAAAATGACCGAGGGAAAGATGATAGCATTGGTTCATATTTTAGTTTGTTAAGATTTCCCAGAACAACTTCATGCCTCCTAATCATCTAACTCTAAGAGCCACCAATATTGGAGCCCATTTTTGCAAAGCTGGACACATGCAAGAGTTTCATCCCCGAATAAACACTTCAGATTAATTACTGACTTTAGCATATCCACACAGGTGAATTATATACTTAACTTTCGTTATTTATTTTATTACCATTATCTGCACATTTTCTCACTGCACATTTCTGAGCAAAGCATGCTAACTTTTCTGCCTTGCATTAATGTTAATATAATGAAAATCACACTTTATTTTGCTTTGTACCTGAGTATCCCTCGAGACAATTGCAGATTAATCGTGCAGTCTGGGAGTCTTGATAACAGGAATGTGCAAAATATCTCCTGCTCGTAGGTGCCTCTGGGCACAGGCAAGGGCGGCAGGGTTCTCTTTTGTCAGGATTTCCATAGTAGCCATCCAGGCACCTGCCAAAACAGGTAAGACAAAGCAATGTGAGTCAACAAATGCACCTTTCAGTCCCTGCAGGTGAGTCAATTTACATATATTTATAATTGATTTAACAGTTCCGGTCATTGTAAGGTGAATGAATCCTGAATGAATATCCAGCTTCAAAGATGCTCAAAAATGCAGTATCAGAGGCGCATTCCCCAATCTGGCAAAAGATAAATTTATAATTTGCTCGTCAAGAAATATTACTGAAATATTACTGAAGACTTTCACCTGCTTCAGAACAAATTTAATCTAAACGGCAATACATATATCACACCACACATGCTCTGTACATATAGCTAAAAACTGCAGTGTAAAAATCCTTCGTATTCATCTATCACATGTATTATACATATTCATTATATATATTCATATATTTGTTTATCACTCTGTATACACAACAGAGTGGTTGAAATGACATTAGAAAATCCTGATGCAAATAAAAAACTGATAGCATGCACTAGGAGAACATTTCCTATTGAAAATGCTGCATATATGTATTGCATCTCTGTTGAAACCAGCCACACAGCTGGCTGCGCTGCCATCCATGCCTGTGACCCCGGGCAGGACAGCAGAATGGCTTTTGAAGCAGCTCCATCAGTCCTTAGCCTGTTTTATGGTGGCAGATGGGAGCACAATCTGTATATTTACACAATCCTGACTAAAAAATGTGGCTACTCCATGATATTTGCCCTGGGGCCTGGAGCAAATGTGGAGGCACAGGGCAAAAAGTGCTTTGCTCTTCCATTTTTAATTTATTTACCACATACAAGCAATACAGCCACAGGCTCTGTTATCCAAGAGTGTCACAAGAAAAATTCAATAGGTTTCATGGGAAAATTCTCTTAATAGTGAATTGCAAGGTGCAAAACAACCAAACTAAACTAACCAGCGAATGAATTTTACTCCGACATCTACTCTCTGATACTGCTGCCAAGATGTAGAACAAAAGAGGAACACTGTTTTAATGGAGCTGGAACATGTGGGAAAAGGCATTTGCTGGTCACATGGCAGCGATACAAACCAGCAAAGAGGACATGTTTGTTTAAGTTCCTCAGAGATAATTATAGGTATTAAAAAGGGTATTTGGTACAAATAGCCTCTTGGCTATTTGAAAACTGGCAGAAGTCTATCTTGTACATGGCACTTTGCACATGTCTCCAAACACATGACACGTTGACACCTTGCACAACTCGCACCAGGAGCCTGACACGCTATTCTGCAGACTGTGCCCCAGTCCTCCAAAAACAGCTAAGATGGACCAGCACCTTAAAACTCGCACGTTCTAAACAAATATGCACCTGCCATCCAGTAGTAAGGCCAAGTTTAATCCAAGTACATTTTCTGTTAAGGTCATCAATGCGTTCATGGGGACTTAAGTGGGCGCTGATGGCTGAAGTTGAGCTGCCCCCTGGCAAAAGACATTTTAAAGACCCACCAGCATTGGTGTGAGCTCTGCAGTGACCGCCATCACCTACCTTTCACAGTGGCTTCCAGCTGTAAACCCTCCACAGTTGAGACACGCTCCTGTCACCGGGTCGCAGAGCTCTGCGTGGCCGTTGCACGAGCACGGGCGGCAGTTGGGAAATCCAAAATAGCCGGGCAGACAGCGGCTGCAGCGCTGGCCCACGACCTCTCGCCGGCAAGAGCACTGCCCTGTCACCTGGTCACACAGCGTGCTCACCGAGCCCCGGGGGTGGCATTCGCACGCTGGAAAACACCAAAGGCAACGCTGCATCCAATGACACCTCCACCCAGAGGTGCTGCGGGGGTGGGTAAATTTGTTAGTTTTGTGGAAACATTTTGTACATGGCTTGCCACAAAACAAAGGATTCAAAGTCCTGAAAGCTTTGGTGTGCTTGAAGAGCTGGTACTGAAAGCTCTGCAACTGAAACAGAGTCCTTTGAAATGGAATGGTTTGCAAATGTAAGGCGAGGGTGACAAATCTTGTGAGAAGTTTTGTGCTCAGACCTCTGGAACTGTGCTAAGACCTCCAGCCAGGAAGGACTGGCCACCAACTCTTCTACTTCCATTCCTACATCCTCAGCAAATGCCAGGAAGGGCAGAGCCACACGGATTGGCTAGGACAGAGGTCCTAAAAGCTGAGGTGAAGTCGGCTGGGTGGGCAGAGCCTCCCCTGCCTTGCTGGGGGCACTGCCGCGTACTCACGGTAGCAGCCGTGGAAGCCGAAGCCGTAGCTCCCCGGCGCGCCCGCGTTGCAGCCGCGGCCCACGACATTCGCTTTGCACTGGCACTGGCCTCCAAGTTTAGAGCAGCTGGCACTCAGCGACCCTTGGGGACTGCACTTGCATGCTGCCAACAGGAAAGTAAGTCACAGGTTTATTAAGGCAAAACAAAGCAAATGAGCGTGGCTGTTCATGCACACTTGAAGTTACACACTTAAAAATGGGAAGGAAAGAGCTCAACAACTTCACATCATGAGTTCATTAATGACTGCCAGCCATAGCTTGGGTTATTTGATATTTCTGTATATGTGATGATGGTGTATCAGGCACCAGCACAAGTCTTGGCATTGGAGGTGTGACAAACAGGCCTCAGCCTCTCTTGGAGATAGGACAGGAAAGGGTATATCAAAATGTGGATCCAAATAGAGATAACCTGAAGTCCAGAAGTGTTTGATGTTGGTCTGCGGCTAGCACCAGTGTTGGATGTAATCTGAATGCAAAACTCAGCCTGCATCTGTGTATGAAGCCTGCTGCTTTTGGACACCTTGGACTATCTTGGCACAGACCTGCCTCCCACCTTGCAGGGGTGCTCAGGTACTGTCTCCTTGAGGACTCCAAGTGCACTGCTGCCTCCAGAAACCAGAATCCCAAACTCTCTCCTGATTAGGCTAACGGGGAGTCAGCACAGGCCTAGCATAAATGAGGGGCCCTTTGTGGCTGTGTAGTGATGACCATATTGCATGATGTAGAGTAAGCATCTGTTCTAACACTGGCCCAAAGCAAGCAGAAGCTATTGAGTCCATTGGAGGCGAGGCTCCTGCAAGGAATTGGCCCTCAAAGTTGCCCATAAAGGCACCTGCTGTTAGAGGAAGTCCAAAGAAGCCCCACAGCTACACATCCAGTATAGGAGAAGTTCAGTTAGCTGCTGAGCTACAAACTGCCTTTCCACCGGTGGGTCCCTGGGAAACCCACCAGTGGGTCCCTGGGATTGCCCAGGGCTTCAAACCCACCTGTCTGCCTATTTCTTAGGAGACTGGTAGGGTTTACGTGGTTGGTCTCTTCAAGTGAATAAGCTTGTGTACCATCCTGCCCTTGTATCCAGCTGGCTGCTGCTGCATCTGTTGCTGAAGGCTTAACAACAACTGTGCCATTTCGAGGCAACCAGCCAGTGCTAATGGAACAGCTAACATTTAGGTACTTCCGTTGTGGTCATCTGGCAGAGCAGCATCTGGTTGCAATGTTCTTTGAAAAACACACCCGCACTGCCACGATTCCTGTCTCTTTGACCTCAAAGTCTATCTTAGTGGTGACTCACCAAGGGACACACACCACAGAAAGCTGTTTGTAGCATGTTAGGGATTCAGCAGGCCATATTTTGCATGCTCTTGTACACCATGTGCTGATAAGTTTCATAAGCTTCTCACTGCTACGGGCTGAAAGCTTGCCAGTCAAAATATCCTACCCACCTATATTTGTGCAAAATAACAATGTGTTCAGGTTGCTCCTTACCAACTGCTCCGTTATGGATACGCGCGGACAGGCTCGCTATGAGCCTTGCGCACGCTTCCGGCAGGAGGTGAGCGCCAACTTCTGAGGCCGTTTCAACACACTGGTACTTCTGGTACTCCTCTAAATCTCTTTTACTGCAGAAGTTCTCCACGGAGCTGATTCTGGGAATAATTCCAAGCTTTGGCATTAAGAAAGAAAAGAAAATATTTATGCTTAGATATGCTGAAGACTAAAGTTTCCCACATTCTGTTACTGGGCTCTGCATTGCAAGGACAGAAGCCTTGAGCACCACATTTTTAAATCTGTCACTATGGTGTTCAGTCATCTAAATTCATATTTATTTGAAAGTTCTAGACATTCCCTGAGTTCTTCAAATAAAAGAGACTGTACATAAAAATCCAGTTATAATAAGACTCAGATGTATGCACAGAACTGTTTTTGCTGCTAAGAGATGCCATTTATGACCCTGAAAGCAGTATCAAACAAAATTTGTACTTGTATTACTGAGACAGAGAAAAATCAACTGAAGACTCTGTCCAAGTATGGCCCACCCTTGTCAAGCTCACTTCTGTAGAGATAACTAAAGGAATGGATTTTTAAAGCTTTCAAAGGTCTCAAGAGTAGGACCCAACACTAGCACACAGTTCATGAGTTCTTGGAAACCTGGGGAATGCCTGTATGTGATTCCCGAGAAACTGCAGGTGTGATTTTATTTTTCTATGCCAGGGCCCATCTCTAAACATAGCCATAATTTTTAATTAGAATCAGACAAATTACACAGATTTTTTTTAAAAAGTAGATGGATAAAGGACTGCATTAATGCCTATCTTTAACCACAGCATCTTGTCAGTGTACATGGAACATGCTCATAATAAATAAACACTGAATAGAGGTGCATCTTCTAACTGGCTATTAACATATCCCACAGCTATGGCTTAATGAGGTGTTGTGGCGTTGCTTGATAAAAATTAAAGCATAAAATTCCTCTCTCCATACAAAAACATATAAACGCAGGACAAATCGAGGTAAGTATAAGCTCACTTCTTTGAATTTCTGATAAAGCAAATTTATGAATCATTTTTAAATAGTTTGAATGTCTGTGTAAAAAAAGAAGTATGAATAGAGTTTCAAGGGAATTGTGACAGAATTACTCACTGAGTCGATCAAGATGAATGATATAACATTTGGGTCAGAGGCAGATGGCTGAGGAAAATAAACATCCACAAAATATTCTGTTCCTGGCTCCAAACAGACTGGCTTTTGTAGAAGAGCAATTCTGTTTAGTGGAAAGAAAGCACAGTTAAGGCCAGCAGTCAGGGGTCTCTCAGCACAGCAGCACAACATAAGTTTATTCGGTGTCATGAGCTGCCCTTCTCTGCTGAACAGAGGCCTTTCCCTGCTGCTGGTCCCAAGCAAACCCTGCTGCAGGACCCGCTGTGCTTCCCAAACCTGTCCCAGCTTGCAGGCTCCAGTGTCACTGCCTTTGGGAAAGCTACACGACTTCTGCCTCTCTGATTGTGCATGAAGTTAAACTGAATTTGGCAGGTTTTATTCTACCAAGCAAGAGAGTTTGCAATTCACTCTTCACCCTAGTCCTTTTGTACTGATGTTTTATGAAGGCTGCAGTAAGTCCTCTTAGCTCCTTTCTCTTCTTTCCATGAATGCCAGCTGATTTTTCAAAATAGGCTAGGACAGTGTCTTTACATCAGTATTCCCCTTCTATACTGATATAGCTTTAACTGTCTTTTTTGCCAAAGCAACAACTAACCCCAGCAGAACCTAAGGCTGCTCTCCTTGCTTTGACAAACCTCTGCCAGACTAAGGACTGAAGCATCAGATTCTTGGTTTATTCCTTTGAGCTATATGGTGTTATGGTATGGCAGCAAGAGGATAGGCCATGTTTCTAGTGTCATGTGTGTTTCTAGTGTTCTAATATTCTTCCACATCTACTGTTCTGTGGTGCTTCAGTAAAAGATTTGTACACAGAATATCACAGGTGTCAGGGCTGGAATAGGCAGACCTTTTCATTGCAGGGAGAGCCAATGCATGTGACTCCTGTGAAATGGCCTTGTTTTTGCAGCGGTGACTTGACAAAATACCATTGGGTTGAATGGTAACTCTTGCTAGCCAGTCTTCCAAGGACTATAAACAAAGGGAAAAAAAAGGTAATTTTTCGTATCTGAAAACAACCTTTCCTCTTTGTCATTGTTACTGAAACTGAGTGACAGCACACTGCAGTGAGAAAACACATTTTCTCTTTGCTCCTTACAGGATTAAAAAAAAAAAAAAGAGTTACCTGTGAGAAATGCACTGTATTTGCCGTGGCAAATGCAGCTGGAGTAATGGAAAGGACCTCAGCAGGTGCAAATGAAAACAGGTCTTTTAAAGTCACCTGAGATGTTCCTCTTTGTAGGACAGTTGTGTCCCAGAGAAATCATTCATTATGTACCTCCACTCATATCTTGTAAAGAATAACAAGCATAAAAGACTTTGTAACAAGAGTCTTTAAAATTCAACTATTTTGTCTAATTCTTACGTAAAAAAATCAGATCATCCTACCACAAAATTATTCAATGTCCGTTTTCACATTTTAAGTCAATGGATTGTTTGTTTGCCTCAAAATGATGGGAAAATAGCTGAATATAGTAGGCAGAATGAGTATCTATCTCCAATGCCATGATTATCCCAAGGAGCTGGGGGGGGACTGCACAAGGAATGCACAGATACTGGTAAAGATAAAACTCTGGCATATGTTTTTGAACACGTGCCTTCAGTCTTGGATTTAACCAGATCTGTATTAACAGATTTTCCTAGATGTCTCTTCATCATTGAGAAATTTTGTCCAGGCAGAAAACAAGATTTTGGCTATTTTCCTACAATGTTCATACATCTCCAGCCCAGCTGCAGCAAGTGGGAAGTTGGATGTCTGCAAAAGTCTCGGACAAATGTCTACGGAATATGCATGGATCAGCCCACTTCTGCATGCACAAACATTCTTGCTTAGGAAATCCCAGCTAGAAATTTGGGATAGCCATCTAAAAGAATCTGTATTTTGCCATGTGTCTGATTTGTGTACAAAAGTGCAATCCAAGCAGAGGTAAGAGATCAGAAATCAGAAGATGAAAGCTTGGCTGATGGCTAGAAAATACTTATCACTCTGTTTTTTTAAGGTTAAAGTGGAAAGCGTTAAGGAGATTGGCAGAGGGCGTGTTATTTCTCCCTTGATAAGGATGAAAAGGCAAGAATTTTAACTTTAAACACAAGCCATGCCATATTGCTGGTAAAACAGGCCCTGAACGGAAACTTCACGAGTACCTCAGGCTCATAGCGGATGATGATATCGAAGTCCATAGCGAAGGGAATGTTGTTGATGGTAAATCTCAGCCCTGCTCCCCTGGAAACCCGGGCGAAGCCGGGCCCTGTCCACGTGACGGGCCTGCCTGGACTGGGCTGCCGGAAAACCACGTCCACAGCGGGGTTCTGCCCCAGCTGAGCCGGGCCCTGCAAAGACACACTGGTGTTCTCACCAAAAAACAGTCAAGTTACGAAAATACCAATTCAGAGAAAAAAGAAAGGCAGGATTTTTGCCATGTAGTTTACATATTTCAGCTATTAATCAGCCTGGTTGTCTAAACATACTCTGGATTTACACTCTTAACTCTCAAGTGTGGGAAGATTAGGGTCACTTAGACAGAAAAACTTCCCAGACCTTTACGACAACAGTAGTAAGAGTGACTAGACTAACCCATCAATCTCTGTATATTTGGCATCTCCAAGTGTTCACAGTGCAAACCTTAAAAGGAGTAAAGTTGATTTTGTGGTGAGATTTTTCATTGTAAGCATTTGTATCTGTGGAAAATAATTTCCTCTCAGAAATACAAGAAATGTATTCAAATGTAATTTAAAATACTGATAGCTCTATTTAGAAACTGCACGTGCATGTGCCTACACGTGTACAGATACATAAATTTTCTCAGTAGAAGTAACACTATTAAAAGAAAAAAAGAGTTTAAATATATTTATGTTTTAGAATTAAGCATGGGCATATTTTTCAGTACAATTTACATTCCATAAACATAAATACTTAACATGACAAAGCTGACAACATTTAAGTAGAGTAGGTATGGAAGCATCTAAGTACAGCTTTGACATTGAAAACATCCTTCCCACACACAAAAATGTTTTGCTTTTATGGGGTCCCTTCCCTTCTAAACAGTTCATTGAACATGGCTCTACAAACTGCACTAATATAGCAAAATAAGCCTGCCCTGTGTGAATTATATAATGTCCAGGCCAATTGCATACCAAAAACTGATTTCATTTGTAGCAGGATTGTGTTGTCTAGAACTCTGAATTTCACATGCTCAGATGCTGCTGGTTTAATACGTTTCCTTGCACAACCTTCTTTTGTGAATTTACATTTTAGTATGTGGTGTACTCTTGCTTAAATAACTATTACAGCACCTATTTACCTGTTTCAATCCTGCTTTTCTTACACTTTGTTTCTTGCTTCTGTTTAAAACAATCTTTCCATTTTCTATTGTGAACTCATATCCTTGCTTTTGGAAATAGACATCACACCTTGGAAGAGTTGTTGGTTTAACCTAAAAAACAAAAGCAACGAGAGAGGAGACAGCATTGTCTGAACTATACTGAAGGATAAGCAGCTAAGCGAAAATCGTTATTCATAAAACAAGTTCTATCTTCTTCTAAAACTGCTCCCAGCTCTCCTGGAAACTTTTTTTTTGCTCTGTTACAATTAACTTGTCCTTCCTCTCATAAGCTATGTCCCAGACATCTGTTTTCCATTTCATTGCCGGACTGTAGGATGATTACTGGTTGTGATTATAGCTAAATATTTTTGGACGTGACCTGCAAATAAACATTTTTTTTTTATTATCCCTTCTCTAAAGCTTCTGAACAACACATCAGAGAAGAAATATTAGTAAAAATGCAGGCAGCGGAAGGGACACATTCCAGCAAGGTCAGACTTGTACTTGGGATGGAGAACAACTAGAGTAATTTTGTGAATAATAGGAATAGTAAAAGTGCTCTAAAAACATTATGCATGGATGCCAAATTCTTGAGGAAATTGGGCTATAATCAGTGTCATGACACAAAGCAGCAAGGATGGAGTTCAGTGGATCGGAGAGAAATTTGGTTCTTCCCCCTGTTAAGAGTTTTGCAGAAATATCAGTTTGTGATATCTCATCCTAGAGCTGTTGGTATCTCACATACATTCTCTAATTTAATTAATTAAATTAATTGCTCTGATTTAAACCAGACCAGCACCCAGTTGGGGATCAGGGACATCTCTGCACATGGTCACACCATGTTGCAGTGACTGTTCCCTGACCACCACAGTTCAGGTGCAGTCTTGTACATGGACAAAAAAAATGAGTGGATGAGATGATGGCTGTGGAAGTTGTTTTGCACCTTCCTGCCTAGGAGCAGCTCTGGCTGCTCTCCTGAGCCTCAGCTCCCCTGTAGCCCCTGCATGAATTTCCTCTCAGTTCCACACCTAAAAAGCACACAACATACCAAAGGTGCAGAGCCAGAAAAGGGCTTGGCTTGCTCAGCTTCATAAATGTAATAATCCAGGGGTAAAAAGAAGTAGCCTGGGGCTGGTTCGTTGCACTGGCGGCTCATGATGTTGGGAAGACACCTGCACTGACCATCCTCTGGTGAGCACCTAGGGTAAGAGTTGGTAAAGGAAGGATATGAGAGTATAAAACATCTGGGTCTTCTGAAAACAAAAGGAACTAAATTCCAGCTTTGTTTCAGCTTTGTTTCTTTCATCACTAGATGAGATCCCTTATAATACTTTTTCCTACTGCGAACCATCTATTTCCTCTGTCTGATGCTGGATTAATCTACTGTTACTTTCTCAACACTTACAAGAGGTGTGACAGGCTCTTTCTTTTTCTGTCTATTTCATAACAAATTCCTTTGTTTCTTGAGCATCTGCCACTATCCATTATTATATCTGTTACTCTATTTATTACTATGTCTATTACTAGTCTTAAGACTATATCACCTATCATTTTTAGGGACAGAGCATTAGGTCAGAAGGAGTTTTGATTTGATGCGATATGGTAATGTTCATATACTTACACTCTTATTTACCATATGACATAATGGCTAGTTATGATTTACCACACACTGGCCATATTGCCATATTGAGGAATTGTCCTATGGGATCAGATTATATGATCCTATATCTGAAATCTAACAAGCAATGATCTAAATCTTGGAGGAGCACAACTGAAACAAAGCTTGTCTCTAAAATTATGCCTTTTGAATAGGAGCCCAGTACCTCTGAAAAAATAAGACATTTTTAGCATTTAAAGTGGATATTGGAAGCTGAGTTAAAAATGTCACCCCTAACTTATTGCTCATTTCAACTAATATTAGAGCTTCTGGTTCTCTCAAACTAGATGGTTTGTATTTTTCATTAAAATAATCTCAACTCCGCGAGATTCAAAGTGGACTTCAAAAGAAAAAAGGCAAATCCCCTATAAAATCTCAAATTTCCAGGATCCCAACATGACTTTATGGTGTTTGCATGTGAGAAAATTGTCTTCAGTCTATTTTTCCATTTGTACTCAGACTGTATGAAACTAATTAGAAAGTCTAGCCAAAGCCAAGACAAAACTTCAAGGCGAACACTGACTTACAAATTATTCTGGGATCCCCCAATGTCACAGTCACATGGAGAGCAGCCATACAAGCTCTTGCCAAGGCCCCAGTATCCTGGCTGGAATATAAAGAAAAAAAATGATTTTTTACAGAAAATATCTAAGTATATAAAGCATAACAAAATTTACTTCTCTGGATGCACAATCCTCTGGAGCTATGATGTAAGGTTAAGAAAGGATGTGTTATTAAGGTTCAAGTCCTAGTAGGCCAAGCTGCTGTATGAGCTATACCACGCTGTCCACAGAGCTCTGCGGAACATCAGCAAAGTTTATCTGCTGTCTAGCCCCTTTCTCTGCTTTCAAAGTTTGTATATAGGGCAATTTTCTGCACTTTTTGTTTGTTTCTTCTGCCATTTAAAATGCTTTAATTCTATAGACAGATACAATAAGTTTTGAACCAATATTATTATACAATAAGCTTCCTGAGTGAAAGCAAATAGTTTTCATTTTCCTTCTGTTTCTAAATGCATAAGAAATGGCGCCGCACACCCAGAACATCTGCCACTCTCTGCTCTGGTGCAAAGCCATCGCAGAGCCCACAGGGAGGCAGGCAATGGGAGCGGCATCTTCCAAAACCACATGAATCAAGGCCCGGTTCAGTGTCGCATGGAAGAGGGCCTCGGTACGTACAACGCATTGCTGACAGCGTCGCCCGGTGGCATGCTGCTGGCAGAGGCACTCGCCGGTCACCGTGTCGCAGCTGGAGAAGGGCAGCGTTCCTGAGGGATCACAGTTGCAGGCTGCGAGGAGAGAAACGGGTGGTTACTCGTGTGGCGCTGCTGTGTGCAGCAGGGCTGCCATTTGCTTCGGACGTGGCAGCGGGAGCCCCCATCGCTCGGGTAAAGGATCTGCAGATCGACATTCCCTGTTCCAAGCCTACAGGAAGCTGCTTGTTTGTGGGGAAAGGACCTTTGCCTTGGTGGGGAACCTCTCTGGGGGGAACAGGGAATGATTGGCAGGAGTCCATGCAGTGATTTTCTTTGCAAGCCTGTGTGCTGATCCTCAGATTTTGCTCACAGATTCAGAATGTCTCCAAGTAGGAGACGGATGTGTTGTCTCCTACTTCAGAGAACTGCCTGGCTGCAGGCTCTCAAGACAAGCACTCAGCAGCTTTCTCATTCCCCTGTCACTAAGTGCTACGCATCAAGAGCCCCAAAACACCATCCCCAAAATTTAGAAAACAAGCAGAGGGGCAAAATAAGTCATGATCTTATTAGCCTCAAGGAGCATTCATTTGGGGTTTGCTTCAGGCCACATGGATTTTTCTTCATTTTATGTTAGCTGTAGTTTGAGCATGGAACCTGAAGTGAGCCGAATATGTGGGTTTGGATGGTATTTCTATTTCCCTCTTCCTAAAAAATACATTTGCTTCCTGACAAATGGCTCCTAAATGAATTTAAAAGAACATTTCAGACCATGGCTGCCCAGAAAGAGCCATATATATATATGTTCCATAGAAACTAGTCTTAGCTATTGGGAACCTTACAGAGGAGGAAGCAGAACATTACACATTACAGCCCAGCACTATCACCGGAGTGGAAAGAATGGTTTTGGGAAATGCTTACATCGAGTTAGCCTGCTGTATAACTACACCCACCCTGCACAGTCTGTGACACCTCAGTCGAGAGGTGAGCACTGAGAAGTTAAAATGCGGTAAAAGAGCTGGCCTCAATCTCCCAGCACTGCAGCGAGGCTATCTCTGAGGCTGGAGCTGGGCCATCTTGACCCTGCTCTGTAGAGCCCAGATATCCTCAGAGGGGACCTTGGGATTGTTTCCATGGTTATTAAATCACCCTTTTGCTTATTTTGATTATAAAATGACATTCACATGTTTTAATCTCTTTTTTTTTTTCAATGAAATTGCCTATTTAACAATCCTTCTATTAATAATCCTTTTTTTATAATATAAGCATATGTTCTGCAAACGTCTGTGTGTCTTTTCAGTCCTGATAACCTTTGCCTTCCTCAGGAATGTGATCTCCCTGCCATTAAATTCCTGTAGGCAACTGAGTAATTTGTAAAGCAGGTCATGTGTGTTTCCACGGGCTCTAGTACCTCAATAGCTTTCAAATCATAGAATCACAGAATGCTTAAGGTTGGAAGGGACCTCTAGAGGTCATCTAGTCCAACCCCCCTGCACACACAGGGACACCTAGAGCACGTGGCACAGGACTGCATCCAAGCGGGTTTTGAAGATCTCCAGAGAAGGAGACTCCACAACCTCTCTGGGCAGCCTGTTCCAGGGCTCTGTCACCCTCACTGTTAAGAAATTTTTCCTTAAGTTCCTATGGAATTTTTGATGTTTCAGTTTCCGGCCATTTCCTCTAGTCCTATCAGTGGCCACCACTGAAAAGAGACCATCACCGTCCTCTGCACTCCCTCCCTTGAGGTATGTATA
>NW_010578540.1:251278-263631 GCF_000705375.1 Tinamus guttatus | reverse complement strand
TGGCCTTCTTGGTCACGAGGGCACACTGCTGCCTCATGGTCAACTTGTCGTCCACCATGACACCCAAGTCTTTCTCTGCAGAGCTGCTCTCCAGCCTGTAGTGGTGTCTGGGGTTATTCCTCTCCAGGTGCAGGACCTTGCACTTGGCCTTGTTGAATTTCATGAGGTTTTTCGCTGCTCAGTTGTCTGTCCAGGTCCCTCTGGATGGCAGCGCAGCCCTCTGGGGTATCAGCTACTCCTCCCAGTTTTGTATCATCAAGAAACTTGCTGAGGGAGCACTCTGGGCCTTCATCCAGGTCATTGATGAATAAATTGAACAGGACTGGACCAAGGACTGACCCCTGGGGGACACCTCTAGCTACAGGCCTCCAACTAGACTCGGCACCGCTGATCACCACCCTCTGAGCTCTGCCACCCAGCCAGTTCCTAATCCACCTCACTGTGCACTCATCTATCCCATACTTCCGGAGCTTGCCCAGGACCTGCTTTGGAAAGAGGAATAACAGAGGTGGTTTACATACGCTGGCAGCCTAGAGGGTCATTTCCATTCAGGCCATGGTAGTTTGGCCTGCACTTGTCACAGCGGGTTCCCTCCACGTTTTCCTTGCAAGGACATCGGCCAGCAACGGTTCCCATAAGAGGGTCTGTGTGGCGCTCACACAAGCCAGGGTGCAAGGTGCCTGCTGGGTCACAGTCACAGGCTACACAGGAGGAAACATAAAAAAAGCATATTTAGATATAAGCTCAAAACAGTTGCAGAGGGATTCCACACACGAGTCACCTCCACAGAGCTAGCCTGAGTTGTCCGTGGCTGACTTGTTTCCCAGAAACACTGGATTCAACAGAAGACACCAGTCCTATGAAGCATCCCATTTTTCCCAAGGGTGCAAACCATTTCTCACAGCACAGCAGATATCTACCCCACCTCTCCCTTTCATGATCTTCCCTTCTGCTTTTCACTCAAAACGGCCAATCAATTACAACAACTAAATTATACTCGGAGCATTTTTCCCGTGCTATGTTAATAATGAATTATGCCCATCTTTCAGAAGAAGGGCTTGCATGCCTGAAAGTTTATATTTCCCATATATGGCATTTGATCTAGCAAAAGATACTAGTTGTCCCATCATTTATCATCTCTTTCATAATCCATGTCTATCATGGAAGCAAGAACACCATTGCTATGCATATTTTCTGTTCATGTTGTTTAAGAAAGATGACATCTCTGCTGTATATCAAAGCTTAGTTGAGCAATGAGTTGAAAATACACAGCTCCTTTTATAATGCTAGTTTAAGGATGCTGTTATGCAGTTACTTTATAAGGTAGCCTGGATGTAATAGGTCTATTAATATTTTTACAACTATACTAACATCTAAGTGTAGTGATGCAGTGGGGCTCAGAGAGCAACAGACAGAACTGGAGCCACTACATTCTGAGCCATTCTTAAAAACACTACAAAAGGGGAGCTTACGAAGGCACACGTGAGGGTCTGAGATGACTTTGAGTGGATCCTGGTAAAAAAAAGGTTTGCACTGGTCACAGTGTTGCCCCATGGTGTTGTCTTGACAGTCTTCACAAACACCACCGCTGTCACCACCACTGGCCTTGTACACTGCCATGTCGAAGTGGCATCTGTCAGAATGGCCATTGCAGTTACACTCTGAAACCAAAAACACAGGGTGAGGGACTTTGCACCGTATGTCTTACTGTGATCTTGCCACCACTTCTATCTACCATTAACAAGGAGCTACTTGTTATTAGTATGATATTCAGTGCCCCAGGGATGCCAACAAGATTATTGCCTCCTAGACCAAGTGCGTTGCAGCTGTGGAAACACCAAGATTTTCCAGGGAACTCAGTGTCCAAATTTTGCAACGATGCTTACATTTGCATTCAGCAAATTTAGTAGCTTTGGTGCTGCCAACAAGTTTTATTTTATATATATACGCTAGTGGGTCATAGTGGGTCATAATGATGGCAAGACTGTGGGCTAATGGGAAAATGAAGCATATGACTGTGTGGAACAGTTGGAGAGAAGGGGGAGCAAGAACAAATGCTCTTCTAATTCTCTTGGCTACAGAAGTTAGCAATGTGCAGGAGGTAGTTCTGAATCATTCTGAAGTTGACCTGGGTACATATAAATGCTCTAAAGCATAAACCAAGCAGTCAAATAAGCCACCAGTGGGAAGAAAACAGAAGGCTCCAGGCATCTCACTTAGGGCTGATGTCACCATGAGCAGCACCACTGCTGCCAGACCATGCAAGAAACCCTGGGAATGTCCAGTCCTGCCTCAAGCAGAAGATCCTTCTGCCTGACTTAGTCTCCAGTTCCCCACCCACAGGGAAGAGCAGCATCCACCCATGAAACACCTCAGCGCAATAGGAGTCAGAGGCTGCTGCTCTTCACTCTTCCCCTTTCTTTTCTCCTCTGGTAGAAAATGGCCGCTCGGTGGCATCATCTCTTCTCCACCTCTCTGAAGAGGAGAAGGCCCTGCCGACATCTGCACCCAGGAAGGGCCATTTGCCAGCTGAACCAAGAGCCTGTGTTACAATCAAATTGGTGCAGTTTGATCTCAGCAGTGCATTGCAAGCCAGGGAGCTCCTGGAGTGGAGCCAAAACTGCCTGGCTTACCTAAATTAGTGGGAACTGGCAACGCTGCACTTGGCAAGCACACCCAAACACACACATTTTCTGGATCAGGTGCAGGTCAAAAACAGACCTCCTTTTCCAGTAAAAACAGTTATTTCTAAAATCTATGATTTTGTACCTTTACAGTTTTGATACTACGTATATGGTATTAATGATGATTCATTATTCTGCATTCAATTTTGCTGCAGATAGCTTGCTTGCTAGCCACAGTGGCTGACCAAAAAAAAAAAAAGACTATAAAAATAAACTATCACATATTCTTGCAAAGGATAATTGGAAACTTAAGACAAAACTGGGCCCTAAACTTGGAAAAATGTCCATGCTGATATGTGTGGTTGATACACTGCAGTGAACACAGTTTCATCAAAGAAAGAACTCACTGTATATTTGTTACAGATCCTGATATATTATTTTTGTAGTCCAATGTTATTCATTCACTTTGAAAATAAAGAATTCAGCCTTGTCTTTCCTTTACAAGAAAGACCTAATGCTAACCAATGAATGATCTGTTTTGTGTTAGTCACCTTTTCCTGTTTTTATCATCTTATGAAAAATAAGAATGGGAAGCAGCTCTTTTTTCTTGTAGGGCAGCTGAGCACTGATGGACACACAAATCCATCTATGTTGCTAGACAGGGTCATGGAAAAGATTTCCTCCCGGAAACTTGGCCATCCCATTAAGCATTGCCCTGGGCCTGTACTACACCTGTCCTCCTTGTGCTAGAGAAGGAAGAGCATATGTTGTCCTTACGTTTGCAAGCGTTGTCGTGCGTCCCTTCAGCAGGTCTCCAGGGAGCATCATTGTAGAAATCCTTACATCTTCCACAGGCCACACCAGCGGTGTTATGGTGGCAGATGCATCTCCCATGCACCTGCAAGGCCCAGGAAAGGAAAACAGAAGAGAGATTTCTTTAGTTTTGTGGAATTTGAAGGGGAAAACTAAAGTATCCTTCCCCATCCCAAATGAAACAGATAGATGTAGATCAAAAAGATGTTTCTTCTTCCATATATAAGACCTCTTCTATGACAGAATCAGATTTTGCCCTTCTTGCATCTTAGAACAAATTTTTATAAATTCTGTTCCTGGTGACTTTACTGCTCCATTAAGTAACAGGTTTAAAGTGGTTTATTTTTTCTTTACTGATGCACGTTTCAATACCATGAAATGGCCACTAGCCTCCAGCAGGACAAATCAAATTAAGGCATTCCAGGTACCTACTGCACCTGTATATAACCATTCATAAAATGGTTAAAAGGCCTCCTGTGTTCTGTACACTACATTAAAATTCACATCGGTAAAACTCAAGTAATATTCTGCCTCTGGTATGGCCAGCAAAATCAGGGAAATCCAAAGCTCTTTGGCTCCCTCAGCTGACAAAAGTCTTAGTAAAAGGTATGGAGAATACCTACCAACTTTAACCAGTTGTAAAGCTGCTGTGCAGTGTTTAGAAAGAAAACCTATTTCTAGTGACATAAATGAAAGCTTTTTTATTTCTACATCTCTCTACCCACATGTCTATTCATATATGTATCTTCCTAGGGAAACAAAACAAAATAAAAACACTTGTTCCCAAAAAGAAGAAACTCATGATCATGTTCCTGAATTTTATAATAAGCCACTTTTCACGGGTTATCTTAATGCTGTCAGATTGTCTTTGTGCTGGTGTCTCCCTTTGCTGCTGCAGATGCCCCAAGTCCAGCGGCAGGGAAGGAATGTGCCCAATGAGCAGCCCTTCAAGCCTGCACGTAGCACCAGCTACTTACTGCATTATATTTGCACCATTACAGCTCTGGTATTTTGATGCTATCATCAACATGTCTCCTCTCGGTTGCTAATGCCAACAAAGGGACAAATTCTGGGCAATCAGTCCTAGGGTTTGTAAGGATGAAGCTGTATTGAAACATTTTACAGGGTGTAGTTGCGTATGATCAATCCAAGGATCATCAGAGACCTCCCTTCTGCTCCCCTCTGCAGCCCTTCTTCCAAAATATCCATAGGGCCTGCCCTCCTGGAGAGGACTTTTAGGACGCACCATTCCAGGCTGATGGAAAACATCTCCCCGCAGGCTCTGCACAGGATCACAGTGGCTGGCGTGACCATTGCAAAAGCAACGGCCACGCACAACCATTTCATAGACAGCGTAGTAATACTTCTCGAGGGGATCATTGTGTCTTCTTCCAAGCAGAGCATCCCCAAGGGTGTGGAGTTTAGTGAAATTTATCCTTAGGTTTGTCAAAGTAGTGAACTCTAGAAGAAAAGAAAAGAAATGAAGAGCCCAAACTACTCTAAATTCTATAGACTTGAAACCAAGTCAAATCTTCTTGGATAAATCATCCAGAAATTTCCCTAAACCAAAGAAATCCAGGTAAAGTAGTCTGCTGTCAGTCAAGCTCCTCCAGGTCAGTCACCTGTATCATGCCAGGGAACACACCCGTTTGCAGCATACAGCTATTTAAGTATTGGCATCCTCTGTGGCATGGCTCTGGCTTGGACCAAACTGCATTTTGCAGTATGGCTCTGAGATTGCTCCTAAGAATAATAATTTACCTCTATGGATGTGAGCAATCCAAGCTACACAGAGCCATGCCATTCACCATCAAGACCAAATAATAAAACTGGCTTATTTTATTTAGCACAGATGTTTCCTTAAAATCTTTATATACTTAATTTTCAGAATCACTGAGCTACACTACTGAACCCTTCACCCTTTCCCTACACAAACAATATCAGCAAAATATCTCTGGAGAAAGCCCAGGCTGTTCGTACCTTGGATATATGGCACATACGGATTTTCTATTTCAAAGCTGGGATCCAAAGCTTTTAAGACAACCTGCAAAAAAAAAGAAAAAAAAAGGTAATAGATGTAATGCAATCTTTTCTTCTGACATACAAAATCTGTCACGTGAGACTCACTTGTTACTGATGCCACTTTACTGATCCTACAGAAGGGAAAACAGGGCTGTTCCCTTCATCCGGCAAGTGCTCTCACCCTGTTCAGCATAGCTTTGAAGTGAAGCAAAAGACCTTTTGATGGAGGGACGTGTCAGGAAAGGCCTGATGTAGAAAATGGGGCTGGCTCCCTCCAAAGGGATCAAAGGACAAACCCTTGCCATAGCAGTAGAGGTCAATGGGGCGCCAATATTTCTTATAAGGAGAGAATTTTATATGAATTTGGAAACCAGAAAAAAAAAACACTAAAAAGTTTTGTAAAAGTTCATTTATGAGTTCATTTGGATGTGAAACTGGAGGTTAAATGCAGTAGGTTTTTTTCTCTTATTTAGTCAAATCAGTAACAATTCATGTCTCTCTCTCTCTTTCGATATGTATACATTATATATAAATATATATACAATGGACTCAGAACAGAGTTCCTCAGATACAGAAAAATATTAATATATGGTCTGAAATCATAGAATAGAGATATTTGGTAATACCTCTCCTTCAGTGGAGGGCTCAATGTCAGAATATCTGGAGTCACAAATGATGTCTCCCACACTTTTTGCTGGACCAGAAGAGATGTTGGGAAAAGAAGCTGCACAATCCTGGGCAAAATACCTAAATGCTTTCCAGGTCTGACCAAAATCTGTGGAGCGCTCAACCAGCATCGCTGCAGGCCGAAATGTCTGTAAGAAACATTATTTTAAGAAGTCCTTAAACAGGCATCAATACCAAAGGTTGTTGTATTGTCATTCCTGTATGGGGGACATCAACAGCTGACAGTTAAAATTCTGTGTTTCGTAGCTTGTAGGCCCATCAGGAGGTTATTGTGCTGGTTACACGGGTCTCTGAAGCAGACCACCCGAAGCACATAAAAATCAGCATTCCTCAGCTGGACCCTCTCAGCAAAGAGGAATGGCTATGTTCTTTATAAATACAAGCTGAGTTTTCAGGAAGGCAATATACTACAACAAAATACTGATTTTGTAGTGAAAAACTTGTAACTATTTGGATCCTAATACATATGCAGGAGAAGGCATAGTTATATTTGAATGAGTATGCTCAGTTCTAGCATTTCCTAAATTTTGAGAACTCAACTTTGTAATTTATTCTTTTTTCAACTACAATTTTCAGATTAGTAGAAAATAAGGCCAGAAGGCACATGAAGAGGAAACTATTCTGCCTATCTAACTCCCCTAAGGCAGTATCAGCTATAACTTAACCGTTCTTGACAGGTGTTTATCTAATCTGTTCTTACAAACCTCCAAAAACAGAGACTCCACAGCTTCTCTAAGCAATCTATTCCAGTGATTTAATAATTAGTGTATAAAATTAAATGAAAGGTCAAGTAAAATATGTGCATACAACATTACCTTGAAAGTCAGGATAAGATGGCTGAACTGGAATACAGTTTCTAGGTCCAATCTAATGCTGACATGGTCAATGCCTGAAAAGACAGTGAAAGACAGGGGCTGCTGAGATAGCTTTTCAGTGGGACATGTAAAGTGCCTTTTCCATTTGCAAGGAGCACAAAACTGGCATCCGGCCTAGACCCCTCTGTCCCCTTCCCTCCCTGCAGCGTAATGCAATGCACAATGTGATACCCAGCGATGCTGCATGTCACTGAGGCTGCATGGGATGTTCCAAGCCCAGTTCACACCGTATTTGCTCTGTAAATACGTGATGACGGTGAGATTTGTGTCATCCTGTGTGCAGCTAGATTTCTTCTTTTAATTCCCTCCAAAGTGTTTTCCTCATTTTTAAGAATGATGCTAATAAAAATAAATACCTATTTAATACTAGGTGGGCAATTTTGTCTTACCTTTTTATAAAGGGAAAATAGTGAATAATGATTGTATAAGTGCATCAAACCACACAAAGTGACTTTTTCTTTGAAGAAACTTACCATTTTCTGACTGCCACCATTTTTTTTTCCTATCAGGCTCAAAAGTTGTGATAACATTTTCAATCATGTGGCTGTTGTGCTGTGTATAGGAATTGTATGGGTGTCTGGAATCACAAAGAAAGCACTTCTGGTCGGCCTAGAAAACAAAATAAGCAGGATGGATGAATTTGGTCTTTTTTCTAAACATCTGGTGGATATACACATACATGTTTGATTGTAAGATTGGAACCTGTCATGTTGCTTTGGATGCCTCTGTAAAGGAAACCTCTAACTGAGTTCAACAAATTCATTATATGCACAAAGAATGCAGGAATGTAATGGGTGTTGGGATGGTAGGACCTTGGTTTGCCTCAGGCGCCATATAGAAACACACATTTTCTGCTGTGAAGAGGGAATCTTAGCAAATAAATAAGATTATCAAGGTGTTGGTTCTAGCTTTAGCTGTAAGGTGGTTTCTTTCGCAAGCATTTCTCAGGAGAAAATTATTTTTCAAAAGTTAAGTTTTTAGTTGTATCTCATAAAAGCTGCAGAAAATTCAAGTGGGTGAATGGAGTGAGGCAGCAGAGTGGATATGAGGGATGAGTTGCTCTTTCAAGATTTGAGAGAAGCTCTGGAAGGGACATTTCCTAAATCACATATAGATTTATTTCACTTTGCCTTTTGCACATTCTCTGTTATCTATGACACCGTGGTGCCTCAAAGACCTGGCTGAGAGCACCAAACAGTATAAAAAGAAGGAAAACTAGCCGTTGACATAATACAAATAGGTGATCTTGCCTCATACCATCACTGCAGCCACTGTTGATGCCTCTTGTAGGCATAGTGGAATGGGAAAAGCTTAAAAGTGAAGTAGGGGAGGTTGGGCATCAGCAGAGTGATAGGGCTTGTTTGAAAATGCAACAAGCACATGATGAAAGTGGCATGATTAGAGGTTGTTGTCTGAAAAAGGCTCTGAAAGTGAAGGCAAGTAGCTCGTGTTCATGATGATAAAGAAGCAGGAATTAGTAGAAGATGTAAGGAGAGGTGACAAGGTTGAAGTGCCAGGCTGGAAAATCATCCATGTTCATACACTGAGAACAAGTACAGGTGGAATATGGTTGTCCTCAACAATGCCCTGGGGAAATGTAACGACGTGAGAAAGAAGATGTGGGGACATGACTATGACATGAACAGCTGCCTCTACAACATGCTGCACAGGGAGACTCTACAAACCATAGGCACAGTCTGGCTGTAAGGACCTATGGAGAAGTGGAAGCCAAAGGTAATGCTCAAGTTCTGTGACTGACTGGCAGGTACAATGGCAATATTGTTTCAAATGATGAAAAGGAAAAATCTCACTAATTTGTTTTTGCTACATCCAGAAAGAAAGAACACCTAGATGAGGCATCTGATCTCTTGTAAAGAGATAAAATATGAGAGACACTGGTTTAAAAGCTAGTTCACGCAAGATCCTCAGGATAGCAGAGCCCCTCGAAAAGTCAGCAGCAAGAGGAGGATCCTCCAGCGAGTGCTCTGAAAGGGTAAAGAACCAGAGGAGATTGCCAGGGGAGCCAAGGGGGACAGGACATCAGGATGAAGAAGATACAACCCTACCTTAGGGTAGAGAGGAGCAAACGGAAGTGGTGCCACAGATTCAGGCCTTTAGTTGAGGCTCAAGGTGTGCAGAGAAGTATTAGGAATGGTTTG
The DNA here is from genome assembly GCF_000705375.1 of Tinamus guttatus. Next base: position 254,451 of record NW_010578540.1, on the reverse strand, counting down.
CACATCTTTAATCAGCTGGGAGTTATTCATGTTTAAATAAATAAACAGATATAGATTCACAGGTATGTTATATACACAGGCGTGTTTTAAATTATATGATAAATATATATTGTATTTAGCCATTCTACAGTGTACTTGACTCATGGATGTGATGAGTGGTTCAATTTGTAAGATGAGACAGAAATACAAAAAATACCCAGTCACCACATTTTAGATAGCTCTGGTGTGGAGTGCTCAAGTTACTCAAGCAGTTTATATAGATACATAATATGACACTCATTCAACTTACATTCAAGGTTGCACGGTAAAAATCTTTTCGCTTCCCAAATGACAAGCACATACATGTCCACATAATGCGAGCCTGCCAGATCCTGTTTGTCTCTGCAGTGTGCAGCTTTGTACTTTCTTCAGTACTGAGTTTTCTCTATTTTTCTCTCAGAATATGTGTAAGTTAAATCCATTCAGAGGGCTAAAATCCACTGAATGTCTTTAGAAACAAATGGATGTGTTATTCTAAATAAGACTGCATATAATTACAGTGCCTCTTTTCAAACACTAAGACATTAAAATCTGTATTTTTCGATCTGAATTTTCAACAAAACATCCTAACCACTTACTGATTTTGGGCAGTTTGCCACATTGACTAATGCGTACTTTCACAAGTAAGGTTTGTTCTTGTCATGATACCTGACATGGGTCATCAAAGGAGAATTTTAGGGGAAAGAACTTGACTTTGGAAGATGCCAAGCTTCCTGGCCTCCCTCTAGGAAAGCACACAGAATGTGCTGGTGAGAAGAACTAATTGCAGCAGAACTCTCTGAGAGACTGTAAGTCACACACACATTTACAGGGAGCTAGTGTAGCAAATCAAATTGCCAGAGCATAAGCCTCTATCTTCCGAGCTCTGTAAAGCAGCAGAATTTGTGACTCTTATCTTCAAGAAAGAGTCACCAGAGGGGTCCAGCTACACTGAAACAGCATTAAATCACACGGATTATCTCAAGAACAGCTGTTCATTTTAATGACTTTGTATGTACATAATTCAAAGGGTAAGTATCGGCAAATGAAAATATTAATTATCTAGTACTCAAGAGGTCCCTTAGGTGGCTCTTTGCACTCCTGTGCCCCAAGCAATACCTACACACAGAGTAAATGCCGAAGTCCCATTTAACAAACCATGTGGGAGGAAAACTGCAAAAGGTGAAGTTTGGCTCACAGGCTCTCTGGGAAGAAGAAAGAGGCATTTAAAATTCGCAGAAAAACCTATTTGCCATGAGTAACTCCAAGCAGAGCTCAGTGACACCTCAGTACTGCAGAGCATTAAACTGTAAATGTGTCATGGCATTATGCTGGAAGGTGATTAACTGTAACAGTTTTTAATTGCTTATAAAATAAGCGGTATTTTATTAACTTCCCATTCAGCCTATAGCTGGTTTTTGGTAAAAAAAAAAAAAAAAAAAAAAAAGAATATTTCTACTTGTGTTGATTTATTAGCTCACTAGGGCCAAGTCCTCCAGGATTTGAGAAAGGGGAATTCCCTTCATCTCTGCTGGTGTTTCCACACACCAGCTGGACCCGCAGAGCCCTGACAGGCACCTCCTCCCTTGCCAGGGAGCGAGAGGGACCTCTGCCATGGCCAGCAAGACCCATAGGTGCAGCCTGTACATATGGGAACTGGTGCTCCCAACCCAAGCAATCTGGTCCCTCATCACTGGCAAAGGAACCCAGGACTTGTGTGGGAGTCCTATGGCCACCGCTAATGGAAGGATTCCCAGCTTCACTGAGACAGTTTTGAAAAGGGAGGGAAGAAAGCACCAGGACCAAAAGAGGATGAAGAGGGAGGGGGAGAAGTGGCACTGGTCCCAGTGCAGCCTACTGTAGGGTTTCCCTCTGCCAGAGATGTCTTTCTGCATTTGTCAACATAGATCTTATTTTAGATCAAACCACATGAGCAGACAGGGTATGAATCTCTAACAGGCTGCCTCAGGTCTCAGTGCAGGGTGGGAGGATCTCTTAGGAAGGTCTACAGCCTACAGCGCTCATCGTGCCAAACACCACTGCCCATGCAAACTCTGGTCCTTATCTTTGAGGCCTCTGAGCAGGAAGATGGTTTTCAGAGCAAAGTCCTTGCGCTCATTGGCATTTCGCTGATGCTCCTCTCTCTTGAGAAGCTATGTGTCACTTTGAAGGTTTTTTGCTGTTTACTGCCAAACGCTCCATCTGTGCTGCAATAAGCTGTAGACTTCCACTAGGCTTATTTTGTGCCGCCTGATGGTTATTCAAACAACTCCAATAGAAACGTCCTACTCCGGACAATTCCTTTTTATAAATGAGAATATTCTTAGTAAGCAAAGTTTAGTTTATTAAAAAAGGAAAGGAACAAACCAACCTCAAGGTAACCTACGATGCAGTACTTCTGAGGGCCGTTCATCCCACAAGTTGACGAGGCCATTAGCTGCTTGCTGCGACCCAGGAGGAGGTCTCCAATGGCCGGGTGGCAAGAACCGGCATCACAGGCGTCCTGTGCACGCTGGAGTCTTAGCAGCACTGAGCGCAAAAGAGCAAAGACTCATTCATATACTCAGCAGCATTAGCTGCAGAAACAGTTTCATTCTAATAGAGGCAGAAAAATAAATTATCCTTTGTCTGCACTCCTTTTGTCCTTAATAAAACCATTTGGCAGAATTTTGAAGAGCTTCTTTAATGGGTGTACCTCCTACAAAATCGTTAGAAAAAATGTAATAGCTAGCATATTGCCAATTTGTCCTATAACTTTAATCCTCAGTGCCTGCTAGGAGCAATAATTTATTATGCTTCCTCTCCTGATATTCCCAGCACTACTGCAGCCCAGTCACAGACACTTCAATAACCTTCATGAGCAGAAGCAGACATTGATCTTATTCTGCTGATTTCTGCTAAGTTCTCCAAGCTTATCCTGGTGTAATTGAGATCCAAATCAACGTCAGGGCTCCCTTCCATTATCTAGTAATTTGAAATGAACCTGATGGTGTGGCTTCAGAACTCTCCATAAAGAACCATGGAATGGATGTTAGTAGTTAAAGAGTGTCATTCAGAATTCAGTAAATAATTGCAAGTTCCTTTGGTTCGTTTTGCCTGAAATTACTTTAAATATTTTTTTCCATTATGTTAGGACTTCCCTTGCAGGACCTGTC
>NW_010578540.1:219493-239576 GCF_000705375.1 Tinamus guttatus | reverse complement strand
AGGAGGGCTGGCTCTGCAGCTTGCGGGTGAAAAAGGCATTTTTAGTCAAATTCGGAGTATCCACATGCCTGTTGGCGCACAGCAGCGCAGGAGGTGTCCTAGGAAAGCATGCCCGAGTTGCCCAAGTTAGGAGAAGGAAAGTTCTTCTAAACTTCTCCCTTAAGCTAGCGTTTGCTTTTTCGTGAAATTGGGGAGAAAATGGGAATGCAAAACAGTGCCCGGCTGTCCAGGGAAGCAGGTGGCCCGCCTCCAGGACCTTCTCCTGCTTTTCTGTGATCCTCTTGGAGGGGAATTTACAAGAACTCTTTGAAATAGGTGTACTGAGGATAGGAATTTATTCTTGTTTTTATTTTATTGTTTTTATGCTGTATAACCAAACTTCTGCTGCAGGGCCTGTCTTCTCTGTCTTTAACTGCATTTTGTTTTCTCTTGTGCACCCTACATTGTATTTGATTCGTTCCTGGTGACTGATTTGGCTGTTGCTGCCAAATGGGATAATAATTGAATGAAATATTTTAAAGAACACACTTTCTCTATTTTTAAACATGTGTGAGGTCTGTATATTCTCACTGAGTTTTGAAGTAATTCTGTGTAGTGAGCAAACTGAAGGCATAGGTTGTGATTTTTTTTGTGTGTGTAAACTTCTATTTCCAGTGAAGCCTATTTCTGTGAAATTTTATCATAAAATAGCACCAGGGAGGGGCAGAAAAGGGAATGCCTCTTGAGTAATTTCTCTGGGCCATGCCAAATAGTTGACATGCTTCTAGAATGGGGGAGAATAATTAACAGACTTTTCTACAAGATGCTGATGAGGAATTTCTCTCATGTCAAGAGTGTAATTAGCTTGCCTGCTGCGGTGCCATTAAATAGCAAATGATAATAAGACATATTCTTAGACTACAGTAAGTGTGTAGTGATAAAATGGTTTTCTCTGGCTTCAGAATCCTGGGCAAAGAATTTCAGAATGAAAACAGTGGCACCAGCTTGTTAAAACATGCAACATATTGGCAGGGCAAGGTTGTGGGCACGTTTGTGTGATTTTGAAACAGTCTCAGACTGTATTTCCTGGACAGGCTCCTTCTCTCAGCGTTGGGCTGTTTAATATGTTAATGACTTCTGTCCCACACGGAAATCTCATTTGGGGACAAAAAAAGGAGTTCTGAAAGCTGGAACTAGGACTAACTTAATTTGCTTGGGGGAGGCATATGTAGATATATATTTCTGAACAAATGTATTTATATACACACACAGAACAAAATAATTTTGTTATTATCATAAAGTACTGAAAATGTAAATATTCAAAATGTGTGTTTTTCCTTTTGCATATTGCATATATTTTCCTCTAACGTATACTGCACCTTGGCTAAACAAAAGATTGCAGAACAGTTTGAAAATTTCCTGAATTAATGCAGTGTATTAGATGGTTGCTACCAAGTCAGTGACTTTCATGCATCGTCAGGTCTGTTTAGCACACCTACTTCAGAACTCAGCCTTTTTAAAAATTCAATATATTCAATAGAAATAGGTATTTTATTGAGAAAGAAATGTGTCATAGTAATTCACGGTTGAATGTGCTGGATATGGCTGATATGTAAGCATCAGTGTAGTGTTCGATTTTAGCAAATCTTTGGAGCAAAAAGGACCATCTAGCCAGTGTTACTGGAAAATCCTTTCTTAAGCTTTCATTTCCTCTTGTTACCTGAGATGTGCAGTTTGAGCATTATGGATAGTTGTTGTTAGGTATGAGCAATATTATTTGCATCTTTTAATCACAGCCACTTATTCTCACATCAGAGGGAATATATGAAGGAAGAAGTGGAGGAGGGTGCTGAAGATGAGGCGACTGAATCGGAAGAAGACCCTGAATTTGATGAAGGAACTGGATGCCTTTCCAAAGGTTCCTGCCAGCTACGTAGAGACTTCAGCAAGCGGAGGCACAGGTAGGTCTGAGTTGTTGGTGTGATTCATGTTGGCTATTGACTCAGTTTAGCATGTTATTTTGGGGAACAGAAACTCCTATAGGAGAAGGATGGGCATCTGTGTGTTTGAAAATAGCCAGGGTTGGTATCTTGATTACTTTTATGGTCTAGCAGAGCTGGTCTCTTGTGCAGATGATGACACGTTATCTTCTGTTAGGCAGAGTTATGTTCATCTTAAGTGAGATTTTTGTCTGTAACAAGTAATGCTCCAGTGTAAATGTGCACTGTAAACATGTCTGAACAATTCCAGGTGAAGTACACTGTGCTAAAACCAGACTAAAACTCCTTGTTTGTGGAGTCTCACTGAGTCCTACTCTTTTAATTGTACAAAGCTTCTGGATGAGACCCTTGGAAATGCAGACTGCATTCAGCACTATCCTTCCAATAGATGGAGATGAGAAGAAACTTGTCGAGAGGTGCCCAAGACCTGGCTGAATTTAGCACCAGGATGAAGAGCAGCTTTCCTGCTTTTTGGTTTCAAGATGCAGTAGACTGAGAGAATAAGGGAAGCTCTTTGAGGAACTAGACACTTTACTGCAGGATATGTGGTTTTATTGTCCTTAGTAGTCATTTATATCTCAGTATCACAAGTTAGAGTTCCTTGCCCAGCTTATCCCAGTAGCATTATCAATAGCAATATAGGATTGTGTTCAAATTTCATAAGGGCATAGAATATAGTATTTCCTTATATATTTTCATTCAGAATTAAAGCATTAGGCTTCATTTTTGGCATGGTAGGGATGGAGACATGCTGAGATTCTCTTTTCAGGCTGTGTCTTAAAACTCCATTGCAAAAGAAAACTCAGACTCACAAACACACTGATTTTTGTACCTTTAGATTTTTGGCTTGTGCTCTCAACGGGCAAAGCCTTCACAAAAGGACTTCTGAAATTCTGAAGACACTTTTTCCAGCTCAAATTCACAAATACCGTTGTTTACCCAGAAAGCAGCAACTACTGTAGTTACTTTCTGGTAGCTTTTGGTCATGTGGCTCCAGCTGTCATGCTGCTTAGCTGGGGTGGGTCTGTCTTCCAGGGCTACAAGAGCGAATTGATAGCCAGAAAAGTTAACAACTGATCAGTGCATCTGCTTTCCTGGTATAATGCATTGACATGAACACTATATAAATGATCATACACATATGGAAACCTTCAAGTGAATGCTTGGGCTTGAAATATTATTGTCTTGACCACATTCAGGGACTTCTTTTCTGATCCTATAGAAAGAATTCTAGCATTATTCCCCATACAAGTCTATATAAAGTCTTGGAGCCTATCAACAACAGGCTTGTTTTTCTCAAGTTGCCTTTCACAGAGTCTGTAGAAGTCAATGGAAGGCAGGTGGAAAGCAACTGTTGTAAATACGCTGTAAAAATCAGTACAGTGCTGCAAAGCTGAAGTTTTTTTCAACTCAAAGCCAAGATTTAATAAAAGGCGTATAGCAAGTGCCTCTGTACAACTCTGACCCTAAGTGTGGTGGGATAATCTTCCCTTCACACATACAACTTCGTAAGCATGTTGAACAGGTTGCTTTGGAGATCCAGAGGACACATCTAGCATTAGAATATACCATTTAACTTTCCTAATGATCATTTCAATTTGGTTCTTTATTTCCTCAGCTGTTGGTAGAATGGATAGCTACTCATTTCGTATCTCTAGAGGAGTTTTTTTCAAATACTGGGTTTGGCAGTTCTGACTGTGTTGCTGCGTACAAGTAACATAATAAGGGCTGCTTTGTAACCAAACAGTGAATATAATGCATATTGTTTGTTTGCTGTTTTCTTGTCTCTGAGACTATATATATTTTTTTCGTTGTTGTTTAAAAAAAAAAATCTCAGATTATTGAGATGTAGAGACTTGAAGGGATTTCAAGATGGAGTTATTCCTTCCTTGATGTTTGAAACTAGAACAAAGTTCGTCTAGACTTTCTACAGAATTTGTCTGCATTTTGTTTTATATGTTCAGGAAAATCTAACCTGTTCTTAAAGCCGCCATGATGGGGATTTCACAGCCTCTCCATCAGTCCAATATCTGACTGTGTTTAATATAAAAAGACTTTTCTTGATATAAAGAGATTTCTTGAAGTAGTCTCAAACTGATTTAACGAGAGTGAATGGGGTTTTACTTTTATCTAAGCTTTTTCTAACCGAATAGAAGCTCTTAACTGAATACTGGAAACAGCAACAAACTTGACCTTTACCGTATGAGAGGTCTTGTTTTGATTCTTGAGAGCTAATCTTTCACTTCTTTAATGAAATGTCGTGTCTTTGCTACTGGGTAGCATAATTTCAGGGAATTGTTATGAATAAAATAGGTGGGAAATTCACATTATTCTGTTGTTTCAGTATTTGGAAAAGGGAGGCAGTACTGATGAAGCTCCCATTGTCTTGCTGGCTGTCTCCTACCAAGACCTCATTGTGCCTGGCAAGAAGGTCTGATAAATTGTGCACAGCTGCTCTAAAGTCAATGGTACTTGAAAAATTAGTACTTTTTTTTGCCCTTCTATGTAAAAGCAAATGCTGTAGATATGAGAACTTGTCTATAAGAGCAGCCTATGGATTTATAAATGAATTAAAAATAACAGTATTTTACCAGTTATACTCAGTTGCTGGAATGTTATTTTTTTTCTCCTGCTCACATGTATTTTTGCTTTTTCTTCCCCCTCAGTTTCTCTAATAGCATTTACAACTATAGCTTTCTTGACTATAATGGAGTTTATGGTGTATCGGGACACATGGATGAAATATGAGTATGAAGTAGACAAGGATTTTACTAGGTAATTTTTGCTTATTAAAATTCCTTTGAAAGTTTGTTGTTTGCGTTTCAGGAAGGAGTAGATTTTAAATGTTCTATGAGTTGCAAGCAGTTAATATCTGGAATTGAAAATGAAGTAGTAGAGGAGCTTAACTTCTCTTTTGTTGGCTGATCTGTGTAAGGCCAGTTACACATGGATCCTCTAGAAGTTAATGGAGATACTGTATACTGAGCATCTCTAAATATCACACTTCTTCAGTGTGATAAGCTCTTCAAAAACTCTGGGTAGCTAGGTGCTATGGTAACAAGCTACATATACGTATATTAATTGGCTGTCGTGTATACTAGAAATACTAAAAATTCCTGTTACGAAAAAAAATACAGAATATGAGAAATTTGAGGGAAAAGTATCACAATAACAAGCTTGTGAGAAGACTTTTAAAATCAGTGGTGCAAGTGAAAACAGCAGTCTTTATTATATGGCAGTGTTTTCTGGGAACTGAATTCAGCTGTTTCTCTGCCTGATCCTGAATATCTCTTCTGTTTCTGAGGATTCTGATTGGGAAATAGACTGGGCCGTCTTCAGGACATAAGAAGAGGAAGGTGCTCAGATATTTATAGTTTGAGATTTGTAACTACTTTGCTGTCCTGATCCACTGAATTATGTGGAATTTAGTGCAGTGTTATAACTGCAAGAAAAACTACATGTGAAATATTACTGAAAACTGTGTGCTCTTAAAAAGAGGCACCAAACTTTCATCCGTGTTTTAAATGGTTCGTGTTTTTATCTGTTGGTGTAAATTTTGTCCTTCAAATGTATTCCTGCAAGTAACCTGAAAATGTTAGTGAACGTGATATGTTTCATGTTATTTATGGCCTTTTTGCATTTTTTCCTTTCCAGTAAATTAAGAATCAACATTGATATTACAGTTGCAATGAGGTGTCAATGTAAGTATTCCACCAGGGAAAGGTTTTTAAGAGTATTTTGACAGTGACTTTTTTTTCTGATTTTGCTAACATGATTTTTATATCTCTGTTGAAAGAATAAAATTGATGTGAGATTTGGGGGGGGAGGGGCGTTTAAAAAGAAAAAAAAAAGTATTTATGCTGTCTTGTATACATCTTCCAGAACTTTAGTTTACCTGTCAGCTTCTCTCTAGCTTGAATATACTAAAAGTCTGTGGTGAGACACAAGTGATCCTCAGGCCAGAATTTATCACAATCATGAATTTAGTAAATGTTAATTTGGTCTGCTGCTTAACGGTATGTGAACCATCAAGTAATTTCATTCTCTGGATGAACATGTGGGTGCTTCCCATTTAAAGGGAACACTTCTTTTGACAAAATTTAGTAAGGAACCATTATTTGTATACACTGTTTCAGTTCCTCATGAGAGACCCAGTGAGTGAATACTCCTTTTATCGGGCATGAAAGCAAAGCTTAAAGAAGTTCTTTTTTGACTGTATTAAACCTTGAATTAATTGTACAGCACTTACATTTGTCTCGGGAGTTTTAATTCACATTCTCTTCATTTAAGATTTATATATTTAAATACTCTTCTACTTAGCATGAAAAAGTTTGGAAATTCTATTGTTAATTATGAGAAATAAATAATACTTCACCTGTTTTGACGAGTGTTGGTTTAGATTCAGTGCTTGTAGAACAGGTGAATTATTTAACTGCACATAACAGATCATAGAAATCTTGCATATTGATGGATCATATAACACCCTGAAACTGTTATGTCCATTAACTAGTAGAATTTTTTGCCTTGTAACTGCAGAGCAGTCAATGATATTTTGAATTTGATTCTACTTATTGAAAAGTAATATTCTGGGATTTTGAAGATGTGTGTTTCTCTCCTTCTCCCCCATTACATTAATCTCCCCCCCAGTACATTAATGTTAATGTACTTGTTCCCAGACTTGTTTCTCTGCAAGGGCTCTGTTAGCAGGCAAAATAGATTTTGCCACGCTAATTTATTTTGAAAGTTTACTTCTGGGTTTAAAAAATGCTCTGGTATTTGATTTCAATATAATGTTCTTCGGGATCATCTATGTGCCTCTGAATACTTGTTTCCCTATTTGAAATAGATGTGGGGGCTGATGTTCTGGATTTAGCAGAAACAATGGTTGCCTCTGCAGATGGGCTAATCTATGAACCAGTAAGTTTATTTCACCCCTTTTAAATAAAGGAGATTGCTCTTTACTTGGTGTAATGCACTGCTGGGTTGGTTTGCTTGATGGTATTTTTTTTCCCTGCATTTGGGCTACACAGAATATCTCCAAGTTTTATTTTTCTTTATCACAAACTAAAGCCTGTGGATATATAAGCCTGTGCTTGTCAAGTAATACCATATGCTTTGAAATAATTATACCAAAAGAAAATACTTCATTGTTTGTAGAAAGCAGAGATGCAAGTTTGACCATAGTATCTGAACCTTATTGAGAAATAATTCTTTCTAGTTCACCCCCACGCATACCTCTTCCTACCCTCATCGGTTGTATGTGTTAGTGAGGAGGTGGGGAAGGAGCTTGTTTATTTGCTCTTCTTTGCAACATTTCCTCTTTTCTTCTGAACCTTTGTTCCTGCCATGCTGTTGCTGCTGAATATTCCTACTTGCCCTAATGATTATAATCTTAGAAGAAGCTCCATGGAGTTAATCTCTTTTTTGGCTATAGCTCTGGGTAGGTTTGAGCATTCATTGTGATTCAGTGAACTATTTTAGAGAACACTAGTGTTAACTGATTTGACACACAGTGTTTCTAGTGATAATCTTGTGCTGACTGGAGCATAAGTGGACTGGTAGCTGGAGTTACAGGAATGTTTAATGAGAGGTGACCCTGGTGTTGAACAAGCTGCTCCTGGGCACTTGTCTCGAGGATTGCTCCTCTGTTCTTTGCATTATGGCTGTGCATTAAAACCATGTATATAAATTGCACCACTCAGAATTAAATTGCCACTCACTGCTTCTTCCAGTCCATATTTAAAGATTATCCACTCCACAGGTAAAGATTAGAAAGGGACAAACTGCTAATCTAAGTTACAAAAGCTTTAGGAAAAGATACTGCAATTATAAATGTAAACAAGTGGGGAAAAAATGAGAAGTGATGAGAAATTTACGTTCATTTAACACTGAGTGTATTATCTGAAGTTTGAAGGCCTTTCCTAGACTTGACTGTGTGGTACTAAGTGTGATGTTGTTTATAAACCCTTGATTCTCCTCTGAGTTTCACAGATGGGACCAGGGTGCTTCCTGGCAGTGTGTTTTATCAGACGTGTTATTTTGTTTCAGGTAGTATTTGATCTCAGCCCCCAACAGAAAGAGTGGCAGAGGTAATGTGACTCTAAAGCACTTATATGCCTATAGTTTGGACAGTTGTTTGTTTGCATTTATTTGTACTGGAAGTGGCCTTAAGGTGCTCCAGAGTTGCATGGCAGAGCTGTGGCTTGGGTTTGGCAGCCCCTGCTTTTAATTTGAGTGCAAACCATTGTGAAGAAATTAATTCACTTTACATTTCTCATCACTTGAGATCTCTGCGATGAATAAATTATCTCACTGTAAGTTTTTTTACTAAAATGCTACTTTCTTAGGCTTTTGTAGTTAAGTGGTACTAACATATATGGGACTTGCTTTAAACTTTGTGCACAATAACATTTTTTCTCACTTTATAAATCTGTTTTATTTGCTGTCATAAGATGAATCTTCAACTGATAAATATATTATTTGAACTGTTTAAACTCTTGAAACATTTATTAAAAAAAAAAAAGAAAGAATGCCCATATGCTTTTTGTGAGGCCTGTAGAGTGCCCTTATAGCTGTGTTTGATAAGAGTTCCTGCGTTGCGTTTGGACTCCCTTGTGCAATGTCATGCCCTGGTGAGCCAGGAGATGTGTACACAGACTCATCAACAGCAGCTTCTAGTTCTAGACAAGTATTAGGTCACTCAGCTTTTAACTGGGTGTTTGAATGAGTGACAAGTTAGCTTGACATCTAAATCTCACAGCTGCGCAGTGGTAGCAAACCATGACAGCCCAATGTAAAAAGAAGACACTTTCAATCTTCTTTTTCATGCAACTTTGTGAACTGGTTGTTGGTTAAATTGTGTGTTTGATCTGTATTCTTGATAGCCCTGTAACAAAACCTGAAGCTTATTTGGCAGTCTGCATGGTTGTAGCATTTGTAACATCCTGTCCTGAACCCAAGAGCTTGAGTTACATTTACATTGATTTATTTTTAAATGGTATAAAATATTCTCCATGTTCCAACAATGCTTCTAATTCGGACGTGAATTTTTGTCAACTTTGGTATTTAAAGCCTGTAACTGTACCTGATAATTAATTGTCAAGCTATCTTCTCTTTCACAGTTAAATACTTTTATACTTTTCTCTAATCTTTAGGATGTTGCAGTTAATTCAGAATAGGCTGCAGGAGGAACACTCTCTTCAAGATGTGATATTCAAAAGTGCTTTTAAAAGTGCTTCGACGGCACTGCCACCACGGTAAGAAGGGGCTGGGTCATCTCCCCTGCATTGCCCTGTTTAGACTTAGCATTTTGTTATGGTGGGGTTTTTTGATTTGTTTTCGTTCCTGTAAAGGTTATTTAAAAAAAAAAAAAAAAAGCTTTTTCATTGCTTCTGATATCCATGATCCTAAATTCTTATCTTAAAGCTTCACTTGCTTTTTTGTGGATGTTGGAAAAGCCATGACATTTCTGAATTAGATTTTTATCAATTGATAAATTTGAGCTGCTAACATATTTCTGGATGGAAAGATTACTTTTAGGTTAACAAATATTATTTTGGTCTGTATTTGTGTGATGCTTATACATAACATATTTTCTATTAGTTAATCAGGTGATGTACAGTTTAAAATACTATTTTAACCAGCTCTTGTTTTATAGAAGCCTTCTGGCATTTCCAACCTGGTTTATAGTCTTGCTTGTTTTAAATTCTGACCAACTATTTGTTCTTGAGGCATGCTTAATATTTTCTTTTTTCTCTCAAGAACAGTTATGGAAATCTGTTGTAATTTTTCTAGTAATGGTCTATTTGAATATTCAGATGTCGAAAGTTAGTTTTGTAGCTCAGCTCTCTACACAAGTATGAACAAAAGCTTAGGGATTTCACCAAACCTGGGACAAACTTTCTATTTGTTCTTATCCCTTCTACCCTCTCTTTAACTCAAGGAGATTATGATGAGGAGAGGTGGATGGTAATGCTCTACCTTTATGCCTGGAAAAAGAAATGTAGTTCTACTTCTGTTAGTGAATATTTTCTACGTGTATTTCCTTTTTGTTTCCATGCAGGGAAGATAATTCATTACAGTCACCAGATGCATGCAGAATTCATGGTCATCTCTATGTTAATAAAGTGGCAGGGAATTTCCATATAACTGTGGGCAAGTATGTTCTGTTCAATTCCTGGAAATAATAAAAGTCATTAGTAGCAAAAGTATATACATGCATGTACTATGTAATGCTCTTTATTTATCTTCCCAAACATGTGGTTAGTATTACTTTGCAGTTTCTCCTTTGTGAGTTTTTAAAATTGAATTATTTCTTCTTGCATGCAGTGTAGTTGTAATGTATTCCAGTGTTATGAGATGAAAACCCTTGAAAATTGGTCATTTGTAAGTGTATCATGTGCCGCAGACTGCTTGTACTTGTTCCATTCCTTGGGCTTGTCCAAACTATCCTCCTTTCTGTTGGAACAGAGTTAACTATCAGGTCTAAGGCGTAGATAATCTCTTCTCACTGTTGAGATATCATAGTTTTAGAACCATATTTGAGGCCATAAATGCTAGATTGCCTTGATTTGAGATACTTTGTTATGCTTCTACAATGGTGTTGGTCTGTATACACAGCCTACAAATTTGTATTGTTTTTTCTATGTGCTGTCCAAACCTGCTGTCCTCGTTTGCCTTCCTGCCATCTGTTGCCATCAACGTATTTTATCAGACAGCATGATGAGGAACAATGTATCTCAGACATCAGAGATTTTAGCATCTACTCTGTGTTCTCCATTTTATCCCCATATGATTCCACACACTGCTGTCTGTGTGGACAGTTCTCTGATATTCCTTTTCTCTGAGCTTACACCACCTCTCCTTTTTGTCCCTACGTGTCCAGCTTCTTGAGCAATTTTCAGACCTGATTAGTTCAACCTTACCTCTGTGTCCCCATCTCTTCTGTGCTCCCACTTCTAAGATCTGCAGTGCTCAATAATCTCTTGGCTTCTCTCTGTTTCCTTTTGCTCATCTTTGTGCTTCTCCTGAACATGTTGCCCTTTCTCTTCTGGCATTTTTGGGGAGGATGATGTAGCTGACCTTCTGATTATGGTGACTCCTGTGTAACTTATTGTAGCCCCCTCTTGATTGATGGTGTTTTTCTCCACCTTACATTTGTCCAAAACTTGCATGTGTTTTTTTAAGAATTTATCTTGAGTCGAGTGAGGAAGCTTTCTTACATTATTGACTTGGGGGGAATGAAGAATGTGCGACACTGTTTTACTTTTGCACAGACTGTTTGTCATCTTTTTATTTATTTTTCTCTTGCTGTCGCCAGCCTCTGGATTGTAATTTCTGTGCAGGACTGTAAACAAGTTGCCAGACCTGAAGTTAATTTGCTTAGTCATACAGCAAGTACAAAGTGTAGAGCAAATATAATGGAGTTTACATTAATCACTTGGGCAGTTTTGCAGCTTTTCTTATTGGAGACCTTAATAGCTTTTTTAAAAAAAAAAAAAACTCAGTCTCCTGGTTTCACATGTTTTTGGCATTATTAAAAATGCAAAATGCTGGTTTTATGTAAGAAGTTTTTCATGAGTCTGTCTCCACATCACTTAGGCTGTTTATACTTGGCAGTAATAAAAATGTAATGATTGTTTACATATAAAAATATTTGGTGAAATAAATGGGGAAACTTCCACCTAGTCCTCTTTAGAAAAACTGTGTCTTTCTGTGTGGCTGCACTAAAGAAATGTTTCCTAAAGCATTTCCCTCTCTTCAGGGCAATACCGCACCCGCGAGGCCACGCACACCTGGCAGCCCTCGTGAGCCACGAGTGTAAGTTCTTCTAGCACCTTCCTATCAACTGCCGCTGTTGCTTTGAGCTGCCTGTCTTCCCCTTTGAATGCTACTGTAGGTCGAACTTCAGCTGCAGAGATATTCTAGCTGGACACCGTTGCAAAAGATGGTGGAGAATATTTTGGGGAGTGTTAGAACTCAGCAGAGAGAACCATTTTTATGCATCAAACACTATCAGTCTCTATCTTTCCGTCGCTTCTGTGGTAATGATAACGATACAGAGCAATCTCAGATGTATTTTGCCATTATACGGGTACCATGTGACATTCGCATTTTTCAGTCTATAGTATTTATTTTCTACAAAATTTCACCTTCAAAAGGTTTCAAATATCCAACTTGTGTCCTTAGAAACTTTATTTTTTTTGACTGAGTCTACATACTATATCTGTATTGCTGCAGTCCTTGATATGAGGGTGGGTTACTGTGAAGGAGAGATTGGTGTTCAGTTGGTTAAACTTGCAAATGTCTGCAGATAAATTTACATTAACATAAGTGTATAATATTGTCGAACATAAATATGTCTTTGCAAAATCGTAAATCTTTGTATTTGCAAAATTTTATGTTTCATTTAAAAACTTTATTTCATTCCTCTGTATTGTCTTTTAGCCTACAACTTCTCTCACAGAATAGATCATTTGTCGTTCGGAGAACTTATTCCAGGAATTATTAACCCTTTGGATGGAACAGAAAAAATTGCCTCAGATCGTAAGTGTTGTATTTTATGTTATATAGTGTTCCATATATTACCATTAAAATATTGTTATGTTTCACAAATGCTGTGGTTTACAAATAGCTTGTTACAATAAATTTGGTAGTGGACAGTGCATTGTTCTCCTACCTACATGACAGCTTCCATGGACAGTTTCTTTTATTATAGAATTAAAAAAAAAAATAAAATAAACTCTGTCTTAAAAGGGAGATTCACAGATCCCATTTAGATCTCATAAAACAACAACAACAAAAAAACCTAGTGAATTGACTACAAATCTAACATTCACATTCTAGACCTGGCTCTGGGTTGCCACTTCCTCACGTGTCGCGAGGGCTGCATGAAGTATTTGTAGTTGCTCTGCTTCCTCCTGTATAAATAAAGGTCTGTAGGAACCCACCTCACATAGATCCCTGTGCCTCCCCCCTGACTTTCAAAAACTGCATTTTCTACAGACCCTTCAAAAGCTACTGCTCTTTCAAAGACCGTTGGACTGTTGGATGTTCCAGCCAGGATGCAACCGAAATGTTTACATATTCAACCCTGATTTTGTGTATTTGAAATAAATTGCTTCAGTTTATTTGTTCTCTTAGGTGTTGAATGAAGAGGGAGTAATCATAAATGCAAAAATGTGCTGATTGCTTTAGAAGAATTTCCTAGAAGTCAGTGTAAAATCAAGGGAAAAACGGTAGCCAGTTTAGAAGGGCTTCCAGAGTTGTCCACCCACTTCAGTGGCTGGAATCTAATAGAGCCATTGTCCCCGGCAAGAATCTGTCTGCAAATTTCATTTTAAACGCGGAGTAGTCTGACATCAGGGGACGTTTTTATTACACGAGTAAAGTGTAAATCTCCGAGTATAAATGTGAAAAATGTGGTCTTGCCTATGGAAGCTTAACCTGTTCTTGCAGGTGATGCTGAAGTGGGCATGGCAGTGCTGGAACTCCCTGAAGAATGTTTCTAGTGTGAAAGCTCAGCTGTTGTAACTTTATTTTAAGCAGTATTCGTTTGACTTCTTTGCACATACGTGTTGGATGGTCTTTTTACCCTGTGCTTAATTCTACAGTGAGACTTGTTTTATTTCAGACAACCAGATGTTCCAGTACTTTATCACAGTTGTGCCAACCAAACTCCATACATACAAAATTTCAGCAGAAACTCATCAGTTTTCAGTGACAGAAAGGGTGAGTAGAAATAAGAAAATAATGCAGAGAAAAATCTGGTAGCGCTCTTAGCAAAATCTCAGGTTTGAAAAAATTGTACCTTGCCTCTGAAAACCCCTCAAGCATGGGCAGAGACCCCTTAGAATATCCCAGTGCACCAGATTTGTTTGCAAACAGTGTAATACTCCTAGAAAAATAGCTGTGCTTGGTGACACACACTAACTTCTCGTATTGGTGTCTAGCACCTGTAAATCTGGGGTCCGACAGTAAAACTGATAATAGTATCCAGTCAGTATTGCTGCTCCAGATGCTAATGGGGTGTGTGGGGGGGAAATCCAGATGTTTTAGGCTTGTAATGCTGAGTGTAGAGCACAAATGTTTAATTTGTTTCTGCTCCTTATCCACTTCAGAAACAAAACAAAAAGCCCAGCTCACTTGGTGGTGGAGGGCGAGAATATTGGAGAAACTAACCACACAGAAAAGCTCCCTCCCCCCCGCCCCCCGTCTTGTTTTGCCTTTGCTGTACCACTGCCTTTAGTATCTGTGTTAGGGTTGGGCTAGAATTAGCACATCTTGGCTTGGAGAGGCTTTTTATTGTGCCTCTCTAAAGGGAGAGCGTAGTTATTTGCGTGTACGGCTTTTTTTTTTTTTTTTTTGTACAGATTTACAGCAGCCAAATTCTCTACTTGGGGGTCTTTTTGTTTCTTTTGGAAGTTATCAGCCACAGCTTTCTTGATGCTCCCTGTTCTTCCCTTGGTGGCTAATTCAGATAAAGCAGCTGTTTGTCAACACACCTATTAAAATTGTTTTCCTTGGGATTGCTATGATGCAAGTAATCTGTGTTTCTCCCTTCTCTCCCATCTTCCTCCCAGGAAAGGGTAATTAACCATGCAGCTGGCAGCCATGGAGTGTCAGGAATATTCATGAAATACGACATCAGCTCCCTTATGGTGACAGTGACAGAGGAACACATGCCTTTTTGGCAGTTTTTAGTGAGGCTTTGTGGCATTATTGGGGGGATTTTTTCAACTACAGGTAACTGTCGATACTTTAGATAATTCTTTCTCTTGATACTTCCTTTTATTCTAATGTCAGTTTCTCATTGTTTACATGGTGGTTTATTGCACCATTTCATGTTTCAATAGTTGGATAATTTTGCTGTCATCTTCCTGTAAGTGTTATGGTCTTCTGACAAATGAAATTTTGTTTGCTGATGCAGGAATTTTACATGGCTTTGGAAGATTTGTAGCAGAAGTTATTTTTTGCCGTTTCAGACTGGGCTCTTACAGATCTACATCAGTAAGAAAAACTACATTTTATAAGTATTAAATAAGCAGTACAGCTTCCTGAGGATGGTGATAAGATTTTAGGGAGTAGTTGTCGCAACCTAAGGACTTGGTCCCAGTGCAGTTTGATACTTGAAATAACTCACACACATGTGTGAGTGCAGAGGTTAAGCAGCTTTTAAAAGCGGTCAGGAAATCTTAACACATTAGGAAGAGAACCTAACATATAGGAGAGGAAGACAGGACGCCTCTCTAAGAAGCTTCAGGCCAAACAGTGAAAACGCCAAGTAGTCTTTACCTTGCCTTCTGTTAGGTGTTACGGAATTGCTCCTCTAGCAAGCACTTGGCTTTATTTTCTCTTTTAATTTTTTTTCTATGAAATGCTTTTAAGGTTTCTGTTCATCCCTTCAATTTTGGGTGAGCTTTGCCAACAGACAGCGCTAAGTGAGCGGGGGAGAGGAGGGAGGGCAGGTACTTGTGTAACTGCTGTCTGGGAGACGAAAGCCTTATAGCAAAGGTGGAAGAATAAGGAAGGGTTTGAGGGAGAGAAGGAGTGGGAGTCACTTCCTGAAAGAGCCCTGGGTGACACTTGATTTTTGCCTGACCAGGTCCCGCTGCCGGATGGCCACATGAGCAACCACTTACCTCCAACTCCAGCCAACAGCAGCGGCCACTAGCGCCTCCAAGGAAAACTCTCTGCTTCCTGCCTGACAAAGAAGACAGTTTTTTATAATAAAGAGAACATTGTGCAATATGTTGAGACAGTGCTGATGGGCAGCAAAACAAATCAAGCCTCTACAAAAGAAAAAAAAAAAGAAAAACCCAAGAAACTGATTTGTGTAACTGTTTTTTTTAAGTGCACATGGCATTGGTAGGAGGTCCTCAGCCTGGTGAGATGGAGGTGGACCTTCTGCTGGAGATGAAGGGAGCAGAACACAGTGTTTATGGTCGAGCTGAGTATCTGAGGGCTGTGAGCCACTGCAGCGGCTGCTCCGTGGGGCTGTTTTTACCCAGGAAGGTGTCAGATCCCATGGGAACAAGGCGTGGATGTGTGGGAGGGCCCACAGCAGGCAAGACGGCAGGAACTAATAAAGCTGCTCTTTCCTCTTGGAGGTACCGAGTGAGGCCAGGGCTGGCCTCATGCCCTTCCTTGTGAGGGGAGATAAGCACCAGTGTGTTCTGACACAGGGAGAGATTTGGGAAAATCCTGGAAAAGAGGCGAGGGAGAACAGGGAGCAAAACGGAGCCCAAGCCCGGATGTTGGTTGCAGCAGTGGCCTCCTGAGTCCCAGTGCTGCCTGGAGGAAATGCAGGCAGGAGGTCCCATAGCCCGGGCCACCGGGGCAGGAGCTGATCCCTGCAGGGAGACCCAGTCACTTCATTACAGCCAGGTGATGTGGGGACTGTCAGTCGTTGCTGTTCATGAAGGTTTTTGTAAAAATAAAAGAGCAATATTGGTTTTATATTGTAAATATGCTACTGAGAATGAGTGCTATAAATACAGAAGGTGCTTGGAGAACCTGAGGAACGTCCTTTTACCGCTGAACTACTCGTGCACAGCAGTGGTTAAGCAGTCCCACCATGGTCAAAATTTTAAAATGTATGATTTCCTCTCAACAAAACTGTTTTAATTATGTATGTGTGTGAATATATATATATAGAGAGAGAGAGGAAGATAATGCTGACTCTGGCCTTATTCACCATGGAAAAATAAAGGTTTCTGTGGCATTGTCAGATCTTGCTGACTTCTGTTAATACTCTCTGCGAGGCTCTTGGGCCTCGGTGCTAAGCACAGTGGAAGGGAAGTAGCAGGTTTGCTGTGAACAGCAAAGAGCTTCCTGGCCTGAGGTGAAATGCAGTGAAGTAAAGTGTGGGAAAGAGGGAATGGCCTTTTTTGGCTTGGCTAGTGAGAAAGAGCAGAGTTGAAAGAAGCTGGGTCCTTGTGGCTGGTAGGTTTGGTGTTTTTCTATTACACGGTCTGTGTCCTCTCTGTCCCCCTCCTTTTTAACACTGATTAAATCAAGCAACTTGAAAAACTTTTTTTTTTCTTTTTTTTGTCTAAGTGAGCAAGAAAATCAGAAACTGTAAATCTCTGATTCCCGCTTTGCACTTTCCAGCTGATGTTTTTCCTGCTCATGCCCCGCTGGGATTTGCTTTAGGCTTTGCCCTAATGCTTGTTTCTTATCTGCCTGGAACAGGCTGTGCTGGTGGGTGGGTTGGATCTTGGTTGACTTTCTGTACCAGAGCTTCAGTGTTATTTTCTAATCCCACATAAGACTCAAGGGGCTTGTTGTGTCCAAAACGGTTTGTAGGCTACTCATGTGGCACTGAGCAGAGCCAACCCTATCTGGAGATCTAGAGATAATAGTTCATTGCAGTGATTTTTCTTTTTTTCTGTGATGTTACCTTCTGCCCACAAGGTAAATAAAGAACAAATAGGGGAAAATGAGAGGAATGAGTCTACCAAGGGAAAACTGAAATCTTGAAAGGGCCTATCTTGAAGAAAATGTGTTTCCTCAAAAAGGAATTGCACGGGTAGTTAAAGGTTTAGCATTTACTGGGTCAGGAAAGATGACCAAAATAACACTTACCTTTGATACCTAATATGATGCTGAAGAGAGACCCCTGAGGAAGACCTTGTTGAACTTCCTAGGACGTGCTCATGACGCTTTGCGTTGGCTCTGCTCCTCTCCTGATGCTGACAGGTGGTGTTGGTAAGAACAGGGTCTTGCCTGCCTGCGGGTGTTGGTTTTGGTGTAGGTTTCTCCAGGTCTCGCTCCATTCACTAGCAGCCCGGCATGGAACCAGCCCCGTGTCCGGCAAGGTGCGGAGGAAATGGAGGATGGCAAACTTGTGTGCTTCCTACCCCAGACTGGGCTATTGGCCTGTCGGCAGTCGTAAAAAGGCTCGTCCAAGGCCATTTGGTTGCAGGAGCAGAGGTGGGGAAGAGCAGATGTTCCTCAAGTGGCTCTGCTGCTTCTCAGGGCTCAAGAGAAAAGAGCGATGTGGGGTTTTTAACAGGGCAGAGCCAGAGCTGGGCACTGCTGAAAGCTCTGCAGGAGATCCCTGAAGCAGAGCAACTCCCAGCTGTATTTCTTAAAATACCTGTCCACAATCTGCTAAGTAAAGCAAGACAGAAAAGATGATGCAGCCAGACCTGTTATCTACAGAAATTCAGTCAAGGTGCCTGTTTTCTCTACTATGTAAGGATCAGGAAAATTGAGAGGCACGACGCCTCAGTGGCCAGGGGAAGGCCATGCAATGCACGAAGGGAAATGCAGCAGGATCTGGGCGGAACACGGTCAATATCAAACCGCAGAGCTGCAGGAGCCTTCTGGGGGAAAAATGATCCTGAGTTGGCCTAAGAACTAAACGCAGGTGCTGGGGGTGGCGCTGGCTTCTAGCTGGAACCAAAGCAGGGGAGTTTCAGCTCGTGTAAATGCATGGGCCAAGGGGCAGCTGCTGAGGTTAGGGCAAAAAGCTCCTGCAGGACCTTGTGGCTACTGCAGAGTTGCCTGGGAACTGTCGAGGGCAGACTGGTGTCTTGTGTAAATTCAGCTACGATTAACTGTACAGGCAAAGCCAAGGTCGGAGCGTCTGAACTCGGGGATAAAATCACAAGCTGCAAGAGGAGGTGCAGTACTTGGTGTTTTGTACGATGTATCGCTTGCTCCATGTAAAGCAGGAGCTCAGCCGAAGGGCTGGCGTGGCAGCTGCTTCCTTTTGGGCTGGGGACATGGGGATATTTCTCTAAGAGCCGCGTTCTCCTAGAGGGGCATTTTTGCTCTGCCCCACTCCTGTTTCGAGCACCCACTCTGCAGTTGTTCTAAGCTGAGCACCAGCTGCAGAAGCTGCTTGTTTCTAGCTGGCAAGTTCAGGGCAGAGGTGCAAGCAGGAGGATTTCTGCTGCGACCAGGAGAAATCGTAACCCACTTACTCTGACCTTGGCCTACGGGGTCCATTTATGCGGAGGGGGGATGATTTAAGTTTTTAGTCCCTGACTTCCTCCTCGAACTCATCATGTAGATAGAACAAGGGGAAACGGCCTCAAGCTGCACCAGGGGGAGGCTCAGGTTAGATAGTAGGAAGAATTTTTACATGGAAAGAGTAGTCGAGCACTGGAACAGGCTGCCCAGAACAGTGGAGGAGTCTCCATCCCTGGCAGCGTTCAGGAAACGTGTAGATGAGGCGCTTAGGGACATGGTTTAGCAGGCATGGTGTTGAAGGGCTTACAGTTGGACTCAATGATCTTGAAGGTCTTTTCCAACCACGATTCTATGATTCTAATGTGCAATGAAGGTACCAAGTGTTCTTTCTTTTCCTCTCCCCTGCAACAGGCATTTCTGATACTTGCTCGTGGGCCTTCACCACTGAAGGTGGGCAAAGCCAGGCTTTGCAGTCATGTTTTTATTTACAAAGGCAGCCAGAGGGATGGAGATTTATCCCCATCTTAGCTTGTACATGTGTCCAAAGCCGAGGCTGTAAGCTGAAATAGCTCTTTCAGGCTATTTCGTGTCTTCCGAGCAGGATTCCCGCTCCCAGGAGGCACACCAGCATTTTGGGCAGTTCGTGCTGCCTGCAGCCCTCGCCCAGTGGGAATCAAAGCAGCTATGCTGAATTCAGTAGAATGAGACTGATTAATCCCAAATCCAGGTCCGGTTCTATTTCTGTTCCACCGGCCCCAGGCCAAGGTCTTTAAGTAAACCCAGCCAAGGACAAAAATCAGCAGAGCCTTTGCTGTGTCAGAGCTGCACCTTGGGCAAAATTATCTGTGCAGAGTCTAAGGGCAAAGGCCCTGCCCTGGCAGCCCCTCCAGCGTTGAGGTGGTGGCTTGCAAGGCCCCAAAGGCGTTCGAACACCCCAGAGAGAGACCCCCAGAGGCCCCAGGCCGCGGAGGAGCCGCCAGGGCTGTTGGCCCAACGGCGCCTCAGCGCAGGTGCCCGGCTTCTCCCACTGGAAAGGGTCCTGTGGAGATGGCGGCTGTTCAACTGGTGACGCCTCAGTGCGGGTGCCTGGCTTCTCCCACAGGACAGGGCCCCATGGAGGAGGTGGCTGTTGGCCCAGCGGCGCCTCAGCGCAGGTGCCCGGCTTCTCCCACTGGAAAGGGTCC
>NW_010578540.1:191811-217783 GCF_000705375.1 Tinamus guttatus | reverse complement strand
AAGCAGCAATGCAGCTGTGCCGACAAAACCCACAGAACTGGAGCCTTGGCTCATCCTGCTGGAAGCAGCAGAGCTCAACAGAGTGCAGCTGAAGCGCCTCCTTGGAAATTGAGCAATGAGAAAGCGGACTGCATTATTAACAAAGCAGAGCTTTAATAATAATAAAAGTGTAAGGCCTGCATCTTAAAACAACTTCTTATAAATAGACACCATCATATTACATATATTCTTATATATTTTTAAAATGTCTTCATTACAAACATATATTTTCTGAGTTATAAAATCCCATATAAATAGCAAATTATTCTCAATATGAAGAATACGAGAATACATAAAAAACTAAGGTGGAGATCTGAGAGGAAACCTGAGCACTCACTCAAAAAAGGCAGAAAATGGAACCAAGCACAGCTGAATCTAACGAACACAGCTGAACACAGAAGTTCAGTAAATGCTGTTGTCCTATCGCACAAATCCTTCAAACTGCAGAAATGGGACAGAGCACTTTTTGGTTGCTGCACCCTGTTCAGCTCCATAGGAAACAAACTCAGGAAAGGCTTTGGATTTTCCACTCCTTGACATTATTCCCAGAGTATTCTTCTGGTATCAAAAGAATATGACACCCGTCCTCTGGTGGACAGACACAAGGCACTTCTTACTGCCGCTCCGAGCCGGTTACCAGAAGATGCTTGGACTAAGAGCAGCAGAGCAGGAAAAGGCCTCTCCTCAGTGCAGACGAGTTGCAGCAAATCCTAGTGGAGTTACACACACTAGGTAGCCGGTTCTTAAATACCTCGTGGCTCCCTTGCTTACCTCCCAAATAATGATATAAGCTGCAGCTTTCCAGGGTCAGCTGCGCACAGAGGGAGCATCGGTGACAACTATGAGGCCATGGGGCAAGGACAAGGCAGGGCTGCCAGGGAACACCCACTTGCAGAGGCCCGTCCGTGTATTTGAACTCTGCTTTCTGAGACACTTTATTATTTTAGCACAATGTTCTTTTTTCAGATCCTAATGAAAAATGTCAACTATTCATGGAAAAATAAACACTCTCTTCTGTCTGGTGTTTTCCAGGCATAATGGCGTCAGTTTATGCTCCTTTTGTATGCTATTGTATAAAATATAATATTTTCTTTCGTATACTTAAGGTCACGAGCTCTGAATTACTACTAAAACATCAATCAATCATCAGGGAAATCTCATTTATGCAAACTGCAATAAGCATACAGAGGTTGAAATTTTGCTTTTCTTTACTGTGTCAACTCACTAGAGATAATGAAGTAAGAGCGATTTATTGTCTCCTGGCCCCCAGTTTAACTGGGGTTGGCAGCTGGATGAAAGAAATGATCCTGAAGCAGAGTCAAAGTTGGTGAGAGCTGAACTGGGTCACAACTACACAGACCCCTGATGGCACTTACTTAAGATCACAAAATTCTTAGTATTTTTCAGTCCTTTCAAATTTACAAATAATATTCTTCTTTCTTCATAATACCTCATGATTTGGAGAGTTGCTCTCCTAAGGCTTTCTCTTGGTTTTGTGCTCAAAACTCCAGCAACACAATGTTGCAAAGATTGCACAAAGTTGAGGCGATGGAAGACTAGAGAGCAGAACGACACTTCCAAGGCGACTCCTCAGTCTGAGGAAAAACTCCTCATTTTTTCTGCCAGCTCCTGCCTCATTTCTACATGTTTTTTCAGGTTTTGCACTTCATGGGGCAGATTAATATCCCAGACTGACACACAGGATTGTAATTCTGAAAGAAAAAAAAAAGTGAACACACTGAAAACAGCAACAGTGAGAAGAATTACTGTATATCAGAGACTGCTTGCTTATCTGCTTCATTTTTAATTGCTCTTAAGTTGTGTCTATGAAGCAACACGACACCTATGAGGTGGGAGAGACTGCGACTCCTCCTGCGTGCGGCAACCGAGTTGCAAGAGCTTTGGCTTTTGGCTCCCAAGCCCCATTCCAAGGCACTTCCAGTGCTTCTGGGCCATGAGGTGCTGATCCCCGAGCTACAGCTAATCCTAGGTAACACCTCAGCTTTATTTTCCTGAGCAGATACACCCTAAATACTTCCAAGACTCAAACCCCACTCATATAAAACAGACAACGGAAACTTTTCCTGTGCTACTGACAATGCCACAAAAGAGGGTCACTTCAGTTTTCACTCATGCAAACAACCCTTTCTTCAGGGAGAGGTCACATCATTGTTTTAATGGAGTAAGATAAACTGGGAATACTGGCATGAGTGCAGCTCACGAAATAATGCCCCAGGGCTTCTGAAACGCTGATTGCTCTCTTAAATCCAATAAAAATACAATCAAACTCTTAAATACAATAAAAATACACTCTTAAATACACTCTTAAATACAATAAAAAAGCACTAGGTGTTCTTTTGACACTGCTGATGGTTTGATTCTTATTTTATCCCAATCAATCTGCTCATATTCACCCACCACCTTTAACTTCATACTGTCAGAATCACCTTTTCAGGAGTTACAAAAAGCGGGATGGGAGAAACACCAAGAAGGGCACTGGGCACAGTCATGTGCAACTCTCCTCAGCAATCCCCAGGAATGGAGATTCCTACCTCCCCATGCCAGTGCTCTGCCATCTTCGCTGTCAGGAAGCATTTCCTGATGTCTGACCTCAATCCCCCCTGCTGTAATAGAAACCTGCTCCTCTTTCTCCTACCCACAGGGGTAGGTAGGAGTGTTTACTCCCTCTCTATACCTGGCTTTCATTATCATGGCTTTCTTTACACTGAAGTAGTTTAATTCCTTCAGCCTTTCTTCATAGGTCACATTTCTCTCCCCTGGACTCTTCTCACCATCCAGATTAGGTCTCTGGACTGTTGCTAACAGCCTGGATCCCTGAGCTGTGTCCCAAATGGAGCAGCACCCCAACGGAGCGGCGTAGTGGGCACTCAGAGCACCAGAATTAGTTCCCTTTTCACAGAGACCCTCTCGGGTCGGCGTGAGCAGCATTTGCCTCTCCCGCCGCTGCGTGACACTGTTGAGTCACATTCACCCTGCAGCCGATTCCAACCCCTTTGCTGCAGCACTGGTGTCTAAGCCAGCCCCTTCCTAATATTGGTACAACTGATTATTTCTAATTAAGTGAAAAGTCTTTTATCTGCCCTTACTGACTCTTAACTTCTTTCCTTCCAGACAATTTGTTCTATCTGTTGAGGCAATTCTGAACTGTTGCACTGTCCCGGTGCGCTTGAGGCTGAGCGCTGCCTGCAGGGTTGGAAAGCATCCCCGCTCCTCCCTCAGCCACAGCACTAATGGAAACACCGCGTGGTCCTGGCCCAGCAGACACCCCTCTGGGAATCTGTGATAAATGTCTGATACATTCAGACAATGATAATTACTCTCCAAATACAGTTTTCCAGCTAATTATTCACCCTGCAAGGAGTAGCTCCATTTGGTCCATTTCTGCAGTTCAACAACAAAGATAATGGTGTTTCAGTAAAATTATGTCAAATGATGATCATCAACTCTCCAAGCATATCTTTGTAGATATCCAAACACAATGCTGTCTACTCCTTCAATAATACAAATTAATAAACCACATTCACGTACCTTTGTGTGATTTGTTGTCTTCAGTGTCACTTTTATAGCAGTACCCCAAAACAAGCACCACATTCTTGAGAGTCCCTTTTTTAAAGAAATGAAATGTGGAATTTTAATTTTAACAAGAACTTTGTAATTTAGGGTCACTAGAGTATAATTATATGGTGCCACTGACAGGACAGAAAATAGAGTTCAGGAAACTGGACCCAATCTTCGTGATCAGTGACCATGGGAAAAGAAAAAGAACAGTCATGAAGAACAGTCAGTTCAAGCCTCCAATTTCATGGGGGTGTTTATGGGAGTTCAAAGGCTTAACCAGTGGGTGAGCCTGCCAAGCTGGCCAGCCTGCCCAGCAGGTCTGGGCACAGGCCACGTGCAGGGCTGGCTAAGCCACAGGGCCAGGCTGCAAATGAAGGCCCAATGCACCACAAAAATGAGGGGACCGTGGAGTAGAATGTGCCACTTTGGTAACAACAAAACAAACCCCAAATATGCTGCAGGCTAATTAAAAGTATTCTGCATTAATGACTACATGTAATAGGGAAGGAGAGTTAGCAGGGAAATAGAAAAAGGGATGGATCATAGTAAGGTACTCACTGAATAATGTAAAAAATAATATAAAAAAGAAGTAATAGGAAGACAAGGGTGATGTGATCACAGAGGGATAAGTTTTATGGGCCAGCATTTCAAAATTGACTTCCTCTTTATTCCCAATAAGCTACGTTTATCCATTGTGTGAGTTGCATGGAAGCTGCTACACTGGCTTCCCAAATAACAAACCCCATCCCAACAATGACATGAATTTTACAAACAACAGGAATTGGAGATGCACAGGCAGTGGAGAACGTATGATGTTTCCTATCCAGTCCAGGGTCCTTCCTTCCTATTTTCACTTGTAAAATGAATCACAGCTTTACACGAGTCATTCTCTAACTGTGAGACTCTCATGTCTATTATGTGCCAATGTATTAGGTGAGAGAATTAGAAAAAGACTGAAATACTTAAAACAAAAATATTTCCCTCTAGGCTCTTTCCTTTCATACCAGCAATGTTTTACTGTTGATCAGTGACCATGGCTCATCAGCCTGGAACCCATTTTTAGTGACTCTACAAAATCCTCAGTAGAAGTGAAGTCTGTGAATTTAGGAAAAAGCCCATCACCTTATAATAATAATAACTGCCAGAAAAAAAAAAACTAATCAAAAGAAAAAAGTGCATGTCAAAACTGCATTTATCTTACTTGCCATTCTTGAGATTTACAGACCTACCTGTAGGTATATTGTGTGGGGCAAACACAGCTGTTTTTTTGTCATAAACTATTAACTTTTCCTTCTGTTAAATTTTGATTAAAAATGGTATGTTGATTGGAAAAAAAGAATTTGAGACTCAAGACTTCTAAAGTCTTTTTAAAGTTATACTTCAAGACTTTTTCAAGTTATACTACCCCATACAATATACTTTTTTCTATCAATGACAATAACACGATAGAAATCTTGTTTTCATAGAAAACACTCTTCACAAAATGCTAAAATAAAACAGTCCCTTTATGGAATGATGTAGCCATCTGGACCAGGAGGACCAAAAATGCTGAGAGTGAATGTGGACTCTAAGGCTGGCACCATTAACAGCTGGGGACTGAACAGACTCTACAAACTTTCTGCCACAGGCAAAGGCAGCTCAGAGGACACTGGAGTTTCTTCCACTCATACAACACATGTAGGGTTATGAGCTCACTGTACTCTATGGATACTGGTGGTGCAAAAAGAGAGAAAAAAACAGTCTAGGATTAAATTCCTAATGGCAATGAGAAAGCAATCTCAGCCTGCAGCTGCTCAAGCTGCTGGCAGGATCACCAGTGTGTTTCTGGGTCTACAGCAGCAGCTTCAGAGTCTTCTTGACAGAAAGCTCACTTCAATCACACTGACATGGGACCTCCAGAAAGAAAGGCCAAGAAGTTTTTATTTAAAACACAGTGTAAGGTCTTGGCATCCTGTATGATGTACATATTTTGAAAGTATCCACCAAAATATCCACTGCAGGAGAATGAACCTTGGAGTTCATATGGCCTATATGAGTTCTGGGAGAGATAAGAACAGCCAAGTATCACCCCATACTCATCTACGCTCCTGGGGCTCTTTGCAAATATCACCAAAACTCCACAACTGCTTTTTGCCAACAAGCAGTACTGTTTGCTCAAAACCACTGGCCATCGTGGCAGGGACAGCACCTCTGTACAAGCCTGTACCCTGAGTCCAGGAGTGTCACCTTTCCCCTGCTTTGCTGTGCCCTGTGTGTGACCCAAACCCAGAAGAACCATGGGGATGGGAGAAGAAAACCACAGAATAAGCACATAAAAAAGAATGACTAAAAACTAACAAGCTCTCCAGAGAGAGAAGACAGAAGCATAAAACTTAAAGAAGGAGAAAGAACACAGGTAGAGACAAACGAGTAAGAACAGTATCAGACACAAGGTGGTGACAACTCAACTG
Source organism: Tinamus guttatus (assembly GCF_000705375.1). Next base: position 211,715 of record NW_010578540.1, on the reverse strand, counting down.
GAGCGTGCCAGAAAGGGCGCAGCAAGGGCAGGAGGGCTCCCAAGCTCAGCAGTGCCAGTCAGGGCAGAGCTGCGCTTTTATCTGGGCACAGATAGGACAGGCTGCTGGGATTAACTAGCAGCAGAGCACCTGATGTTGACTGACGATGACAACAGATGCACAGAATGAATGAACAGAAGAGGGAAAAGCTAATCCCTTTCCGGAACACCGTGCCAAACAGGAGCTTGGCACTGATTTGGAAGCACTGGTCGCCTGAGGGATTTACTTACCTAGCTGGGCTGTTAGCATGACGCGAATAGAATCACAGAAGTTGTCTATAACTCGCACGGGGAGACGCGTTGACAAATCAAGCAGCAGGATATGTCCTCCTCCGGTCCCTATCCACAACGCAGTATTTTTTTGCAGGCAAATTGTCTTCACTCTTCCAGAATAAGCCACTTTATGTTTTGATTCTTTATTTAGTTTTGTCACTTCCTCCCTAAGAATACGGAGAGAATGTGAATTATTTTTTCTTGGTTTCTATTCCATACACTCTGTTGCATAACTGTTAAGATGACTCCCTTACAACTAGTCTTTTAAATGAGCATTTGTCAATACAAGCTATAAAAATCTCGTGCTAAACAACTGACTTGCTTTAAATAAACTGGGATGAAAACTACTGCAGTTCTAACAGCCAGCAAAAAGTTGGTCTGCTTCAACAGACCTTTAAATAGGAGGCTGATACGCCTCCCTGTTCTCTCCTGAGCTATGGGTGAATAAACTCACTGCAAAAGGGGAGGTACATGACTACAACTGCTCCTAACATCACCATGAAAATGAAATGACATTGCAGAAGGAGAGAGGAAAAAATGAAAATGTAAATCCCTGTGAAATTCTGATGTCCTACTAAATCAGTGCACTGGAGAGAGAAGGCATTCTTCATAAGGGGATGAAGAAATTAAGTGGAAACATGAAGAAGGCAAGTGGAAACATAAGCATTAATGCCTGATCACATCAGGTAAGGACAACGTAAGACTTCATAGTTTTGGAACAGAGTTAAATGAATCCTCTAGAAATCATAAGCAAATTGTGAAGTATAATAAAGATCTCAAAACTGAGGTTCTGCATTGAATTTTCCAAAGTTCTGGGCCAGAACAGAGGAAAGAAATTCCACATTTACCCAAAGAAGTGGTTTCAGCAACAACCTGCAGGGTGAGGTACTATTCTAGGGAAACAACCTGTTATTCAGCTTTATATATACAGAAGATATATATCATATCTTCTATGGAATATGAAGTACTTACTTAAGAAAATGTGCACAGTCAATTAGTTCACAAAGTTTTTCTGTCTTCCTGTCCCAAATTTCCACAAAATGGCTGTTTTTCTTTGCCAAATATATGGATTTGTCCACTGCTATGGAAATAATATTTGCATCACTGTAAGCGTTATGACAGAACCTAGGAGAGAGAAGAGCTCCCGTTAGGCACCCAGAAAAATTTCCAAGCGGAAAGCTTTCCTGCAACTGCTTCAGAATGATTGAGCCTTAAAACCAACGCGGGCTGGGTTACAACTCAAAGAGTTTGCTGTAATCCTCCTGCATTTTGATACAACTTCTTAGAGCAAGGACACCCAGGACCGCAAAGGGTCACTCAGTACAAAGATGACCCAGCCTAAAAGGCAACAGTGAGATTTAGTTCACCTTGCTCTGCCCTTGGGTTCACTTCCGATCCTCCTCTGCCTATGAATTTGTCTCATGCCAGGCACATACCAAAATTTGACTGCCCTGTAATTTCATTGCTTTACTACACTCCTTCAACTCACATTGCAGAAGAGCTCCCAGGCTCAGATTCTTCCTGTGACAAATTTTCGTTTTGCCATCCACCTGTATTTTACTTAAAGCTTTAGCCCTTGCTTTATATTAACATCGTTATTTTCTGAAGCATATTATTCATCTCCTGGAATAATGATCCCTGTCAGCATAAAATCAAACAGTGTAGCCCCTATTTAGGAAAGCTCCCCTCACTTCAGTGGGGGTCGTGTCCACATGAGAATTGCAGCAAATAACAGTTTTAGCCCCATAACTTGGTATTTTCTTTCCTACTTTTTGAAGAGAGAGAGGTCAGCAATTTATGTACACAGGACGAAGATACAAATGCTTTTCATAAAGAAGCTGGTAAAGACAAATGCATGTATACAGCTCTCAGGGACTGGGGATTGGGCAAATGTAATCAAGGGGGAAAAAGTTGCTCAGTAGCATTTATACATTTCCCGAAAATATCCTGACTTCACGAGTCTTATATATAGTAAAATACATATTTTTTGTTAGAATACTTTAATGAATAAAAGCAATCAATATTTTAAATATTGTTTAGTTTTCTGAGTATATTATGAAAGGAAAAAAATAAAAACAAGGAATTCCAAAGAAAAAGCTGTAGAACAAAACAGTACATCAAAGCACTGTTAGAAATCTTTAATAAAAACAACCCAGAAGCCAAACGACAGCATTTAAAAAAAACTCACAGTTGACTTGTCTTTGTTTCAATGAGTTTTTGCACGGAGAAATCACTCGATAAGGATATGATCTTTGTTCCACAGCCTCCCCAGATGATATTTTTTTCAGCTGAGTGTGAAGATTCACTTAAGCACATCAGTGGTGTGCTAACATTCCCTATGGTTAGTATCTTCAGAGGGGCAGCACCCTTACACTGCAAGAAGAAACATACAGAAACAGGGAGTGTGCACATGTGCAAAGCAGGAGTTGTTACAACCTACAGAGTTATTTACCTGGCCAGACTTTCTGAACCATTATGGTCTCTTTGCAGAACATCAGTGACTGAAAAGGCACCACACTCTCATCACAGATACCCAAAGAAAGCAGTGGTCTATCAAGAAGCTAAATATTCTCCTTAATTACTAATTATGTCCTCTTCTAGTCAGGCTGCTCTGCCCTTCAAAGACCTATGATGAGAGACAATTTTCCCCATTTACCTCTGCAGGTTAAAGCAGATACTGCAAGATGTGCAGCACCACTAAGAATACAACTAAAACTGATCTTTCGTTTTAGAGAAGCAATTAAAAATTGCATGAAATAAAGTTAAAGTTACAATTAGTAGCTGCTTTACATATTACCAATAATATTTTATAGGACAGACAGTAAAGAACAAGTCTACCTTTACTGCTCTGTCCTCAAAAACTGCCAGTTTGCCATCAGCTGTACCCACCAGAAAGAAATTCTTCTGTTTGCTGAAATAAAAATAAAATAGTGAATTCAGGAAATCCCTGAATCGGGTAAGAAAAATTTAAATCAGTAGCATCTAGCATTTCCAGAGCTTCCTTGAATGCTAAAAGCAAATACAACCACTCAAGGTCAGGAATGCAGTCTCTGTTATGCTGGGTGCAAGAGTATGTTGGGCAAAACACGCATCTGTTTGAACAATACGGCTATCATTCTGTGAATATCACTGTTTAATCACATTTTCATAACCCAAATATTAAAAAATTTATTTATACCTTTGCTTTGAAAGAGAATTACAGTATAAGCAGGTGATAGAATCAGACATTTTCTGCAGACGATGCCTTCTTGCTTCATCTTCCGTGTTAACTGCCCACAGAGAACCAGACTGGGTTCCAGCTACGATCCAGTTTTCTTTTTCAGGAGGAAGGGTCACCAAGACCAAGCTTAAAATTTTACTATCTGCAATATCCTGAGTCAGGAAAAACAAAAAAACAAACAAACAAAAACTGGTTATGTTTTCTGTAAGCCTAAATATTACTAAATTGTTCATAATTAAAATGAGGCACAATTTTCCAAGATGAAAAGAAGACACAAAGTCTAACTTCTCCATTAAGAAATCTAATTTCCAAGCAGCATAAATATCTTCAACTAAGCCAGTTATCTTCTCAGCGCTAGGAAGAACTCCTCAGAGAGTACAGGAGATAAATCCCTGTGCTGAATATTGAAAAAGACATATTCTCCTCATATGTGCTAACGAAGTTTTGAAACCCATCAGAGAATCAAACAAAAGGAACTATATTGCAAGATAAATTCAGTTTAACTCAAAACAATAGGAGTACTGGTCTAATAATTCCTTTGTCTTGTTTTTTTATCATTTAATTTTAGAAAATTAAGCTATATAATTTATACAAAAGGTTTCAATTCAAAAACATCATGGTCAACAGATGACAGATAACTTAGTTGCTGTGAGTGCTACAGTCAGCTGTCATGGAAATAGTTATTTAAACAACTTTGGTGGTGAGTCACACTCAGTTTTGGCAGACATGTCACAGCGCATCTAGCCTGGGTAAAACATCTTCTCTTTTCTGATGGTCCAAGACTTGGAAGTTCAAAAAGCAAATACAGAGAGCTGGAGGGTACCACTTGCAGTGGCAAAAGGAGGGGACATCCATGGGGAAAGAGGATCTGTAAGAGAGGAGCGGGATTGCCTGGTGAGGGAGTGACACAGAGTTTTATAACTACTCCTCCATGTTCCACCTCCACAAAAATAGCTTCGATGTGAGTGGAAGACAGGAACCTAGGAGTGGAAAGACTGCATTATGAGAAAATTCAGCCTGGATGGCAGGAAGAGAGGGAAAAAAAGACTATTTTTGTTTCATTTCATGGATACAGGGATGACTCACTTATGAGCTATATTTTTGCTATCAAATATCTCTCAAAGCTGGGCTTTTCAGAGGAACTCCTGGAGTTCAAAGCAATTAATTCTTCTCAATTTTGGGTAGAAAAGAAACAGGATAAATGAAACCTTCCCACATACCTCACAAGTATGCCCATCTGTATTTAGGTTAACAAATGAAAGTTGTGCTTTTTCTGTGTTCCCATTGCCTATCCAGACTCCTGCCTTCTTGCAGCTTTGGCTGGCAGCGACCATGCACTCCGCCGTGGAGGTGCTGGGAATTGAGATGTATCTCATCAAACAGATCAGCTCTGCGGAATTCAGAATCTCATAAACCTGCAAAGAAAGGCACAGCGTGACCAGTGGAACGACAAGGGGCTGTGCAGGGGAAAATCAAGAACGAGCAAGGGGTAACGACATTTTATGGAACCTGTACACTGTATCCCAGCAGGTTTGCTCATTTCTACCTCACTATCAATGATCAGTCATGATGTACTGAGCAGCCTTACCTTGAGTCTTCATTTTTTTAATTAAAATCTCAGGAAGTCAATGTCCTGTTTGAAAATGTCATCTAATTCACAGACCAAAGGGGTATGTGACAACAGACAGCAGGTTTCAGATCCACCACTGTTCACCCTTTCCTATGCATGGGGCAGGGCAGGCTAGATGCACTGGTACTGTAACAGAATCCTTTCTGCCTAACTCTAAAACATCATGTAACTTAAATCCTGTTCACTCTTACCCCTTACAGTAAGGCAGGGAAAATGAACTGGCTACAAATAAAAGGTTTGCAGATTAGAACAGAACTTTACCCTGGATGGCAAGGGCAGGCAATATTGCACAAAAGGAGAATGAAAAAAAACACTGCACTTCTTAACTTGAATGGGCCATTTCCTTTTAGAAAACATGGTAACTTCGTGGTATCATCTAGCACAAAAACACATATCATAAATACACTAAATAATACCTGGGAAGATGTTGGTCGTTCCTGAGGGTTTTCTTTCAAACACTTCCTAATTAAATTTTCTACTTCAGGCCAGGGGGCACACCCATATTCTCTGACAGGATCTAAAATATAAAATTAGATAATACCTTAAGCAGCTGTCACTGTGACATTTCAGTTCAGTTCTGAACCACAGTTTTGAATAACTTTTTTCCTATTATAAGATTTTATCTAACTTCTTACAAAGCTGCTATGAGAAATATCATACCCTTAGGTAAAATATCATCATGAACAGCTCAGAATTGCTCATCTTCCCTTAGTGAAAAATGGGAGTCACAGAGCAAGAGTCTTTTAAATAAATAGGAGTTACACCAAATGGATTCTGCAGACTATCCCTTTGCTTTGGATGGTATCAGATAAGCATGAGCAGTGACTTGATTAATGCTGACCATTCAAGACTTTCAGAAAACTTGGTTCTTAGTCTTTTAAATTCCTGTGTTCCTATGGCACTGTTTTGAAAAATTACTCTTCCGTGTTTGGTCAGAGTAATGTAATATGTAATATTGATGATTTTTCAGTGTAACTTAAAGCAATTTAGATAAGAAACTCCATATAATATTTATGAGATTTTGAAGTTAAATTCACTCTCACTGCTTTGAATATGTATCTTCTTGCTGTAAATGCTGACATCTCTGTGACCAAGTTTAGTCATTAATAACACAGACCTTTTGCTTTGTTTTTGGTTCATCACAATGTATAGCAGATATTCCAGTCTCAAATTAGACAGAGGTAACATTAAAGAAGGCTGAAGAAAACCTGCAATTGAGCATATCCTGCTCAAGAAATGACAGGCACTTGTGAGCTCAGCTAGCCTTTTATGTGTTGGAAATAGATAAAAAATGAGCATGCACACAGATGGAGCTGTAGTATCTCCAGAGACTGATACTGCCCATTATTTCAGAGAGCTCATAATACAGCAAACAGAAAAATGGACAACTGTCATTGGTACAGTCATCACTACAGGATTAAAGAATACTTGATAAGCATACCCGTATATGAGCAATAAATATGAATACCATGCATTAAGCCATTTATCTATTCATCTTCTACATCTCTAACAAAAATACTGAGCTACATAGTCCAGTGGAGTACACAAGGTCCAGCTTCCTAGCCTGTCTAGTCCTACTTCTAAAACCCAACAACTACATATTGCAAAGCAGATGGACAATGAGCAATGTGGTGTAGCTCGGCAGGGAATTCACACTCTTGACACTCAACAGGGAACTCCTACTTCAGTCCTTCAGGAGAGAAGGCTCTTTAAAGTCACTGGCAACAAATAGTTCCATGAAGTGTTTCTTAAAAGCATTTTTTTCTGAGATGTATAAGAGAATAGCTACTGAACTGGCTGTATCTTACTCTATGATATGCGTCTAGTTCACAGGTGGTATTAGAAGACATACCCAGAAACACCCATTTGAGCCAGGTATAGAGGAAGACCCTGTGTATGAAACCCCTATTTCTTTATAAAATGAACAAACTATATTCCTTGAACCTACATGAAATTATACCAAGCATGATGTTGAACAGTTACCTATTTCTCACTTTTTGAGGACTGCATGAAATTAGGAGAAGCTTCTAAAAGCTGCTATTATTTAGCCTCTTCCACTACAAGAGAGCGCATTTTTGATTTTTGCAGTAAGGCAGGGCAAATTTCCATGTTAAAACTCGAAGAAACAAGGCATACCTGGTAACTTTCCCTGTATTGCTAACTCATCAAATTCATTGGGAAACTTCATGCCTTCCATTATTCTCCCTCCTCCTGTTAAAATGTCATACAGAAGTAATCCGAATGAATAAATATCAGCTTGCTGATTGTAAATAACATTTCCTCTGGCAACCTCCGGTGCTCGAAATCCTGCAAATAAATCATTTATTAATAGTTATGATTCATACCAAGTTGAAGCCATCTTTTACCCTTTTAGAAGTAAAAACTTATTGATGAAAATGTCATAGGAAGTAATCAAAAAGGGTGCACTATTTCTGGGCTGGCAATAGTTTGTATGTGGCAGATTACCAAAAACACCAGCCATCAGTCTAAAGGAGAGGGACAGCTAAATGGTGCAGTTAAAAATGAACTGCACCATTACATCCAAGAACAATTTATTTATTTAGGGCACTTTTTTTAGTTGTTGCAGTGTTCAGAGATTTAACATGGGTGCTATTGTGTTCCCCTTTAAAATCAGTGAATAGTGCCAGGATTCACTGTTTCTGTTTTATATCAAGATGCAAACACAAATGATTTTAGCAGTATCATATCACAATAAGAGTACTAAAACAAGATTAAATATATCAAGATTAGTGCACTTAATTTATTTGGTCTCTTCTTAAAGCTTCAGTATACTGTTTAATTCATATAAAAGGAGCAAAAGCATAACTAGGAGGAAAGGTCAAAAGGGTCTGAATCTGCCATCACAACTTGCAGTGATTCTCACTGTGGTGTAGATTGAACTTTAATCACTTTCTTTCTTAACAGAATTCAAATACAAAAGTTTTTTTTTTTTTGGGCCAATGCAATGTAAATTGAAGCAGTTTTTCCATACCTGGGGTGCCTTCGGAGGTTTTTATTCCCATTCGGCAACAGTACTGCGCAATGCCGTAGTCAGCAATTTTGGCAATGACAGCTGAATTGGGATATAGTGTAAAGAGCAACACGTTGTGAGGCTTTAAATCACGGTAAATGATCATTGCTGAATGCAGGTACCTGTTAATCAGAAAAGTGCACGCTGAAAACATTCATAATTCAGGGCTGAGTATCTAACACACACATTCGATATTATTCACACAACAGCAAATCATTCTTGCAAATGTTAAGCACTGTGTAAACAAAATGTCAGACACCCACAGGTATGGCTTGTTCGGATAATTACTGGATAATGACTTATTTTGCTTTATCAGTTGTTCTGATATACTACTGACTGGCACATGAGCATCACAGTATTTTAGTTCTGAACCTCATCTGCTGCGCCACTGGCTGTTTGAAAATGAATCTCAGAAGTTTAAGCTACATTTGTCCCAGGATCCTTTCAGGTTTTGTGTTTTTATTGTTGCATTTCCGTCACTCCTAAGGTGATTAAAAGGACTTTAGAAATGCTCCAAATTAGTTACTTTAATATTTTGGTGAGGAGTCAACAGCCACATAGCAAGTTCCAAACATAGTTCACCCATTTCTCCATTTCTACAAGCCTCACTACAAAAAACAGGTGACAAAAGTCCATTCTGAATCATAAACAGAAATCAACAACAGCAAGACAGGTATCTGACTGAGCCAGGGAACATCCTACCTGAAATGTCAGAAATGACAAGCTTTCCCATTTTAGTATATCCTGTTGGCAGCCATATCCTGCTATTACAGCAACATAAAATTTGCATTTACCTTAAACCATCAGCTACATGTAGAGCTATCCTGTGCTGAAGTGTTCTAGTTAAACTCGCGTTGTCTTGTTGAAGCAAACGATCAAGAGATCCCTTAAGGGCTAATTCCATCACCAGCATCCGGGGACGGATTGCAGCAGCCAGCAAAGACACTAAACTGGGGTGATGGAGGTGACAAAGCACTGCAAGCTCCTGTAAATGGTAAAATCAAGTGAAAGAGTGCAAGGGGCAAAACTTATGCAGTTCTGAGGTGAACTCTGAGAAGGAATGCACTGTACTTTAGCATTTTAAGCTCCTCATTAAGGTTGGTATTCCAAGAGCAGCAGTAGTAGGACAACGTTTCTCACCTGCCTTAGGAGCCTGAGGGATGTATGCTTATTGAAAATCTTCACAGCTACCTCTTCTCCACCGTAAGATGCACGGTACACAGATCCAAACCCACCGTCACCTGTTCAAAGATGAAAGTGAAAATAGTATTTAAAACAAAGGGCCATCAACCATTTCTCAAAAATAGCTGAAAAGGCCCAGTTTTAAAATGTGTGGACCAGCTACTGTGTTAAGAGTAGTAATCTAAGTATATAAAAAGTGTCTTTGAATAGCATGGTAAAATATACTAGAGAAATTTCTAAAATATTTTCCATGTATTGCAGAACTGATTTCCATAGTGATTTTTTTTTTCACATTAGGTTTTTGTAAAAGAAACTATAGAATCATATTTACCCAAGAGAAATTCAGGAGCTTTGTCAAATTCCAGCTCATCATTGTTCAACATGATATTTCTAGGCAGATCAGCCAGTATGAGATCAGGAGCAATCTGAGCTATTGGAATGGTATGTCGTGGCTCATCTGGATTTACTAAGAGGTCACCTAAGAAAAATGAGACATTGAAAAAAAAGCATTATCACTACTCAGAAGTAGTGCGCTGAAAGATAAATGGATTTCTATGAGCGCATATGATGAATGTACCTAAACTGAGCCTTGTGTATAGACACACATATGTCTATATGTATACATGTGATGGAATACTAATTAAGTATCCCATTCAGCTTGTAGACTATCTTACATCTTTAAATAATTAAGGTCCTGTGTACAATCAAATGTGATCAGCAGTTGTTGTTATGTGATAATGTCAAACTGAGAGATTATTTTTCTCTCTCTATATAAGATTAAAACATTTGATCAATAATGTGATACGTCCTCATCAACACTGCCTTTTAAACTTCTGTTGCACAGGGTTCAATTGCAAGATCTAATATCAATTTTACTATGTGCTAGATTCAGTGCCACCAATGAAGTTCCATGATTGGTATCATGACAAAAAGATGCTTTTCACTAGTACCACTTTATATATAAATACACAGAGTAGTAATCTGTTCCTTATTGCATAGCTATACAGAAAGTTCTAGATTAAAAAAAAAGAACAAATTGTTTTTGACTCACACTGTAACTATTTTTATTGTAATTAAATGTTTTTAAATAACGTGAAGTGCCTACAGGTTCTAAAAGTGGTGTTAAATAATATTATCAAAATACCTCAAATAAGGTAAATATTTACCTTCTTCAGCTTTTTTGAGTAAGTCATCGAGCAGTATTTTTCGGTGTTCTTCACTATCCTCAAAGCTGTACAGAGCCCATTTCTTCAACAGTGTTTCCCCTTCCCCACACACATCTATATCCAGCAAACCTGGAAACCACTCTTCCATAAGAGAATCTATATGATCCACAACTTGTCCCAAAAGGATGCAACCTTTAAAAAGCCAAAATAGGAAAATTACAGCCCCTACCTGCCATACTTCCAATTACAAAAACAAACCCTACATTCCAAAAGGCAAAAGCACCACAGACCAAAGGGCCAAGCTGCAAACGAACTGGAACAAAAATCAGGCTTGCAAATAACTAACCTTTTCTGCAAGAAGGTGCTGTGATTTTCAAAAAACTGTCTGGATTGTTGTCAAATACTGCTGATTCCACTAGACAGTAAGCTTCAGGAGACCAGTTCAAGTAGATGCCTTGTCTCCAATACATTCTATTAGGACGAAGAGGATTCTCTAGAAAAAAAAAAAAAAAAAAGAAGAGAAAGAAATATGATCCCCACTAACAGCGTCATTTTAAAATATTGAGAATAATTCATTCTACTTCAGAATTTATGATTGTAGGTTTATGCACATCCATATAAAAACAAAACAAACACTGCAGCTCTGCAGGCAGGAATACACCCACAAAAGCTGAACCCACAGGTCAACTGGTGATCAGCTCTGTAAGGCATATTCACAAACACTAAAAATGGAATCAGATGGTATGTCAATGTGCAGGTAATGAAAGTAGGGAATTAAGTACACACGGGTTCAAGTACAGAGCATATTTTAGGCAATGTAAGGACAAAAACACCATTATATTTTTTTTTCTCCCAATCACAAACTCACAATATATTGAGATGTGCTACCTTACATCTGAATTCTGGGTTAAGGAGGAGATCAAACATCACTGTAGCACAGATAAGTATATTTCACATTTGTAGAACATTAGCAATACATAGTTTGCATACTTGTCACCTATATTAATAAATCACATTAAAAACCAAAGATGAATATATTGCAAAATTCAGGAGATAGATCCCATGTCAAAGCATGGAATTATTAGGATAAAAACTAAAGAAAAAATCCATTTCTGATAAAAGTAGGGTTTTTATCACAAAGATAGAATAGAAAACCCTGAAGAACAGTAGTTTCTAATTCTGTGAGGAAGACATTCTTTTCTATATTCCTTGTAGAAGTGAATGAGAATCTTGTATAAATACAAGGATTTTGCCCATCTCTAGCATGTGAAAGAGTGAAAGAGGCTGCTTATGCCCCTATTTTCTTATGCACACTGCTGTAAAGATCAGACACCATAAGTTCATGAAGTTAGAAAAATGGCCACTATTTCTTTTCTTGCATTTATGAAGTGGCCAGGAATTAGCTAAAGGAAAGCAGTAACAGGGATCAGAGCTTGAACATGCAGCTGTTGGCACAACAAAGCAAATACCCTCAGTGTTGTCTGAACTTAAAAGATTCATACCTCTTCCTGACAGCATATAAGGTGATATTTCAAGCAACCTGTTGATCAGTCTGGACCAAAATCCCATAGGAAAGTATGGCATCTCATAAAGCCTGATGATAATTTCTGAATTTTCACAGTGGGGAAGCTCTATAACAGGTCTGTGATCAGACAAACTGTAAGAATAAAAATATTAGGCCGTATTTAGTGACGTACTTTATCAAAGCCGAGTGATTACGTACATTATTTATTATGTTAAATGTACTTATTAATGAAAAAATGATTCAAATGATCATGAAGCAGACTGATAATATATTTGCTTATTCTCTGTTTGTGCTAAAGACAAGTTCTACTCAATTTGAATGCAACAGAACCTCACTGTGAATCATTATATACCAAAGAATGTAAGTGATTCAGATAAAATCCTCCTACCCCAGCACTTCGAACAGATCAAAAATACTAATTAACACAGCCATATAACACTCTCCCCATTAAGCAAAATAAGCTTTATTAAACATGCTTGGCTAATCTGTAACTGAAGCAAGAGAAACTGTGTGACCTGCTTCAATTAAAGCAAAAGGACAGCACTCAAATTCACAACTCTTCTTCATCACCACATTTAATGAGGTGACTGTTCAGAGGAGAAATTGTCTCTAACTTTATTGCCACACAGTAACTCAACTGGTGTTCTGATTTCAAGCAAACATGTTAGAGGGAATTATGGTTTAAATTTATATTGCAATAAATATCTGTAATGTTGGCGCACTAGTGATGCGATGTAAAGCTCTATTATAGTCTTTCTGCTGTTCCTTCAAAAATGGTAAATTGTAAAAGAATATATATCATTTACACATTCTTGTTACCACTGTACTAATACGATGTAAGCTTTACCTGCTACGAGAACAGTTTAACACATCTGTGAAGGCATTTACAAAAATATGTGATGAAATTGCCCTTATGATCAATTAAGCTAAAACATCATAATAGCCTGATAGGAGGTCTTAATTCTGATTGATTTTTTATGGCACATTTGTGGGTTTAGCTCTGTGCTTACCTGCTTGGGATTAGTAGTTGATCTTCTCCTAATGGCAAAGCAATTTGAAACTTCTCCAGAAGCTTGAAGTATTGTGACATGTAGACCTTAGGAAACTTGCTCTTCTTTAAAAGGAATTTTTCGACATCTGAACGCTTTACAATTCCTTTAGGATATTTCGAACAGCCTTCCACTTTCACTGTCAGAATCTGTTAAGAAAAAAGTAAAACTAATTTTTTGTACAGTCACCAGTGTCTTGCATTTTTCTGAAAAGCTTTGTTTCTTGAACAACTGGTAGCATATTTGAGCAGAAAGAATGGACTCCCTATCACAGTGAAATCAAAAACTTCAGGCTAGTCAACAGGAAGACACCAGTGAATGAATTTAAGCCAAGCCATTATGCACTACCAGTCTTCAGTAGCTTTCACTGTTTCACATTATACAGGAAGTTGCTCTTCACACTAATTTGTGAAAGTGTTGTCAAAAAGGAACCTGCGTACAGTGATAGGTTGCTAGATCTTCTCTCACTCCCAGTATTTTTAAAGGCTCAAACTCATACTTTAGCAACAGCAATTCCTCCACTGAATGCAAGATAAAGATTCGGAAGCTGGTAAATTTAATAAAAGGTCTGAGACTTTTAATTAACATATCAAAGATGGATTCACTTAAGCAGACAGCCGGCTACCCTCCTGCCTCAATATGTGATTCTGTATCACTTACTTTCAGCTTTTAACCGTACCAAGTACACGGCGACCCTCTTCCCCCATTCTCACCACTTCAACTTCCAGGTTTTACCTCAAACTATCACAACATATTGCAGGATTATTTTGCATCCCTGGAGTTTTTCTACTATACATGACGTTTTGCACCCAGGGCAGTGTGAATGTTACTGGACATTACAGACTAAGAACATGGAAGCACTGAGTCAGATGTTTAACTAGAATGTAAAGGGCATGGGAAGAGCCAGGTAAACCAATGTGGGAGTTGAGAAGACTAGGTCATGAAATTGTAAAGAAATAGTGAAGAGGAATGGCTGGTAAGTTACCATGGTTTGGGACAGAGAAAAGATCCCCACGAATGTAAATATAAAAAGCATTCAGAGGCTAACCTGTGCCATGATTTTGCACAACCACTTAGGATCTACAAAATACAGATCTCTCAGCTGTAGCGCTGGATCTTGAAAATGAAGCAGTACACCTGTGAAAGAACACTGTCATTAGCAACGCACTAAAGCTCCACATGAAGCAATATAAACATCCAGCTTCGGGCTGTCTTCCTCGAATGATTTCATATGAGGATTTCGAACAACAAATAATCATCGAATTTATGTCAATATCTCAAGAGAGAAGAATGCAATCATGGTTTGTTAAGCTTTACCTTTAATTTCAAATATTTTTTGCTAGCTTGGTCATCAGACTTGTTTTTTTTTGCCAAGATGGTATTTCAGGGTGGTTTATTATTTATTATTATGAAGTTGGTACTGTATGGTACTGATCAATGCAGTTAAATAATATTCACCTGCTATTCTACTAAAGCTGTTCTAGTGATCTTTCTTCAGAAGTCGTGTTGTGTAACCAGCAAGTGTGATGTTTTCAAAGAGGGGTAAGCTGTATAAACTATTAATAAAATGATTCCTTATCATGAAATTCTGTTATGACATAAAGATCTGGGTAAAGATCGAACTGCAGTATGACTCAAGGTTAGCATCTCAGCTCAACATATTGAGACAATCTTGCATAAGATTAAAAAAATGCATAAGAGTGTACCTGTTGAAGACTTGCAGCCAACCACTAATAACAAATACCACACATTGAACATAACACTTTACCTGATTCATTCAGAAAGTGAATTGCATGAGGTAGCTCATTTTCATCCAGCTGTAACTGGCTTTCTTGCACCAGTTTTAGTAACCGTTTCTGATCAATCACTGGAAACTCAACTGGGACATTTTTACGTTCCAGTAAAATTCGCTTCTCCAGCTCCAGATAACTGTCAGGAATCAGCTGACCAACTACAGGCTGATCTCTGATCTGTAAAATTAAGAATAATCTCAAATGCATTAATTTATTCATGGCAAATGCAAACTATGATGCAACCAGAGTATAAGATGTTAGTCTCCACATAATAGCAATGCCAATCAAGCACAAAACCACTCAATTACTAACATGGCTTCTAAAAGCTGGATGAAACTAATTTTTCATTCAGAATTATAAAATGAATGTTTTTCCATAAATGAACATTCACAGAAGAGAATATTTCCATAATATAATATATACAAATATCATACACCTGAAAAGATCAAAGAAAAGTTTTTGTTAAGAATAAAAGGAAAGTATTCACTGTATGAACACATGATGCCACATATCTAGGGGTAATACAGAATAATGGGCAAATAAAAGAATGAAAAAAAAGAGTAGTGTGTTCATTGTAACCTTTAACGACTCCAAATATGTCTTTAGACATGTGGAGGGAAAAGGGCAGTAGCCCAATTAAAAGTCCCTGTAGTTTAGTGATGATGATCAGTGGATGGGAGGGGAGGAAAGAGCAAGTCTGGCCAGGCTAGCACACTGAGGGGAAATGCAGCAGAGGACCTAGCCCTTGGCCTGTAGCCTGAGTTCCTTCTTGGATACATCCTTTCACCCTTGATATTGGCATCTCATCTGTTTTTTCATTCTCTTTGGGCACTAGGGCAGTTGTCTGGGGAGGGTGGGATGGAAAGGAAGGAAAGAATTCTCTCAGATTTTCCAAATTAGCTTTTTCTTTTCCCTCAGTTTATAATCTTTCTCTCAAAGAAGCTGCACTAGCACTGTGGCATTTTTTTTTGTGTTAAAAAGCCAGTACTACCTTATGTAATCTTGAAAGATTCAACACACTTAATGACAATGTTTAATACTCAAGTCACTTTGCCTAACTTCTCACCACATCTCCTGTAATTCTCCTTTCACAAAATTTCTGCAGTATACATGGAAATTATATCCTTTCCTTCTAGCAACCTCAGTTCTATGCAGTGAAAGGTTAAACATCAGTGAACGCCACAGTGCCAAGAGATGTGGATATTAGAGGGCGTCATTTTTAGGCATTTAGGAGGGAAGTATTTTCAAAAAGCAGAATGTTGCCTGAGTGTTGGAAGGATATGGTGAGAGGTAGGACTTCACACATCTTCACACATGTGTTTGTGTTGTGTGTATCTTCACACACTCTGTCTGTGTCTTCTGGATACACAAGAAGTGAAATGAATTCATTCCACCTCAACAGGCCACTTACTGCCACTTAGCACTAGTTTATTATCCCTTGAACTATGGAGTGAAGTTAGGCAGATTATGGATGTTGCTGAACTGGTGAGAGGAGGGAAGGAGGAGCCTGCACTCTTTCTTTCCTCTCTAACACAGCATTAAAAAAATACAGCATTTGTACTTTAAAATCTGCAGAGCAGTAACACAGAATAAATTCAGGCTCTGCTACAATTTAGGAAGCTTTGCTATTGACTTCAGTAGCACAGGAGATCACCTCTTCTCTTTAATGTGTAATGGCATTGTATATGTTTGGCATTGTATAAATAAGAAAATTATGTATACTCCTTTTTTGCTATAAATTAGGCCTTGTCCTTCTATAAGCTCCAGATCTGGGCTAGTTTCTTCATATTTGTCACTCACACTGACAAAGCTGGATTTTGTGGCTATGGAGACAGCAGGCAACGAGTGGCAGGGATGGCTTTGGAGAACTACAAGTGTAGCTTCTGCAGTTTAGGAGGATCATTATGTCTAGGAGATCCTGTTTTCCTGTTTTCACAAAACCTTATTCCTGGCCCTTCAAATCTTGCAGTGTTTATTATTGCAATTATTTGCTGCCATTGAACAAAAATGAATTGTTTTTGGATCAAACTTATCTGTGAGAAAAAGACTATGGAATTTTTAATTAATATTCAGTGAGTGGCCCTGCTGTTATATGCTTATAACAAAACTTATCCTTAGTTGAGGTTTTTACTAAGATCATTTTTGATAGAAAAAGAAATTAAATCAAAGCTGTGATTTTCCTTCATTATATATTTTGCCTAAGGTTTTACATAAGTTACGATGAGTTTGCTATCACACTACGAATGTATTTAATTATGTGTTTAATTAATCCATTTAAAAATGCATTTAATTAAAACCAAAATGATTCCAACATTACAAACAGCATCTAGCCTACCTTGAAGTGAAGGCTCTCCTTTATTATGATTTTCCGAAGCCTGATAATGGAATCAGATTCCTCTGTAGCATTCACAAAGTGATAGTCTTGGATGACTGGGAAACCTCGCTTATTCAGCAGTTCTTTAGTAATTTTGCTCATGCAGGCTGTACGCTGCTTTTCATCAGAAACATCCAAATGTGTGCCAACAAGAATGACAGGGGATGTTGAAGCTCGAGCCTATTAGTAAGATCCATATAATTTATTAACTCAATGGTGAATTTTCATGTTATTTTTTGATATTCATATAAAATGTAAACAATTTAGTCAAATCACCCGATAAACTGAAAGAGGCAACTGTTCCTTCCTCTTTCTTCTTAAGTACAGCTCTTATAAATGAGTTTGAGTAATGGGTAGATCTAAATCTGAAATAAGTACTTCATGTCTTTTTTTTCAGTCATTTTAAACACCATACCCATATAAAAGCCTTGATCGTATAACAGAATAAAACGCTAACAGTCTATAAATATGTACCATATTTTTTCCATATATAGAGAGCAATCTAAATCAAAATAGGACTTTAAATAATTATTAAAAGAAGCAGTTCAGATCTGGATGTCATTTTTGCAGATTATCGACATTGTCAGCAGTGCACTTTTCATTAAGGAAACTGCAAAGGCGAAGTGTTAGTTATCACAGGAATACTGCAACAATGAAACACTAGCATTTTATAGCAAAGGAAAGTATGCTGGAAATGGTCTTCATCAAACCAAACTGACTGAGACCCTCTGACCATCTCTGCTCAAAGTGAAAAAAAATGGAAAACAAACAAATAACAACACTTAAAGATGCAAGCACTTAGCAGCATGATTTCAAGCCCCAATCTAGTCAGTTTGGACTCAGTGAAATTTTAATTTCTTCAGAATTTACAGTGATGTGAAAGAAAAAGCACATGTAACTCGTGTCATCTAATACTACTCCTTTTGTACTTTACCAGTCAATTCTAAATATTGACAGAACATGCACATTATTCTTCTGCACACCATTCTGTGCCATTTTAAGTACAAAATGGTGCTGATTATGTCTTTATATGTCTGCATGTATTTTCATATCCAGTAATATGCATGTTATTTGCTGAAGTGCTCCTTTCCTCCTCCCCTCCCTCAGAAAAGTTTGCAGCAAATTCACTGTTTACCAGCAGTTTCTGGAAAATGGAAATCCATTCTTTAAAACCTTTATTGCTTAATACCTTGATATTAAAAAGCCATGGCTTCATAGCATCCACCTCTGCTTGTCCTTTGCTGAGATCATATACAGCAAGATATAAAGCTCTTTGGGTCATAAAGTGAGGATGTGTGCTGTAGAACTCCTCTTGTCCTAATAGTAAAAGATACCCATAGTTTACGACTTCTCTTAGCAACATCTTCAGATCACAAAAATGCAGCAGGACAACACACATTGTCAGGTTACTACTCCACAAATTAAATCAATGCTTACAAAAGTCAATCTAAATGGACATTAAATCTATAACAACAATGAATTTTAGGTAGCTACTCTGGAGTATCTCACTGACTGAACTGCAAGTTAGTTACAGATCAAGAGATGTAAGTTCCAGTGACTGGATAAACATGGTCACTTCAAAGAGAAATTAGAATATTACAATTCTATTAAAAATCCATAACTGGGCTTGTCAATACCAAAATTTGAATCCTCTCTTTTTAATATTCCTCCCTCTATTCCTCCCATCTTTCCAACAACTTCAAAATGGCAGAGGACTAAATTTACATACATAGTTGAAATCACAATGTCACAACTGAAACTGGACATTTAACTTGAACACTGCTGCTCTGTCTATACACTGTGGTATAGGCTGCATTTAATCACACAGCAAGTTTCTTGCTGAAAATTTCCAGAATTCACTAATTTCTACGTGGTCAACTGACCTCCTGTATAAGTTTGCATGATTCTGTTGTCTATAATTTGAAATTTTACAGGCTAATTCTAAGAATAAGCAAGGCATTAATGTTTTAAAAAAATAACAAAAAACAATAAGCTCTTGAAATACCTGCAAAGTCCCAGACATTTAATATAAGCTCTTTTTTCATTTTGCCCTTCCCTTGAATGATCCAGTCTTTTACATCGATGCCTACTGTAGCTTTTGGAAACCCCAGTTCGGTTCGTTTGCATTTCATTAGTTGTTGTAGCAGTGTTGTTTTCCCACTGCCAGTGTTTCCAACAATCATGAGCTTCATTCTGTTATAAGGTACAGCCTTCTTCAGTCTTTGTTGAAGAAACCTGGCGTAAGAGATAGTAGACAGAATTCACAAAAATGTCTAATAATAAAAACACCCAAAGAACGCAAGATGAGGCCAAAGTCCTAGCAGACACTATTTACTTTGAATTTCACAATGCATACTTTTGTTTTGTAATTATTCCAGAATATGCTCTGAGCAATGCTCTTAAAAACACAAAAAAACATGTAAGAAATGACTGCACACTTTATAGAAGCATCAACACACTCATGAAATAATGTGATTATATTTTCACACAGTGATAATCTCTTTGTGTGTGTGCGTGTGTGTGTGCGTGTGTAGTAAAACCTGCACTCAACAGAGCTGCAGCTACGCTGGGTATCATTTGACAAACCAGCAGTTCTTTTCAAAAGGATGTGTTGGTTCTTTCC
>NW_010578540.1:156012-191801 GCF_000705375.1 Tinamus guttatus | reverse complement strand
TAAAGGAAGCAAAAAAAGAAAGCTCAAGAACAACATGGCAACAAACCTGATGATGTCTCTGGCTTTGTATCCCACATGTTTGAAGTCTAAATTAAGATGCAGTCCATCCAAAGGAAGATCCCAGATTTTGGACAGCTTTCCCATTTCATCTGGAAAGAATCTCAAATCGGGATTATGACTTACGTCCAGAGAAGTCAAATTCTCTAGGAATCCAATCTCAGGAGGAATCTAGATAAAAAAAAATGCACATCTAAAGATTAAAGGAAGAAAAAACCTTTCATTTTTATGATCATGAATTCCTTAAGTATTTAATAAAACTACGTGCTATTTTTATAGTAGTACATTTTTAATAAACATGGTTAGCATTCCTGACTAATAGACAAATGAACTGATAAGGAATTCATTTATGAAAGCTAATTTAATGATTTTATTCAAGACAGAAAAGCTTAACGTGGTGATTTTCATTTACCATTTTAGTAACAGAATCTTCAGAGACATGAGGGAGTGACATGAAACTCAAGTGAATACTAAACCACATTAAAATGAAAAGTGATTTGATTTTTTGAGATAGAATCTCATACTTTACCTCCTTTAACTTGTTATGAGATAGGTGTAGTTTCTCTAGCCTAGACCACGCAGATGCCTTTTTGCTCAAGTCCAAGATGCTAATTTGGTTGTGATTAAATAACAGCTCCCTTAAGTTTAATGATTTCCAGTGCACTGGCCCAGGCAGGTTTCTGATCTCATTTTGGCTTAAGTCTACTGATCGCAAACTAAACATATGAAAATACAAAAGAGCAAAGTTAGTAAATGAGATTAAAGGGGACTATACGAAGTTTTAATAAATAAATGGGATAGATACAGATAGAACAGATAATTTTCTGACAGGAAGGTAGATGGGAGGACAGAGAATTACTATTACAAGTGAAAATAATTAAGCTGATATTATAGATTTTCATATCTCAAACAAAAAATATGAAAATTTAAATACATATGGCTGCTCAGTACAATATGCTTTCTGTGTGTCTACCTGTGAATTAAATTGCCTAGCTATGAAAACAAACACTCAGATTGAACCATGCCAAGAAATTAATGCAACTCTCTATTGACTTGCCTAGGCTGGAAAATGGGGAATCTGAAAGCTGCATCTTTTTAAAAAAAATTTGGATTTGCTCCTGTGAGTTGAATTATCACCATGCTAGCATAATGTAACATTCTTGACAGCATTTGGTTAATCATGTTAATAATGGCATATTGTATTTAAATTTGATTGATGTAAGTCCTCAAGTCTTTTTTTTTTAAGAAACAATGGAACTGCTACACACACAGCCTAACAAAATTGTTCAAAACTGTCCCGATTGTCTCTGCACTCAGAAGACTGTTGCTTCTTTCCTCCTGCTCTCTTCACCTCAGCTTTATTAGACCAACTTTATTCAGCTACCTTGCAGGCATTAGTCCTCTTTCCTGCCCTGCTCTCCTGCATGGTGCCATCAGCACCCACCTCTGCCCACATCTATCAGCCAACTGATCATCCCTTCCAGTCCCTCCTCCTACCATCTGATTCCAGGACCTGCTGAGGTCAGTACTTCTTTAAGGAAGTGGAAGTCCTAATTTCCACGAGTAATGCTGCGAAGGTACAGAAGAAGAAATGTCACATGCATCTCTATCACAATTCTATCTAGGGGAAGTGTCATTCCTTGAGAATAAATATCTTGTTATATTTGGGAAGTGAAACATGAATCTCAACAGCCTTGTGCAAAAATCTGACTCTGCAGAACTTGTTGAAAAAGAAAAATTGCTGGTATCTTTTTACTGTGCTGATATCAAGAAAAAGATAAATTAATTCTGGTCTTCTAAGCAAGAACAGTCAGCTTCAGCACTCAAGGAAGATATTTTTAATAAAAATTATTTGTGTAGCCTGGCCTTATCCAAGGAGTAGTAGTTCTCTGAATAATGAAGAAAACATCACTGGCTTCAGTTTAAAGCTGCGAACTTTTGCATTTAAGCTTTTAATTAGGATTTCCTGAAAATGAGTAAAACATGCTGAATTTTCTGTTGAACAAAAGTCATCCTGTCATTAGATTTTATTCATCAAGAACACAACAAACTTCACTACATACAATAATAACTTACTGTGGTAGAAGGAGAATCGTTTCTGGAATATTAACAAAATGATTTTGAGATAATTTCAAACTTGTTATGCTGGATGACAAATCAGGTATTGTCTCTAGAATAGAAAAAGGAGTTAATTCAGTTACTTTTCAGCACTGCTTTAATTATTTTTAAGATTGGAATTTTTTAAAATCAGAGGCAGATTAACAGACTAGTCTGTCATCTTATATCCACAAGGTCCTTAACACAAGCTGCCAAAGGCAGAATCTGAACTTCATTTTTAAGCTCATTTAAAACTGAATTCCCAACTGGAAAGAAGTGTAGAACAGAGTCAAAGTATGGGCTTTTATCACATTACATCCTATTATATTTAGTGTCCTATTGGCACTAAACACTGAAGTAATCTTACTCACACTTTACTGTTTGCCAGTGTATGTAACATTCTTATTACTCATCCAGTGTGTGGTAGGTCATAAGGACATAAAAATGGCTTCAGTGGTTCAGCTTTCTTTATTCATTGCACATATAAGATCTACATTCCAAAACACTGTGACAATAAAAGATTTCAAAATAGAAAATTTTATATCCTGAAGAGGGAAATAAATGCTAAAAATAACTTACAAACTCCCATAATACTGTTAAAATTTTCATTTATATCCATGGTGTTTTTCATTGGTAAATTAATTTTGAGGCTTTTGCACAAAGCAAGTTAAGCTGCTGAAACACATTCTGGGCTCAATTCAAGTACTGAAATACAGGAGTCCAGTGAGATGGGGAGCTGCTCAGCCGCTGCCCTGAGCCATCCATATGCAGTGAGCAGGCTCAGCACAGGATCCCTGGGAGACCTGCCCTTTCTGCACCATGGGAAGCACTTCAGGGCATCTCAACTGAGGTATTTACTAAAACTGATGTATTTACATGACTAAAGCAAACAGCTTATTCAGAAGTCAGTGCTGGATACAGTGTGGTAACAGTCGATATGTATTTCAGTACTGTGCCAGACCTTTTTTTGCAAGCTAATATGAAACAATTTCACTGTCTTGAGCCAGACACCACGGTTTGTATCATTCCAACTGCACTCAACCATTTTCAGAGCATCCTCTATGAAGGCAGCAACAAGATCAGTTACGCTGAGTCACACCAAAGGTCCATGCAGCCCTGTACACAGTTTCCAGCAGAGATCAAAAGCTGCTGCCTAGCGAAGAGTTTAAATAAGGACAAGCCTAAGTTTCCCAGACTGCCATCCCAACTGCTGGTGGCCGAGGAATTCTCCGACTTGAAAAGGTTTCTAGGAGGTGGACCCTGCTTTCCTGGGTGCTTACCAAGGACGTTCATCCTGGCATTGAACAGCTCCAGCTTCGTACAGCCCATGAAGAAATTCTCAGCAAGGGTTGAAATGTTGTTCTTACTAATGTTTAAAACTTTCAGCTCTTTCAAGCATATGGGTGAACATAAGCAGGAAATTTTGTTTCTATGATAATGAGGAGAAAAAGAAATCCATGCATTACCCAGAAACTATTAGCTAAAACAGAAAAGTGCAAAACATTGCTATCCTTACACAGATAAATCAAAATTTAAAAAATCATCTAAAGACTGACAAGTTAGCAAAATACTGGCATATGTAGCAACACTAAATAATGACTAATATTTGGATTATTTTAATTAATCTGTAGAGCAAATGTCAGAAAGTACAATAAGGTATCACTTCCTCATTATAGAGTGCCACACAAAGGCAAGTGATACATTTGTGAGCATATTTGTTTACTAAAAATGTTTTTCTGCAGGATTATGATCACAGAACAATGAACAAAAAAAAAATCCAATTTTGTAGGCAGAATTTAGGATTCGCACAGCATGTTACAAAGTACCATACAGAAAAAGTACCAAATCTCAGACAACACAAAAAATCCCTTAAATGAGAGATATGACAGTAGAAAAATGCAATTACATGACATTTTCATTATCGTTCTGAAGTTGCCTTGTTCTGCCACACTATTAAATTCTATTAAAGGTAACAGATAACCTAATACACTTTGCAATTTAACAATTCAAATTGCAATAATTTACACATTTAGGAAATAACAACAGTGCTTCATTACTGGTTAAATGATCTTTTCTATGCAATAATAGTATTACTCAAGCTGACAAACGCAGTATTTTCTGCTCTGTTTGCTATACTATTATCCATTTATTGGTACTATTCTTACCCTTCCAGCAATAGTTGTTCCAGGTTTTCTGCAATATTTGCAAGAAATTCAGGAGTGCACACCAACTGATTGTATGAGAGATTAAGCTGCTTGAGAGTTGGACATTTGATGCAAGGATCCAAAATGATGGAAGGTCCAATGTCATTTCGGGAAATATCCAGGTATGCAATGCAATTCATTTTCAGCAAATAAATAGGAAAAGATGTAAATCGGTTACTGTGCAAATCCAAGAATGTCAAACATTTTAAGTTCTGAAAGAAAAGGAGAAAGGAGAATTTGCTTTAAAAAAGAAGAAAATATATGAATTTGTAAGTTCCAAAATGAGTTGTATGTTTTCCAATTTATTAACTTAATTATATTTGTCTTACCAGAAAAATAGTAGAGAACAGCAGTTACACTAAGGAATCTGTAGTATTTCTATTTAAAAATAAAACATGAAGCACTCTATAAAATTAACTAATTCAGTTTCATAAAGTTTGACATGATTGCTTGCAGTTCTCAGTTCCATTTACTTAATCACATTCTCACTACAACGCACACATGCTAAGCAGTCCTTTGTAGTAAATGGTTTTAAAAAGTTCCATGAACGTCTACACTTCTAGCTGCACATATATCCACTGAATGAAAATTGAGTGCAAAATTAAACATGCAAAAATATACCCCCATATTCATGAGTATTATTGGTATCTTGCTGAGAAAAACGACACATTGCAGATAATCTCAACTCATGTTACATAAAATTATGCAAAATTACTTCACAAAGTTGCTGTGGAATGTTTGGAAGAGCATTTTGGTGGAGCTCCAGTTTCTCAAGATGTTCCAGGTGACCAGTTAAACAGCTATTCTGGCTGATGGCATCAATGTTCTCCAGCTCATTTGATGAAAGATCTAATGATTTAATACATTCTTTCTCTGAGAACAGTGAAGAAAGACTGTCTGATGGCCTTAAATGTGGTGATAATTTTGAGATTCCTTCTATTAAAACAAAAGCATAGGAAAACACACAATCATTTAGTAGTATTATTTCATTTATCAAGTAATTAATATTAAAATAAATCATCTTGGCATTAAAAAGCATATAAGACAGTGATTTCTGGATTAACATACAATTCAATGAATATTTTTGTTAAGAGACAAATTTGTAATACAAGGGAAGGGAAAGACATTTTTGTACTGTACAACAGAAACTGCAGCTTTCCAAAGCTAATTAGGGCATTCATGAAATTACATTGTCTGTAAAATTCTACATAAATTATTTGAGAAGTCCAAGAAGAAAATATCTCACTATATATGCATTATTTGCACTCTACTGTAGTATTTCAAAACATATCTTTCTCTTACAAGCAAACTATAACCTAGAAAACCTTTACATATGCTTGTAGAAGTTGACTCATATGCACTTAGAAGGCTGAAAAAAATCTGTTACAAGAGTTAAACTGTATAATTTACTTACTGGGAGATTCATCTAAAAGCAGTAATTTTCTTCTTTGCTTCACTAACGGTTCATAATCTGAGCCAGGTCCCTGAAAAATCCCAGAAATGAAGGAAACAACAGCAGGTATGGATATATGTGGTTATTTGAAATAATTCATTTGACTGTTGCTTCTTTTTGAGAGAACTTCTATGGGTAACAGAAACAAACTCAAAAAATAAAAATAGATCATAAAAATTGCTGATACATGCATTATGAAACAATAGTAGATTTCAAATGTAATGGAAGGGTTGCATTCAATGCATTTTTAGCAATCTAAAATGACTTTCACTGGGGTGTAAAAACAGGATGGAGACAGATATTTATAGAAACTCAGGAAGCTAGTCTATCCAGTTTCTCTTAACAGTCAATGAAAATAGATTAGCTCCTTTAAATGAAGATGACATTCATTTTACTGATTTGTCCTCAGTTAAATCTCTCTTTACTCATCAAGTGGTAGATTAGCTTTACTAGAGGATGGTTAGACTTTGTGAACAGGACCCCAGCTTTTGTATTTGCATTTGTACAGTACTGACACCAGAATGGAAATCTGAGCAATTCACAAAGCACATGTATTTCTATTGATCATAAATTTTTATGGTATCCATCAAAATCCAGTGATTTGATCCTTATCCATCCAGTGACTTGCATTAGAGGACAGTAACTGCACAGCGGTAGAAGGGAATGCTAAAGAGTAGCAGTGAGACAAGGGCCCAATGAATGAGGATCTGACTCACCACAGAGTAGGAATGACGTGGCAAAGTAGGAGAGCCTCTTTGTAAGGCTGTTTCCCTACCATATAAATCAGCAGCTGCAATGGAATTGGACTTCTTTTTTGTAAAAAATGAACCTTCACTTCCTAGCACTATACAATGGGAAAACAGAAAAATAAGAAAACATATTTAAAGCTGAGACTTAGAATTCAACTGCAATATAGATGCTGACATACAAAGGAGAGAGACATTTCCAACACATCAATGTTAGCTCAGTGGTTAATCCTGTGTGAAATATGCTCAGTATGCTAACATGCCCTATAAGAATCTTGACAGGCTCCAAATACAAACAGCAGCTTGTTGTATTGATGCCTTATCAGCAACATTTCCAACAAGCTGGTATTAATGGATATGTTTACATAATACATTTCTGTGGAGCATTTTTGCATATTTATTACTCAGATGATAATTTCACAGTAGCCTAATTACTTTGAAATAATTTGTAGTTCAGTCTATCCCTGGTATGTAATAAAACAATTACCTTCACTATCAATATCATCATTTAAAGGGAAAACATTGTCCACTAACGGGTCAGAAATGAAATTCCAGTCATAGCTTTTATCCACTCCATCTTCAGAGAAGTTTAAATCAGAGTAGGGTCTTGATTTATCCTCTGAAATATTCTTCATCTGGTATCTTAGCACCATTCTTGCCAGTGCAGAACCTGCATCTACAAGCCAAAAAGATAATATATTCTCCAAGAAATTCATATCACATTAAATATAATCACAGAAATACCTGACTGATTTTATTTTCAAGCTTTAACAGTTATTCAACATCCAATTGAGCACTAGAAGAGATCCTCAACTGAAGATCCTGATCTAAAATACAAATATAACACCATCAAGCATTGCTAACACATTTAGTAGAGCAAATTCTATGCATACTCACTTTGTTTTCTTGAAGGAGTAACTTTTTCTGGGAACAGAGGAATGAGCCAGGAAGGTTCAAGTTTTCCAATACCAAATCCTCCAAGACATATACTGTTGTTGGCTACATCAAGGCTAAGCTTCTTTAAGAGCAAGCTGATGATTTGGCTATCCCCCTTCTTTATGCTGATGGCTAAAGCACACCGAACATCCTGCTCTCGAGCACCATTGGCTAAGAGCAATTCCACCAATTTAGGGTTATTTCCTTTCTCACAAACCTAAAATAGAGAAACAATAAAAAATATGTGAAGGAGTTCAACAACAGCTCAGGTTTCAGGAAAAAATTACTCAAATTCACATTCATTGTATTTTTAAGACTGTGGCTATTCTTCAATTACACAAATCCCTCCTACACCTTGGTGTGCACCTGCCTAAGGGATATGAGCATTGACTCCCAAAGTCTTTTATGAAAATATGACAAATGCCAGACATATGTAACTAATTTCAGTCATAAGTATACACAGCTATTCAGGCAAGATGAAGAGCAATGTGTGTATTTAGACGACTGCAGACTCCTTATAGCATCTGCATTTCAGTTTAATCAACAAAACCCACAGTTGTTATTTCATCAAGCTATTCTCTACGGCACCTGCATATCGGTGGAATGGGCAAAACCTACTTGGTTGTTAACCTGCTATGTTATTCTGATACCAAATGAAAAGGCAAAAACGATGAGACTCACCACCTAATACTGCCTAATACTAGGGAGCTGCCAGATCCCCGGGCATATTTGGGGTCGGTCAGTTCTACTCCTCCCAGTTTCTCAAATTTTGCTGTTACAGACAGCAGTGCTGACTGTGGATATTACAAATATTTTTTTAGAAATACTATCAGTTACTTTGCCATCTCCACTGTGGTTCACAACTCAGATTTGCCTCTCTCAGATCCTGAGGACTGATGGTCTGTTCCAGATCCAGCTGTGCTTTTTCAGCCAGACAGCTCTGCTGGCAGAACTCTTCATGGGAACGTTTCCTAGTTCACTTCAGGCACCACTGCTTATCTCAGACTGAGCATTTTAACTGTTGAAAGTGGGAGTTTACTTTGGAAAGATTGGATTCAAGCTTTCTTGCTCAAAAATACTCTAGTAGTGAACAGCCAGAAACCCTGGACTTCAGAATGAACTTGCATCAGAGCTGAACTAGCAGGGCAGACCTTCCAAGTGACAGGATCCCTTTGAGCCTCAACACAGTGACCTGTGTTTCAATGAACGCCCGACTGGGCCCAAAGTCATCAGGAGCAGCAGTGGTTCCCACCACTCAGGACACTTGCTGCACTAGCAATTGTCACTTGTCTTGACAAATTCACGTACATACAAAAAGAGAAAGGAACTCAAAAATATAAGTTTAAAGCGATTAAATACATATATTTTTATATACTACCTTATAGATCAAAGAGTTCGTCTTTGTCTTCTTATTAACATCAGCTCCCAGCAAGAGCAAACATTCAGCCATAATGCTGTTGTACTCAATACAGGCTTTTTCCAGCATCATGTTCTTTAAATCATCATTCTCAGCTATTTTAGCAAAGCATTTACAACACAGGCTTTGAAACTGAATGGGAGGATAAACAATCAAGTTAGGTTTAAAAAGCATCAGAGTTGTTCAGATATAGAGCAGTCAAAAGAAAGAAAATACCTGTCGATCTCGCCGGTCTGTGAAACACAGGGACATCTGGTAGAAAATGACTGCGTCAAACGATTCGTGTACCAGCAGCTTTGCAAAGCAAGGTGACAAACCAAGGATTGACAAGATTGTACGAAACCCCTAAAACGCAATAAAAAGTTGTGAAGAGCAGTAAGCGCGCTGCTAAAAATGTCATTTTGAAGCAAGTCATGCAATAAAATCAAATGTCAAGCAAAAATATGTTCTTAATTTTTTTTGTCTGGCTTTTAAACTCACACTAATTCACAAATTGGAGAGGATCAGAACAGAAGGCAGGAACACCTGGTTCTGCAGTTTCATGCTTGTTTAGTTGACCCACTCATGCAGATATTAACTGACATTTAGAAAAGCCAAATTGTGCACAGCAATATCTGGCAACATCCTGCCTATGACACATGCACTTGTGATTTCCTGATAATGTAAAGAGGGAACAATTTCCCTTAGGATGTGGGAGCCTATCCCACTATGTTGCTCCGCAGCTCTTGAATTTGAAAAGAAAAATAGCTAGGCTGAATTAAAAAAAGTGAAACTAAAAAGAAAGAATTCTAGAAGCAGAATTCAGGCAGGAAGAGGTAAACTGGGGAAATTATGGAACTCTATCCAATTCTGATTCAGTCTGAATGACTTTATGTAACTTCCTTATTCCTACATGTTATTTTGATCTAGCTCTAAACTGGTTGCTAAGCTAAACTTAAAAGTGTTGAGGGGGAAAACAGAAGAAGGGAGGTCATGTTGTGATCTTTCCAGATTGGCCTGAATCAGAAGTACTAGAAGTCTGGAAAGAAGCTGATCTCATTATAAAAAAATTAAGTTGGCAGCAAATAGGACATCCTTTGAAAGCAGGGGATATAGAGGATAAGTAAGCAGAACTACCCTTACACATTCAAAAGCAGATGCAAAATCCATCCCTCTGACATAGGATTCCACTAGTATCCTTCTTAGACACAACATTCACACACAGCTTTATATCTCAGGGTAACATTAAACTTATTGGTGCTGAAAGACGTGGCAAGTAGGAAATTACTCTTTTTTACAAAAGGTGAGCAAAACTATAATGATGATTACCTCAAAAATGATTATAGATTAACTGAATGCTAGACTTTGTACCAAGAAGTAACACATACGTGCATCTGGATTTCAGTGACCTCTTTAAATCGTCGCAGAGTGGAAACCAGAACTCCTGCCAGCACATGCATAGTTGCAATACACAAACTCTTTCGTGAAATCAAAGCGCCTAGAAGACTCAAACCCAAACACTGTATGTCTAGAGGGAAAAAGAAAGATTGAGAATGATGATTATATGGATATTCTGGGTGGCATAAACACATGAACTGAGCTTATAGTGCTAATATTCTAGAAAATTATTTGCATAAACTCTGACAGGGCCAGATAAAACTACCAAGTGGATAAATCTAGGGACTACCCAGTACTGCAGGCTCTTCTGGCAGTGTTACCTAGAGCACATCCTGCACTAAGGAGTGTGATAGGGTGTGTCCAGCTCCTCTGGTGAATCATTCACATTCACATCATTCACAGCAACACCGGATGTTCTGTACCTTGTTCATCTGGATACATCTGCAGCGTGTGAAGCACAGTGTCAGTAGCTCCTTGCTGGGTTAAAATTTCCAGGGCACCATTGCACTCAGCTACAGAGGTAAGTAATTTCAGTCCGCACTTCTGAATGTTGGGGTTTCCAATAAACTAACACAGAAATCAAGACAAAATCAGATCAACAGCCTGTCCTGCTACAATCACAACAGGAAAATTATGTTTGTTCTTCCTGAAGTATGTGAAATTACAGCTTATGTGACAATAAAGAAGAATAATTTCTAATAATAATAATTTCAGGTTCATTTTTCAACCCTCAGTTTCTCACAACATTCCCAGATTTTCATATTTGATCCTGAAATATTCCCTGAAATATTCTACAACAGTGTATGTGTGTTTTTCTTTTTTTTCTTTTTGGATTGTTTTCCTTAATGTTTCATTAAATCGTTCAAGTTTAAATCATTTTGCCAGAATAAATCTCTAGGTCAGGAAATGTCCTACAGACACATTACCATTATCTTGCTAATACATTATTTGCTCTGACTTTTATAATAATTGTGAAAGAGACATAGATGTCCTTAACTACAGATGTCTGCCAAATCTAAAATAGCTGAGAGGCTGCTAAAAAATATAAATTACCATATCCGGTTCAGCTGTGGTCATGTGAACCCTGTAATCCTTGTAGCAGGGGGATTTGCCTGAAGGAAATGAAGTTAAATACTTCCCATCATCAGGATTTAAGGTTTATTTGCTGTGCAACTGCCTAGCACTTTCTCATTTCTCTAAGGGGTGTCTTTCACTTTTCAGACTCCCCTTCAAAGCACTATGATCATTCTTTCTCGTATTTTTCCTATATATAAACTAATCCATTAAAAAATCAAAACTACGCTATATGCTTGAAAAAAAAAATCAGCAATACTTCCATAAATATCCTCTAAAATCACTGTATAAAAGATGATCCAATATACTCCAGAGCAAAAGAAAGAAAAGAAATCCCAGATAATAAATGAAACTGGAGTGTTCAGCTAAGATTAATTCTATCAAATCAATAGCAAAACCACAGTGGAAGTTATAAATCCTTGTGAGTGCAAAATAGTGACAAAATTTATCAGGATAAAGTTTTAATTATACCCTATTCAAAGCAACAAGGACCAAGGCGTGAGCTCCTTCCAACAAACACTGGCTTTTAATGACTTTCAAGGTAAGTGCAAAAGCAGCATCTCCCATATCTCTGGAAGAACCATTCTGATGTTCATTCTTAGTACCTGAAACAATGAAAAAACAAGCTTCTTCAGAAGAGCAGATCTAGTAGTCTCACTATTAACCCAGGATTAGAATCAAATTGATCCATTTCTTTTTAATAAATGACTCGGAAGGCCTATTTCTATCTGGTATTTTCAAAACACTGTACTAACTGCCTGAGTCCTCCCAGATTTACACTGTACATTGTGTATGAAGTGATGATTTCACCATACGTTTGCTCATTGCTTACTATAAAAATGTAAGATTGTGCCAAAGAATTTCACTTAAGGTAGACTGTGATAAATTACTTCCTTGAGCTACAACAGGTTTTTTTTGGTGTTCCTGACACTTCAGAATGCACCTTCCTTCTGAAAAGGAGAGACTGTTAAAGAGCCATAAACTAATTGCCCTTTTTCCCTTGGCAGCACTTCAGAGGCCAACATTTACCCACAAATGACATAAGTGGAAGGAAAGCACACATAAAAGAACACACATTTTTTTTTTAGATTTAACTTGTAGCTATCAGTATTTGCAGGCAAGTGGCACTACTGATACCAGTATATAGAAATCCTTTAAAAGACATGTCAGCATCCAATCTGATTACTATTTTTCTCATGAATGTTTATTCCCTAATCAAACTTCAAATTCCAACATATACTTTGTACTCTTCATTTCATTACACTGTAGAAGGACCTGGCTAAAATTTTGACAAAAATCCTTGTGTACATGTAAAAAAAAATGCATATCAAGTCTTATTTCTACAGTGTATTGAAAGTATTGCCACTATAATTAAAAAAACAGAATGAAACTGAAAACCTGAAATCATTCTGCATGTTATTCAAGTTACTGGTTCAAAGTTACCTGTTTTGCATTTATTCAATAAAAACTCTTAACAGACACTTGCAAAAAGTTGTTCTAAAAAAAATTTAATACCTCCATGTCTACACTCTCACACTTATGATCTCTAACAAGATATTGGGGAAAAAACAACATGTACAGCAGTAAAACGAAAAAGAGTTAAAGATTTTCCCCAACTCTATTACTGGCATAAAAGAAAAAAAGAACATTTTTTTTTCCATTGAAGATTGCCTTTAAAGATTTTTTTTAAAGAATTTCCTATGCTAGTTGGTCTGTGCTTTCTTTTGCCATGGAAAGTATTTTATTTCATATATTTGCATTATTGTCTGTATTTTTTGGTGTCAGATCCAATTCTGATCTTCCTTCTGAGAGACGCTATTAAAAAAAATTGCATTTTGTAGTGCAATCATGTTGATGGAATAATTATTATCACTGCTTGCTCTCATTTAAGTCTACCTTGAAGGTACTCTACCTCATCAAGGCTCCACACTCACTCCCCGGATTTTTTAGTAGTAATTCTTAAATTATTAATTTGCTAAATTATCACTGATTGAATCGAGGGGATTACCAGAAGTGGTAATTTTGGTCCATTGCCATCAATGTCTCAGAAGCTTTCCTCCACCCTGTATATTCTTAAAGAGTATACAAGGTTTGTGTTAAATATAGAACTTTGGGTAATTTTCTGAAGTGCCAGAAAAGATTATCTGACTAGGTAAGAAAAGACTAAAACACAGCCATCACATTATGTTCTCTGAATTAGTGTATGATCTCACACAAATTATGTTTTGAGATGACTTACCAGGCATCATAAAGTGTAGAAGGACACGAAGTGCTTCTAGCTGTACAGAGAGTGATTTTCCATGCTTCTTCATGGCTTTTACAACTTCCGATACAGCTACTGTCATTATGTCCAAATGAGGGAAACTGAAAATAATATTATAAAGTAAAAAGAAAGAATGTATTTGTACTTCCTTAATTAGCACTGTGTATATTTGATTTTAGCTATAAATTAAACTATGGTAATTTTCCTCTTCATAGCAAATATTTTATTTTCATGTCCTTCCATGAGGGCAGTATATAATTATTTTTATAATTTTATATTTTTATAATTTATAATTTAAATAATATAATTCTAAACCACTGGGAAGTAAACTTTTGATTCAATACAGAAAAATAACAGAGTATATATTCATTCTGGGTGCTTGAACAGTGGGTTCATATGTTTCATTTTGATTCTAGCAGATACATGAAAAGATCCATGTCCTCCTTAACCTACTGCTTCACATTTGTCATAAAATACTGATGAATTGACAGATATTCACAAAATCAAAAAAAATCCACTTACATTAGGTTCTAATTTTGAAGAAAAAGTCTAAAATAATATAGCTCAATATAATCAACTTTCCCAGAAATCAGTAGCCAAAGGCCACTAATTTACTGTTATGGCAATATTCTTTAATATTTTAATAATACTATAATATTTTATAAAAAGTTCTGTGGCTAAATCTTGAGTCTGTCATGTTTTACACAAGCAGCTTAGCATGCACACAGGTCCTAGGGAAAAGGCTGATCAAACTTGGCAAGACACTTGGAGTCATGTTTCCAGCCTTTACAGTGATATTTACGAGTCACATGTTAGTTCTCCATTGAATTTCTAGAGTGTTTGCAAAACCCAATGCAAAAGTAATAGTAACACAACCTTATTTTAAGTTAAGTGGTCAATAATTTAAATGTAACTGATTATAGCACTGAATCTCACATACTTTCACTTTTAAAGTCATATATTTGACGTGGGCATTACCTTCCTTGAAAAACATGATTGAGGATCCTGCAGGCACCTTCAGCCACCTCAGGACAATGTGGGTATTTCCTCATTATGTCCAAAACATTCATGTGTATTCCTTTAGCCAAAAGTGTCTTCCTAATATTTACTACAGCACAAAATAGCAAGAAATAGCAATATAAGCTCAAGTACATATGTTTAAATACACATAAACACGCACACACACACACATATATATACACACACATAAATATATAAACATGTTGGCCTAACAATAAACAAAGATTTGCTCCAGTTTTTCATTTTATCTCTGTTCTTAAAAACAACAGAACTGCTAATTCCTTTTCCGTTTTTTGATTTTTTTTTTACCAAACATATATGCTAAGAAAGTACATATTAGAATGGTTAAAGGTTTCAGCAGAAGCTGACTTGATTCTGTATAGTTTAAACATTTAAAACTTGTGTTTGTATGGTTTAGTCTAAAACATTAAAATACCCAAAGTGCCTAATAAGTTTAAATGCATCTACTGTTTTTACTTACATAAAGTTAACTTAAAGGAAGGGGACTGCACTCCCTTATTTTAAAAAATATTTCATTCTTGTAACTTGTAGGACACTATCTTGTAAGATAGTGAAAACTTCTTAACTTTCAAAAACCTAGTATCTTCCAAAATGATATTTACTTTTATTTTTGAAGACTTATCTTTCTCTCATCATCAGATGCCTCATATGATATTAATTAAGTAATTTTGTTAGCTCATTTAATTTAAATTCAAACACCCTAGCTGTAGCATGTTGGAGCGATAACTGTACTCAATAGAGCTCAGAATACTGTACCAGAATACTCTAAAAAATATTCTATGTT
The DNA here is from genome assembly GCF_000705375.1 of Tinamus guttatus. The sequence goes on along the minus strand of NW_010578540.1, from coordinate 176,352 downwards.
ATCATGGTAACTACCACCAATTCTTGTCATTGTTGATTCAGTATATCCATCTCAAATGGCTATTCAGTAAATATTATATTGTGTCACAGAGTTTTACTATACTTCTTTATGTGTACTGTTTTATTATAACAACATTTATTAAAAATAGAAAAAAGGGAGAAGGGAAAATAAAAATTTGCTTTGGATTTCCAAGGGGAATCAAGTCCCACTTGGCAGTGTCTTTTTGAAGAGCTATGGTGATCACTCCAAATGTGGTTATAAAAGTACCTGGTATAATATATTATTATACTAAGCATACATTTATGAGATCTATTTCTCCATACAGGTAATACAGGTACATTTCTCACAAATAACTTTTAAAAGTTATTTTAAAACTTTTATTTTATTTAAAACTTTTTATTTTTTCATTGTATGAACTTGGATGGCTCTCTAACCTAATGATAAAACAATGCTTTCTCACCCAGGGAATGGTATTTAACTGCTAGTCTTTATCTTCCTATCTAGCCAGTGGTTTTCAGTTTGCAGTCTACAAACCACTTGAGGTCCATAACAATTTCAAAGGGCTCTGGGAAAGGTATTTAAGAAAAGAAGGCCAACTGTCAGAAGGTTTAAGTAGTCTACACAAGGGTCCACATCTCCACTGAAAACCTTTGAGGGGTCTGCAAATTGAAAAAATTTAGGAAACCAAGTTAGGGACACAATCAGAACTAAAAGCAATCTTTGAACACTGTTATGCATATGCTTAACTCTCTACACATGATTTGATCCACTGAAGTCAACAGGACTGCTCAAATTTCCTGTGTTAAGCAAGAAAGTAATATTTGTCAGGCTGTAAATCTCACTCACGTGAGTTCCAACAAAACCTGCTCTTGATGAAATTCAAATATATTGATAAATATTTAAACAAGCATATAAAGAGAACACTCTTTTCAGGTCTCCTCCAAAAAATAGCAATTGCAAAATATGAGCTGACAAAGAGCTCTTTACTTCAGATACTCTGATACTTGAGAACAATACCTTTTTCTGAGCATTGGACAGACTTCCTACTACATTCAACTGCATAATATTTTAACCATAGGGAATAAGGTGTTAACACAGTGGCATACTTTTAACAGTCCCTAATATTACAGCAATAACATTCTAAGGGAATAGGAAAGAGGAGGTAATTAAATTGCCTTACCATTTTGTTGTGACAAGACCGCCAAGGCACTAGCAGCTGCTTGAAACACTTCTTTTGAAGAGGAATGCATCAGCATGGATAGCATCACTTCTCTGTCTATTGGGAACCTTTCATAAAGAGAGCCAAATCACTGCACAGTGACTGTATGGTGACAGTTACTTCATACTCGTAGTTCACTTTCCTAAAAAGTACTAACGTAATTAAATAAGCGACATAATTAAATTTTCAGATGACTGCATTTGGCTTTTAGCATTTTTCTGTAGCGTGACCCAATAGAAAGTCTTTTGCAAACTATGTGTATTAACCCTGTTCCAAATCTATTTGGAATCACACCTTCAAGTGACTTGAGGTTCAGAAAAGAACACAGAGCAGAGTTACTAAGCTCTGAAAAAGAGATCAAGTGAAATTAAATTCTGTTTTATTCATGTCTAGATTTTTCTTGATGAGGTAGCACTCATACAGCTATATCCTGCCATCTGATCTGTGGGGAAACGAGCATCCCTTCCATATACTACGAGATGTCTTAATCTTCACTATTTACCTACTCTTGTGTCCTCTCTTATGTCCTATCTTTGTTGCAACTGAAGAGGAAACTTTTTGTGAACTGAACTTATTAGACTGTGTCCTGACTCCATATTAAAACACTCAGAATTTTGTCTGAGTCAAGGCATGCGTTTCATGGAGGATACTTCTGTAAGTGTTAGTGATGGTGGATATGCTCTTCTTGAAGTATTAGAAAAGAAATAAAAATAACCGAAACATGAGACCCCACATAGCCTAATAATAGGTTTTCCTTTTTTTTTTTTTTTTTTTTCTCGTTTTAAGAAATATAGTTCAAAGTATTAATACTGACTGATTTTCTCCATCTCCAATCTTCTCATGAAGGTTGCGTTGATACAGAAACAGATTTTTCAAAGCCCAACATGCAGCCTCCTAAATTTAACACAAGAATAAACAAATGGACTATGAGAACATACCTTTAGAATATAAAGAATTATATTTTTAAGAATTTTTAAATAATGTCATTATTTTTTAGTCCATGACAGGAGGTACAAAAATGAAAACAGATTCAAATTCCTGATTCCATCACAATTACTCAAGTTGCTTCATGTAGGAACAGAGTGAGCTGCAGAGGGTGATAGTCTTTATATCTGGGACAGGCCTGAGTTATGAGCATGTGTCGCATTCTCATTATTTGATTTTCATTTTCATGCCTATTTTAGGTTGAAATTAATTCCTCTGTGCATGAGCCTGTGCTTTGCTCCTCTGTACAGAGAGCTGAGTATTTATATTTTTTGTATTTAAATGTTGTTTAAGAAGTTTTTAAATGATTTAAGTTACAGGTAATAAGTCTCAACTAACTAAATACTCTTGATCTGGAGGAGTGAAGGTGAATAAATTTGGGAATAACAAACAGATTATAAACCTAACTCAGCCTTGTCTGTATTAACATTTGAGAAAAAAAATGTGTTACTAAACATTTTTAACACATGATGTAGACCTTCCATATCCATTGAGAAATTCTCACCAGTACATCGGTGTTTTTTCGGTGCTGTTCTAATGCTTTGTAACAGGCTTCCAACCAGCATAATTTTTCTTCCTCCTCCTCTTCTTTTTTTTCCTCCAAGTCTCGGTTTAAGAATATTGTTTCAGCTTGAAATATAAAATATTTACAAAAAAATCTTAATGTGAAAATAAAACACGTATGATTTTACATTCTCCCAATCACGCAGATGATCACACTGCCTATGTGGGAAAATCAGCTGAAGACTGTTTTACAAAATAAATCGGGTGTGAATTAGTCTTTACAGGGAATGGAGAAGACTTTTCATACAAACTCCATCATAGAACTCAATAGTTTATTTAAGACTGTGAAGGGATTAAAAATAATGAGATAACGTAGTAAATTAGGTAGATAGTTACAGATCGTTCAGTATTTACTCTCCGAAAAGGTGCCCACATATTTTTATTTCTTATGTATTTGCATACAGAATACTACAGACACAAAATATAACCATGGATCATTTGTGCAAAACACTCAACAGAGAATCATCTTCACTCTGAAGTAGTGTCATTTAAAAAATACAAATGCAAATTGCAGTTACTAAAATGGAAATATTTAGCTCTGGGATGGGCAGTAATTCAGAAAATATCATTTCATACTTGTGATTTTCAGCACTTAAAAAAAATTAAAGTATCAACATTAACATGTCATCTGAAGTTTACCAGAATGTAGGCCAGTTTCTAATATCTACTATTTTTTTGGAACCTTACATAACATTTCTACTGAGTTCAGTCTGAAACAATTTCCCAAACTCTAGGAGAATCATGTCTTCAGCTTTGTGCCCATAGCTAATTAACTGCTCTTTCAAACTACTACCTGTAGGATACTCAAGAAGATATTTAAATCTTAAAATTCATTATAGAACTCAAACAGAAGCATTGCTTTGAAATTGCTACAAACAGTCACAGCGTCATGAGTACTGTCACACATGGCAATCCCAGCATGAAACCAGCACTGCTATCCCTAGAGATATTATATTAAGGAGGGATTATTCAATATTTGCCCACAAAGAAACAAGTTGCTTTGTTAGAATCCATCAGCTTAATGCACCGGCTCTGAACAATGTGAAGTTGATGTTGGGTATGTGGTATGAACAGAGACATGTCATGGAAAAAAAAAGAAAGTGGCAAAAATTTGGGAAATCACTAGAATGAAAACATTCATCTGTCTATTTATTTGTTTATGCAGTTAGGAAGGAATTTACTCACTGAGAAGAGCTAAACAAGTGAGAGCTGCAGCCTGTAACTTCGCATTTTCAGAGTATGTTTCAACAGCCTTCACAATGACTTCTGGAACCTTATGCAATACTAGGATATTAAAAAAATTTCCTGAAAATAGATTAAAATGTTAAATGGATATAAACATACTTCTCAACCTTTACATGCTTATCTCACACGTATACATTTCTCAGTACACAAATCATTAACTTTATCTGTAGTAGATATTAGATTTGCTATTACATGACCCAACAATGTTTTATTTGTGGAAAAAAAAAAAGAGGTCAAGGAAAAAAAATTAGTCTAGGGATTCTTAGATCGTAGAACTGGGATCTAAGCTTTTTTTTTTTTTTTTCCTTCTCCCCTTTTCTTTTCTAATAAATGCAGATTAGCCCTGGAGTAGATGGTTAAGAAGATGGAGGTTTAGCACAAAATCAAGAGTTCACTTCTGTCAAAATAACAAGGATACAGTCAGCGTATCATTTGCAGACTTCCTGCCAGGAAGTAAATGGAGTTCAGATCTTGAATTCCTGCAAGGATATGACTGATCCTATGAGGGAAGTCGCTTAACCCTGTTTTACCCTCTGTTTTTCTGCTTCTGACTCTATATCAAAGTCAGCACTACAAATACGGAGTACATATATTTTGGAACAGTAGAATCATCTTTTGATGATGAATATATTTAAAGCATATTTTTCACCATAGCATGTGCAGCATTTTATACTGTAGGCTTAATATAAGGAATATTGCAAAAAGCAAGTAAATGAAAATAGCTTCCTCATTTGTTCTGGAAACAAATGTTGGACATAATATAATACTGCAGCACTTATTTTGTAAAAGAGTTTGATAGCTATGCTTTCTAAATTGATATTCATTTTTATTTCTTAATTAGTAAAAGTTAAGATCACATTAGCAACATGAAAGGTCAAATTAAAATCTGTATCAATGTCTCTCAAAGGCAAAAAAGGTAAGAAATTGAGAAATCTAAAGTCTATTATATTTAGGCATCAAAAATAAAATTTAATGCATATGAAACACTAGTCTCATTTCTTTTCCTCAATTCTGGTCTTGAGGCAGTGACTACACTGAATGTCTAGATCTTTCACTGAGAGGTAAGTACCTCTCCCAGTGTTAAACCATTTAGTCCTATTAGCCCAACTCAATACAGCACCTAAGAACATGCTTTAAGGCAAGTCCTTTCCAGGTTCATTGTCTACAATGTTGGCTTATAACATCATTACAAATGTAACTGGAGATAATATTTTTCCTCCTTACCCTGTAAGAGACACAAAAGTATTTTATACATATTTTTCCTCCTTACCCTGTAAGAGAGTGGTTACAGGGTACACAAAAGTATTTTATATGAACTGTGGCCGAGTGTTACACGGATATGTTCGCATTATCGGCAACATAGAGTGCTGTAGCGTATTCCCCTGACAATCAACTGGAACAGTAATTTACTTGTTGGCAGTAATTCCAGCTCCTATACAGTTAAAGCAATATAAATATGACTATAAACAACTCGGTGAACTTACCCAAGGTAAGTTTCTGCAACAAACAGCAGCTCACTTCTTGAACTGTTTCGTTATTGGGAAAATTTGTCATGGTTTCCACTATAACATTGTAGCAGCGAACATTTCCAGACATGAGCACTTCGACATTGCTGGCTAAAGAAAGAGAAACAAAAACTGCTTATTAAGGAAAAGTACATGGTGACTGGGTTCTAATATCTGACAAATTCATTAATGTAGAAAACTGGGCCTATGCTTCAGTTTTGCCTTTGCAGCTTGTAAGAAAGGTGGCACTTTTTCCTCAGTACTGCCACAGCAGACGATCATGCTTACCAATATGTGAAATAACTCAGCAAGTTCAGAGTCCATACTGGTAATTATGGATTTGTTTCACAGAACATGAACCAACTCACAGATCATTCTTACATAACATGTTTCTTAAATGGGAACTATGTGTATTACAAATATTAATTCAAATGCATTAATTCAATCCAATTAATTCAATCTCATTGGAGACCACTATGATCAATTAAATATTTCAGGTATTCCAGTAATACTTCAGTATATCAAGCATTTCAATTTCCAGGGAAACCAGCTAAGAAATAGAGTGAGACACTTTGACCTCCATTTATTTAAATATGTTTGCCTTATCCGACTTCTTCTACTTTTTGAGGAGACGAGTTAGAAAGCTCTTTTCTGGGCTCAAATTAATACTGCCATATGCATACTGTGTAGTGACAGTATAGAAATATTCATCTCATGCTCCTGCAATATTCTGCAAATCATTACAGACTCTGTCTTTACCTCTTACTATGAAGGCTAGATACAAAAGCCAATAAAATATTCACACGAACTAGTAAAAAGAGTGAATGCGTTATTACCTGCTGAGCCCAGAGATTCTGCATATAGTAATTTAAGACAAATCAGCATCATGGTAGTTAAAAACTATTATAATAAAGTTATCTTAATCCTTATAGTATGTCTATCCAAGTGTAAAATAAAATATGAACCAAAATACCTTGGAAAAAAAATAGCTCCAAAGAATGAATGGAGTCCCCAAGGGAGTCAGGATTACTATCTGAGACCTAGTCTAATCTCTGCTACAAACATTCTTAATTGCCTTTTCAACAACTTGGTTTTCTGTATACAAAGTAACGGTAACATCACGACTGTATAATTAATGATAATTAGTCCTTTTAAAGCAGCATAAGATCTTCAAAGTAATATATCTCTGAATACTAAATAAAAATATTGATACCCTGTGACAGATGTGCTCCTTCCCCAGCTCAAACTGACTCCTCACATATAGCCCTATTCAGGTGTTAACTACCACATTATCCTGGGGGTTGCCTCCCTGATTTCTTCCTCCACTCAGACATTAAACATCAATAACATCCTGTTGGCCCTATCCTGAAAGGGAGATAAGGCTAACTGTGAGTACACCAGCCAACAGTCATTTCTGAATTGAAAGAATCAGTCAATCATCTTATCCCATAAATACGGGGATAGCCCGAGGGCCCAGAGCTCTCCTTGCATGGCAGAGGGCTGCATGCCGAGATCTCCCCTTGAGCAGGGACACCTCTCAAGGATACTCATCTGGTTGAGAGATCCTTCCCACTACAGATTTGTGGTAATTGACTTTGGTGAACTCCCTTTCTGAACTCGTAAACTTTACTTTGTAACTGTGCACAAATCCCTTAGTCATAAACCCTTAACCAGGTCTGGGACTAGGATTGGATCCAGCTGCACCCAGACTCCTCTCAGAAGGGGTTTGGAAAACAAGGGGGTCCATTATGAACCTTGTGACCCAACGGGAGGATCTCCTTGGTAATTCCATGCGTATCTTGAACCTCCATGCAGTAAATAATAAGTGACTTTGCCATAGAATCTACTGAAACCACTGTTGTTATCAACAAAACTTATTACTATTTCTTTCCTACGAGTGAAGCGCATTGGGTCACTCACCCACACCCCCACTCATTCCATGACATACCCGGTAAGCTGAAAAAGTTAGTTCCGAGTTGGAGGAGATATTTGAAGCATTCTATTTGTTAGTGAAGGAACGTACTTCTTTTCCCAATGTTTTAAAATGCCAGTAAATTATTAAGCTTAATCTCTAATGAAAAACATCTTCTACTTTAAATGTATGTCTCATAAAATAATTTTTCATCACTTCATAGTAAGTTGTCACGTCACAGTGATAATTATAAACATATTCAAAATTTGAAAAAGACACTAAAATAGTTTACTACAGAGAGAACATAAATAAAAATATGCTTAAATTCTGCAGGAACTGAGCAACATTAGGTTTGCAAGGAGCCACCATTTCCTAGGTCTAGCTAGCAAAAAGATGGATTGGGCCTCTTATCTGAGTGCTCCACGTGGTGATGCAGCCCACGCCCTCTTAGCGTGAGCTGGAATTTCTGCTGGAGTTACCTCTTTCTTCCCATTAAATACAGGAGAGTTCACCCACAGCCTCTGAAGGCAGCAAACGTTTTTCTTATTCCACCAAAACGTCTCAGATTTAAGAGAAAAACATTGAGAAAAACTCTCACCCTTCAAGTTTCTCATGACATACAAAGTAGAACCAGATAGGTCTTAGTGCAAGAAGGCACACTGAGCTACGAATCCTTCGTATGACCATTTAGAAAAGAAATTTGTGCGTCAGGATATGGGGGCCAAACATTTTACTACTGGATAAGCTACAATGTGAGCTTAACAGTGAATGACTTCCCGGTGGTGGCTTTAAAGAAATAATTTTTCTTATGTGTATTATGGGATGTCACAGCATAAGAATATAAACGCTGACAAGAGTAGCCTGCTTTGCTTCTTTGACTATTTTCGATCTTCCAGATCTGAAATGAGAGTTCTAACTGCCAAGCAAATTCCTACTTTGGATACAAATACTGACAACTTCTTGTTATGTCCTCCTCTTGGAGCTGCTACACATTGCCATAGTAACTAATTTAAAAAAAAAAAAAACACATTTAAAATCTGGCATTCTTTTCCTTAGAAAATGGCAGCAACTCTTGGGCTAAGGTCAATTTATTTCTGGCTTGAGGATTATTTATTTAACATAAATGGAACCAGCTGGAAGTTTGAGAAAGAAACTATGAAAAACTGTCTGATGAAAAGTGGGAAACTGCAGTTCAGTTCCTGTTTCGTGGCACGAACTGAGCCAGGAGGGCTGCTATGGAGCTGACAAATGTATTGAGCCAGGGTTTCTGTGGATTCACTTCTGCCAAGGGCAGAACAACAATACGTATCGTGTAGAAGAGAAGGAGAGTTCTGCTTACTGGAACTGTGACTACCAGCAAGAAGCTCACAACAGATACCTTCATGTCTACAAGATCACATAGCAAGTGAACAAACTGGCACAGATCATCAAGGACAAACGTCAGGACCTGATTTTGCCCAGCCAGCTGCTACGACGAGGAGGCCACAAAGATGTGAGGCCGCCATGAGGCTCTGGGACAGGGGTGGCACTGCCAGCGTCCTTCCTCGCAGCCACCACGCTGTGGACAGGGATGGGCATCTTGAATCCACACACCAGCCTTGGCCATTGCATTTGCATGGACTATACCCCCCGGTGGAAAAGCCTCTGCCAGTGATGTCCACCTTTACCTCTTTTTCACCTTTTTCAAGCAAAAAAGCCCCCAAAAGCACAGCAGGGATTTGAACTTTGACCTCTATAACCTTCATGAAAATCGTAGTCACATAACACTCTGAGGCAGAATAAAGTCCCTCTCTGTTTTTAAGATTAATCCTCATCAGAATGGCAGAATATGAAAATTTCACATGAAAAAACACAAACGAGTATTTCCCAAAGACGAGGGAGGCGATTTGAATGCAACTCTCAACTAGTCTCATTGCAAGACTGTTCCTTCTGCCGAAATACATCTCTACATTTTGCAGCATTGCCTACAGCTTATCTTGAGAGAGGCTTGAAACTTTTTTCATAATAACATCAAAGTTATCACAGACTGAGTAAGCTGATGTGAGCTATAGGAAGTGAGCAGTTGAAAATGACTTCCAATAATGCACTTACATGGACCAGCTAAGGAATGTAATGAATAAAGTGCAGGAAGAATCACCTCTTCTTTATCTGGAAACTCTTTAAATACTTTCAATATGGTCATATGATCTTTGCTTTCAATAAATTCAGTCAGCTGCTCTTCTGGAACTAAATTGAAAAGCAAGAGAGATACAGTACAGCTTTGAGGACACAATTCATATTCTGGCGCAATCCAAAAAAAAGACAATAGTTTTCATAAAGTCTCTTTATATTTATTTTCTGTTTCACAGAAAGAGGCTATCCACACATATCTCCTTCCACAATTAAGACTCTGTTTCTTAAAAACTGAGTTCTTCTATAGAAGCCTTTCTCCAGCCTACATATCATGTAGCCAAATTAGGACATTTAAGTGCTTCTATGTAAACCAAGACATAAAAAGATGTAATGTGGTCTTCTGCACCAAATGAACATCAGATATTTCTCACTGAGAGGGTGTACAAATGAAGGAACGGCTAAGAATACAGTGGAAACAATTTGAAGGCGTTCTGCTCTGCATATTGCACCATTTTATTTCAAAATTTTCAGTTTCTTTTGATATGGGATCCTTTCCATAAAGACTAGAGTCATGTTTTAACAATATTTTAGCTTTAGAGTAATAATAAGCTTAAGTTTTTTCTGTCCCTACTCCCTGTCATTTGGGTTGTCACAACTGTCTGTGTGCCTGTGCAGGGAACCAGACTAGGGAAATGATGCAAGTTAAAAAGGAGTCCCAAATTTTGCATTTTAAGCAGAATGATTTCCTGAACCTGGTTCCTGATAAGACCAGGTAAACATTCATGTTAGTGTAACTGAGAAGCTTGCTTAGAGTCAGGAAAAAAATGTCCGTGGCAGCCTGGCAACCTGTTACGTTAGCACGATCATCAAGAAGGAGGCATGCAGGTCTGCATGCAGAACAGTCTACAGATCTGTAAAAAGCAAGCACAGAAAATCTAAGATCTTATCAGAACATCTTATATCCTGGTGGACACTGAAGAAAAAATATAGCAGGACAAAGTATTTAGGGAGAGTGGAATAGGGGAAGCAAAGCAGAAGGTAATTCCAGGCACAGATGTATGCTAGTTAGACTTGGAAATGAAGCTGCAGAAAATGGTGCTGGACAGAATAAAAGTGAAGAATCAGAGGCTGTCTTTGCAGCAAGGAAGGCAGTTGGCTTGCTGGGAATGCTAGCATTTCCCAATGTTTGTTTGAAGCAAGAAACTTCAGTGCAAAGCAAGGCTGCTACAACAGAATTTCTGCCCATCACACACACAGTTCCTGGAAATGCCACAGAAACTCAATATATGGTGACTCCATTCTTCAGAAGAAACATAGGAGTGTTGTACAGATCCATACTTGCATGTTTCAGCAGTGTCAGGACCAAAAGCTGTCATACATTTTTTTAGAATGTGAACATTTTGGATTAACTTAGACTTGCTTATACCTTACTGGCAACATTAAAATGTACTAGCTTCTAAATAATAACCTTTTTTTCTTTTCTTTCAAGAAGAAAAATCAAACGTTACTCTTCGGCTCCTGTGTTACTGACTAACTTTGAATCCCATCTTTCTGGCTAACTCTGGAGACAGAAATGCAAATACATTTTCATTTTTAAAAGATTCATAGTCATTGCTCTATTTTAGATAATTTCTGATATGATTTGGAAACCCTATTTTATGCTAACTCATTTGAAGACCAAGATATACAAACAGAATTTGGAATGCAAAGTATTCACTCTTTGCAATTAGACATCTGTAGTTCCCTCCCAATCTACACATTTTTTAACTGAATAAATACAAAATACAAATACCTTTCTCAAAAAGCTTGTGTAGTGCTTTACATCCATGTTGCTGGATCTCTTCATTTTTAGGGAAGGTCTGCATGGCATTAAATACCAAGGAAAACACATCCACCTCGTCCTCCAAGAGCAAGAAGGCAATTATATCTGAAGAGCAGAAGAGATTACATGTTACAGTGATTTAGGCTCAACATTTATAGTGAAACACTGTACTTAATTAAGATTCTGTACTTAACCATTACGATTCTGAATCATTAAAATAGACAAATAAATAGCAGGAACCATCCTCTGAAGGTCGCTGTTTCACTCTACTACCTGTAGCAGAAGCTTGGGCAGCCAGCTTAGCTTTAAATACCTAAAGTCAAGCCTAATCCCTATTTTGCAAATAAGGCTGATTTGAAAGCCTGTTAGCATCAAGGGAATACATTTCTAATTTAACAGCAATATCTTCCTATGTTATATGCTACCTAGAGTCAAACTATCAGAATATCCCTTATGGACTCTAATTTCAACAGAAGATCAAGATCAAGAAACTCAGTACAGTGCAAAATGTTCTCAGTACCTGGTAAGATCCAGTCTCTGCAGAGCAGAATAATAGAGATAAATCAAGGAATTTTCATTTTTAGAAGCACTAACCAGTACTAAAAGAAACAAGTCAGAATGTCACCGAGTTTACATTGCAACATGAAAAAAAAATAAGGCCTTCATTTATTTAACTACAGAGCAAGTATTTGTGTCTATGCTAATAACAAGTTGACATAAATAATGGGTCATGTTCTTCACAGCCTTGCAGTTTGGGAAAGCATTTCTAAGGGGGTAGAAGAGGCACAAAATGTTACTGTTTTGATTTTGTATCAGGTACAAATGACCTTCTAGGAGCAAAAGAGAGAAAACTCAGGCCCACTATGTATAATCTCACACTTTACACCACAATTCTATGTTTTAAAAGCTTAGATAAAAATAGGAAAGTAAAACATACCATACCTGACATTAGGAGTAGATTTAATGCTTTCAGTCCTATTGCTGAGAGATTTTCATTTCCTTTGTAAATTGTAAGCATTTTAAGAATCTGCCTAAAGTTAAAAAATATATATTTATATATAATGGCTAAAGAAATGGTTACATTTATAAACTTTTATCAAATGCTTAATTAAAAATAGAAGTACTGAAACAAAATAAGCAAAAGTCTTTTAAACTCATTTTTGTTCTTACTCTCAATTCATTTTCTCAATTTTTTCTTTCAGATTGCCTTTTTTCAAATAACCACTTTTTTTTTAATACTTCAGAACAGTTTTTATACTTGATAAAAATAATGAATTATCTTCCTTTAAATTATGCTTTTGTTTAACTTTCATTAGGTATGTGTTTAGACCTAGGAGAGACAAGTGTCACTGAGGATGGACCTCCTGGACAGAGAGAGGGCGGTGTGGAATGCAGCTGGGGACAGCAGGGGCTTTTTGCCTGAGCTGCAGGAGGGAGGTCACGCTCACATATCACAGGGCTGCTGCATCAGAAAGGGCAGTTTCCCAGCAAAGAACCTGAGCAGCATCTTGTAGAACTCTGCCCTACCAAAGTTTCTGCCATAGAACCTTATGTGATGCTGGACAAATCGCTTAAAATAAACTTTTCTCAGACTCTCAAATTAATATTCCTTATTTCCTAGGTGATCCAGCTCAATACCCATGGATACTGCCCTCTGAAATGCTGCCACCAGTGTGAAAACTGAAATTTTAAATATAAAAATGCCACTTAATGCTAAGTGCTCTGAAAAATCCGTACACTTTTCAAACTGAACACCCAGAAGCAGTTGATAATTTTAACATCACTCTTTTTCTCCGTAACTTCTCATTAAACAAAGTTTTTGAATGTTCTAGACAATACTGATGATCACTGAGAAAAGTTGAGAAGAAAATTAATCAGCTAGTTTTCACAGAACATATGGATAATGGGCAGAAAAAACACAGTGGGTCACACACTAAGTGATGAAGATGACACCAAAAATAAGAGAGCACTGGCTTTGCACTGAATGAAGCATGGGTCGCAAAATGCAGAAAAAAACACCATCACCACGTAACTAAAAACTTAATAAAAATGTATCAGCTACTTCAAAAGACGACATTTTTTATTTTCATGTCTTGGGAGAACTTAACTTTGCACTCTTAGCATCTTCAAATGTAGGAGTCCTTGTACGGGTGATATCAAGTAAAAATGGACTGACTATGCAATAATTTGCAATTAATACATAATCATGATAATTCTTAAAAAAATAAAAAGCAGCTCTCAGAGTTCCATTCTGATTTTACTCCTCAGTTCTGGCAATTGATGTTTTGCGTCTCTGTGCAATCTCTTTTCGATTCCTACTTTTAATCTCTTCTTTGTTGTAGCACTAATGTCAAAGCTGTGATGATCAAAGTACAGGGAAGAGGCAAAGTCAGACGGGAGATATAATATCCTTTATCTTTTGCAAGATAGGAGATTGCCATTTTTTTTTCAACTGTATCATTCTAATATATGATAGACTGTTCATGTGAACTCTGCTTTGCTTAAATCCTTAACTGCTTATGTCTACAAAACTGCTACAGAAATCTAAGGGTTAGGCAGATTTCTATATGATCTAAAGAGGGGAAAATAAACATCAGTTAAATACCTCTTTTTAAAAACACTGAGAAGAGATACTTTACTGAGCCTTTGGCATATACACTTTGGGCTTGTTATATGTATGTCTGCATATAAGGATGGTTGCTGGCATTTGGGTTCTTTGTCCTGAGCCAAACTCCTGGCCCAGCACACAGCTCATACATGGACTAAGTAGCAGGATGATGACTCAAATAAATCAAAAAACACGTTAACCAAGCTGGTAGAGTAGCTAAAGAGACACACTTAAATGTACTTTAACTTCCTGATTGAAGCATTGCAGTCTTAAGCATTCCTAACGCAATGCAATCCCTACTGTGGGGGTGCAGGGCTGTGTGTGTGCATGCACACTCGTGAACCTGGTCAAGATTCCTTCATCTCTTTACCCCTTCAGGAGCAGTGGTTTTGGCTGCTTATTGCTTACACTCCTTGTGGATGGACAAAACTAGAGCTGACCAATGCTCTGAAGCCATTAAATGTCTCTCCTTCGTCCACCAAGAACCATTTCTGCTATGGGGAGGAGACACTGCATTTGCTTTAAGCAAACAGCATTTTATAGATGGTGAAGTGCCAATATATGAATGACACCAGCTGGCTCAGTACTCTACAGGGTAAATAATCACATACTAAGACACATTTTATATAAAGAGGAAATTCCCTGCATATGCCCTCCCCTTTCAAGCATAATCAAGAGGAAGTGAAACCTTTAAAACCTTATCTCCTGTACCGGAATTTAATGTAACTGACTACAAAACATCTAAAGAAACCTCTTTGAGCTGTAGAAAAAATGCAAATACACTGAGAGAACTTCCTTCCCTTTTCCTCAAAGTGATAGTGGCTTTTTAAATTATTTACTACACTATCAGTCAAAACATCTATATCAATACAAAACTACTGCTTCTAAGCATGAGTGTAATGTCACGGTGGATTATATTTGAGAAAAAAAGTTAAATGTTTATTTCTAACTAAGATACCTATTCTCCTAAAATATACAGTTATATCATGCAAGAAAAGTAGAAATCTCTTGTAAAAAAATGACGTTTTCTTCTCTATCATAACCGTTTTGTGCCTGGCTACCAACTCAGCATGTGTTCAATATGATGTAGATGTGCCGCATGTACTTGTTCTTCCCACCTACAAGGAACTTGAGACACAATTTAGCTGCCTTGCTCTATCTTTGGCACTGACTAATTTTACAGCCTACTCTACCACTAAGAACAAGTTTCCCCTCAGCAAAGAAACCTGCCAAGACATCAGACAGGCCTAGAGGGTTGGCTACAATGCTAGTAGTAGGGAGGAAGAGCATACAGCCGTGTTAGCATCTGATCTGCTCATTCACTCCCTGTAGCAAAGTTTACTTGGAAAAGGATGTTCTGCTCAAACGCTCACATTGCACAGGTTCAGGGGAGGCTATGGGATGACTCATCCCAATGCACTCATCCTGGGACCCTCTATAGTCAACGGAGAAACAAGTATGTTCAGATTGCAATTTCTTTAGGGCTAAACTAAATAGATGGAATGAAAGATCCTCTGGAGGTGATTGTGCCCATCGACTTTAAAGGTAGTTGAGGTGACGCATTAAAACACGTAATTTTTAGACAACTAAAATTAGATGAGATGAATAACCCTCCTGTGGATTTACACTACTTTTAGGCTTGTGGATATAATGCACCAGATTTGGAATGAAAGCACAGAAGAACTCAAGCAATACTGCATCTGTGCAGTAAAGTACAAGACCTATTAAAGTAAAACACAATCACAGAATCACTGAGGTTGTCAGGGAGCACTGGAGATCATCTCATCCAACCTTCCTGCTCTGCGCAGGGCCAACTGCTTTGCTCAGGGCCACATTCAATAGTTTTTAATATCTCCAAAGACTGAGAATTCACTACCTCTCCAGGCAACTTGTTTAGGTGTTTGAACAACTTCACAGTAACAAAGTTTTTTTTTTTTTTTTTTTTTTCAAGCTTAAGTGTTATTTCCTGTACTTCATTTTACACCTATTGCCTCTTGTCCTATCACTGGACACCAATTCATTGGACAACAATGAGAAGAGTCAGGCTCCATTTTCTTTACTCCCTCCATCAGGTATCAATACACAGTGATAACATCCCTGCTTGTGTGAGTCTTCTTTTCTCAAGGTGAAGAAGCCAACCAAAAATCTTTAACCATTTAGAAGCTGATGCGGTAACTTTATATGCTATCTTTCATTGCATATACATATATACATATATACACTGTCATGATACCCAAGCATTCTGGAAGACTGTTTACATACAATATACTTACTGATGAACACCCAGTACTTCCCAGTCTTTCCCAACATCCTTAGGAGCCATGTTCTGTAGAGTACTGGGACAAATTTCTATTAATTTACAAAGAAGTGACCAACTCGCCTGTAAAATAAAAACATAGCTCTTTTAGTTCTGTTTGAAACTTAAAGGTTGACTTCTAATGTTCTTACCTTTTGGAAGTTTTAATTTTTAGTTAAATAGGGATGAGTTAACACTAGGCAATACAAAGGACATTAAAAATTAAAAGACAGAGATAAAACAAATGTGTTAATAATCCTCAGTGCATGGCTTGTAGAAACACATCACCTCAATATACTTCAACATTACTTGAGGCTACAGGACACAGATAACACACTCAAAAGAGCTGTCAGCAGCAAGAAAAGCATAATGTGATCCACAGCATGTCATCAAGGGCCGGGGAAGACCACCGATCACTGCAGTGTAATAACAGCTGCTCCAGCTTTATTGAAGTACAGCTGCCACCACAAGATTTTGCTGCAAATTATAAGGGGAAAGGATAGATTTTTAAGGTTGTCCAATGATTTAGTGGGCATGATATAATTAAACAATACTACACACACACACTATCTACTATATTCTGGTCATCAATCCTGACTTCTGTGAGCTTTAAAAACTTAACAAAAACTGTGAAAGTCTTGAGATTACGAAGAATGAAAGATAAACCACCGTCAACAAAAATAATATGCGTTTTCTTAATAACTACCTGCTCTAGCTTATGCAATTGTCTTTACTTTCACAAATCTATAAATAATTACAAACTGAAAAAGGCTCCTTGTCCTTTCATGCTGGAGAAATCTGTTTTCCCCTAGTCCTTCCTCCCTGATTCCCCTGCTCCCCTTTCACAACGCTGTAGCAATGCTCTTTATTATTAATAAAGTCTGCTAGGTCTTTGATGTGCAGGCTGGCAAAAGTGAATGAGCTTTAGTGATAATAGTAGTAAGCAAAATCTGTACAAAGAATTAAATGATGAGCAAAAAAAACCGAAATAAAACACTGTTTTCAAAGACAGGAAGTGAACTGAGAAAAGCCAAGGGTAAAGATAAAGAAGATTTTACAAAAAGGAATTAAAACAAAACATAAAAGTTTCCCTGGTTGCATAAATAAAGAGAACAAATGAAGTGGAAGTTGGCCAGCGTGCAGTAAGAATGGGGTCAGGACAGAAGGTAACCTAGAAATGTGTAATTATATCAGGTTTCAGGAGAAGAGCTGGGTAAAGCAAAGGTGTCATGATGGGACAGCCAGCAACAACAGGAATGTAAATGGCCACCTCCAAAGCACTTAACTGCAATGTTCGCAGAAACTGCACGACCTCTAATCCTGCGCTCTGAGAGACTAGATACATGAAATTGTAAGTCTGGTAGTGTAGAGCATTCCCACAGGAACAGCACAGACTAGTAACTTGGCATCTTGCATGATAACTTCGTTGAGTCTATGTAAAACATGATGCAGGCATCTGAGGACTAGAATTCGTCTTCTGTATTTCACACACTTGATCTCTGGGACTATGTTCATGCTACCTTCAGCAGCTCTCCTTAAGTGTGAAGAGCCAAATGTTCCAAGCCAATTATTCCCTTCACAATAGAAGCAGGGCTTGACCATAAGGCAGTTTCCATGTTCTTCTTTTGCCTGGTCAGCAAACAAAGCTACAAACCAAGAAGCATTTATTATGGGCATCTGGGGAAATGAGGCTGGATTGTGCACTTAAAGTCTTCCCAAACACAAGAACAAAGAATAGTCTTAGAAATGAACAATCCTCCTCAAGACGGGTTTGTAGAGTTGCCTTATTATTCATATTCTAAGCAAAACACAATTTATTAGTGAAAGGCAAAGAGGTATAAATTTCAAAACTGCAGAGCAAAGACATTGTAGCATCTATTACTTAGCAACGGTTTTATTCTGAAAGTCCTACACCACTGTTCGCTAACTACTCTGGTAAAACTTAAAACCTGATGAAAATTAGCTTAAGGACTTCAGAAAAGTCTCTATTTTTATTTTTATTTTTTTTACTAAAAGTGTTCTTTAAGAAAATTTTATTTATGTTATACATTTTTACTTGGGTTGTCATAACTCCAAGTTTTTGACAAACACAAAAGCTGCGGATGTGGAGAAGACCAAAGCAAACACATGACCTGCTCACATGAGGCCTATTTTACAATAACAAAATCACAGCCTGAGATTACAGACAGCTTATTAATAATAATAAAAGAAAGCAAGGGTCTGTTAAATACCAGAGAATATAAAGCCTACACGAAAAAAAAAAAAGGACACAAAAAGACATTACAGTTAAATCCCTTCCCTAAACAGGAACAGTTGGTGGCAGCACTGAAACCCAGTGGCTGTTAGATCAGCCCCGTCTCATTTCTAGCATGCGGTGAATTTATATTGCATTAGCTCATATCTTCTGTGTGAGACAACAAAGCTCTGCTGACTGCTCTTTGCTGGCATGCTCTGCTTTACACTCTCTAAGCTACTCCAATCACTGTCAGGAAGTAACTGCAAAAATAAACTACCATATTTACTTTAAAAATATCTATTTTACTTTACAGCACTATTGGCTTTCCAGTCCAGGACCTTCCTACTGTAAAAAAGTTTGCAAGGTTTGTAGCAACAGCACAAGATGCTTTGTAACCAGCAGAGGGAAACACAATTTTTGATTCAGCTACAGAGCCTGCTGCGTTGATCTTCTTCTATGAGTCAATTTCATTATAATGCCAAAAGCAAAAGACTAAAAGCAACTGACTGATTTTCCAATATGTTCAACAAAATCGTTTAGTACTGCAAAGGGATTGCACCCAAATCATGTCGACATTACCTTCTCTATGCTATACAGTGAAACTTATGCACTGTAAATGAATCACAGTGGATGAAGCAAGGAAGCACAGTTTACTAATCAATATATTGTAGATTTTGTAAATACTGCAATAGAAAGTGAAGGAAGACATTTAGTCTTATTCACTAGAAATAAGTCTTCACTAGTCTTACTCACTAGAAAGTGAAGTGACATTTAATGAGGGACAGGATTTGTGTTTTGCACTTGTTATGAAATTGATACTCATGTACAGTGTAGAACATATAGGTGCTCCAAAAGTGAAGGACTGTGAAACAGCAAAGGTAGGCAGACAGAAGACTAAAAGTCACTTTAAAATTCCACGTTACTTAATTAATTCTGTGTATGAGGTGTTTTAATGTTGCTAAATGAAAATTATGCAATCACTTTCTTCTTTTCGCACTTCTGAGACTTCACAGTCATTTCACACCTGCTTGTGGTCAGATCTCATACTGTACTCACAGTCTACACCTCAATACACTCATTTCATAAATTGTTAAATACATAATACGTTTCATCCCCCCAAAATGATGATGCATCCTTCTGTATTTCTTAGCGACCTGATAAAACTTCAAACTCTGCACAGATACTTTAGCATTCAAAAGAAATTTGAGAAGGTTGTAACCAGTATAACCATTACACACTACAGGCAAGAGCACAATTTCATATTTTAATCTGAACTGCATGTCTGTGACCTCTAGCTAAGCTCTATTAGCTACAGAAACATGCTCTTAAATAATGCTATCATTCAGGAGGCTTTTATGATGTAATTTATAGTTTGCTTCCTAGTGAATAGAAAAAGAGATGCTGAAACGTGGCAGTCATACAAATCTGTTTAATAAAAAGGCAAGCGAGCCGCACAGAGACCTGCAGTTTATAAACATGCTTCGAGCTCAACAGAGTCATAAATTTAACACGTGCCTGCCAGGAAGGGGCAGTTTCGTGTGGCAGCCCCGGCAGGCGCAGCACAAGCGGCGCGTGGGGCCGCGGACACGTCTCACGTTAGCGCTCTCGCCAAGCAGAGCTGCTTCTGTGCTAAAAGCCAAGTTTTCCCAGCAGGAGCAGCGGGGCAGGCAGAGCTTGCCCCGAGGAGAGGGTTCGTACTCCTGAGATCACACCGTTCTGCAGCGGCAGGGCTTAAAAACGCCAGAAATAAAAAACGAGAGGGAGAAAAAAAAGGCCCAGCAGAACCTTTCACCTCAGGACCGGCCGGCGGGGCCTACGCCGAGCCCCGGGGCGCTTC
>NW_010578540.1:112955-155487 GCF_000705375.1 Tinamus guttatus | reverse complement strand
AAGGGGGGTGGCCTTGCTCTCCCCCGCCCCCCGCCCCTCGCCGTGTTTGCTATATAAACGGCGTGAAGGGGGCGGGGGGCGCGTGTGGGGCTTTTCCTCTGCCCTCGGCGGGGTGGGGGGTGGCTTGGGCGGGCGAGTGGGTTTATTCGCTCGCTGCAGCGCGGTGAGGGAGGAAGTCCCCTTTACGGGATGCCCCAGGCTGCAGGCAGAGAAAGGAGCACGTATAGCCTGCATGTCCCCAGTGAGGTCCCTTGAGGAGGGGAGGGCTCCCTCCTGCCTGGGCAGGTGCATGGGCTGTGTGTCCCGTCCTGGGCTGGGCTGCAAGTGAGGGACATGGGGAGGAGCGAGGGGTTGAGCGTGCACCGGGGTGGGAGAGGGTGAGGGCCTGAGTGTGCGCTGGGGTGGGAGGCAGCGAGGGGGTGAGTGTGCCCTGGGGTTGGGGGGCGGTGAGGAGGCTGAGTGTGCGCGGGGTGGTTGAGGTAGAAGTGGATTTGCCCCCTTAGCTGCCTCAGTGGAGGCAGGTACACCACCATGGTCTGGTGTGAGGCTTCAGGCAGGTCTGTGGGTTTCATCTGGGAGAAACACCAAGTTACTTGAAGTTGACTAGCTAAATTGAGTTTTGTTAGGTAAGTGTTCTTGAAGGATGATGGTAGGAGTATGAATTCATTTGAAGGTTTTGCTTAAATATCAGTGCCTGGTTGATAGGTGTGTACAGGGTTTATTGACCAGCTGACTTACTATTAACTTGAGTTTCTCAAGACAAAAAGTTTGTTTTCAAAGTTTATTTCTCAAAATCAAGAAGCCACTTTCAGTAACGCCTCTGAGCTCTTGTATTGCTAGTTAGCTCTCTCCATCCTGTTGGTGTTTTAGTCCTGGGAAATTTGGATCCCAGTCACTGAGACTTTTGTGCATAAAGAAACTGTTGTCTCAGTGTCCCAATTATAGCCCGCTAACCAGGGCTGCATTTGTTAGGGGGAGAGCAAGCTTTTCTATGAAGCACCAGAAAACAAATAGGAATGAGAGGAAGCTCTATGAAGCACTGACTCATTTTGAGATGTAGGAAATGCTTTACATCTGGGCTGAAGATGAGTTGCATTTAAATAAACTATTTTTACTTGAAAGATGTGGGGTTTTTTTCTGCAGTAATTCAGCCACAAAGAGCATTTTTAGACTGTTTTCATTGATTTAAAGCTTGTAGGCTATGTACAAATTTGTGAAAATTCTTTTATTTTGCAAGTTTTATGAATATAAATACAGTCTTTCAGGTTATATCAATAATAGCTTTCTTGAATATCTGTCAAGCCATAGCAATTATCAGAGTTGAGCAAAAGGCTTGATGTATTTAAAGGTCAATCTTCATGATTGGTACTCATCAAAAATGTCTGTTGGGAGGTTTAGTATCTGCATAGCTATATCTTATAATTAATGAGACTGATAGACTAAGTGATATATTAATAAACTTGCAAATCTTAAACTAAATTTTGTGGCTGCTGTGTATTTTCAGTGGAGTTTTCAACTAGGTATACTGCTACCCCAGGCTTTTGGGTTGCTGTCTTTTAAGGAATCAGTTAGTCTAAATTCTGTATAGACTGGAAGTTTCAGAGTGTTTAAGTCAAATGAAGTCATGGATTTCATTAAGGGAAACTGAGATATGAAGACCAAACCCTTTTCCTACCTAAGGTGGGTTTTTTAACTGCATCCTGGCTGTAGGCCCCTTGAGATTACATGCTGAGTTTGCTCTGCTGCTGTTCTTTTCTGATACAGTTTGGCCCCAAACTGTTCAGCAAACAAAAAGTGAGTGTATTAAGTTGGTAAGTGGAAAGAAGATAAAAAGTAGAGCTAAAATGTAGTCTTGAATTGTATTTTAAAAGTGATTTCTGTCTTAGATATCTGTATTTTCTTTTGCATGTCTTGGCTCTGAAACCTCTAGATGCCCAAAGACTTTCTAACTTCTGTTGATGCATAAACTCCAGATGACTTTCACTTCCATACACTTGTGTTGGCTTTTCATGTGTTTTAGCAAATCTCCCAGAATTGTGTAGCAGCTGGCTCTTTCTTGAGGCTGGGTGCCTTGGGTATATAAAGATTGCTTCCCCTTTTTGTTTTCTATCTAGACAGATGAACGGCCTGTGCTTCATTTATCTTAGCCTCAGATGGGACCGATGCTCGGTGTTATGTAAGGTATCGTCTCTGGTGTGTGGCAGGCATAAAGACACAGTAGGACACGCTGATGTAGCAGAGACTGATAACTTGTTCTTCCTGTTAATGTAGGAGAACAAATCCCTTCAACTCTTGCATTTCTGTATCACAATGAATAAAGTACATGATACTGGAGTTCTTCAGGAGATGTGGCATTTTTCTTGTTAAAACAAGAAATTTTCTTGTATCTCAGAAGTGGAGTTACCAATGGATGCCTCTTTTAGGGCATCCTGCTTTTTACTTAGAGATATAGCTTATAAACATTATTTGAGGCACTGTGAAGCTATGCAGAGTATTAAACATAACTTAGACTGATTTAGTTATACTGTGAGTTTATAAAATGTTGAGCTTTTGAAGGGCTTTTCAACAGAAGTTTTCTAATGTTGGACAGTCCATATTCAAGTTGCATCAATAGTTCTAGTTCAAAAGTTGCTGCCCAGAAATAAATTTTTAGTTAGAATTTTTTTCAGAATTACGTGGATGGTCATCTTGAGGATGTTGCTGAACACTATCCAGGAACTACAGTTATTGACTGTGTGGGGTTATGGCTGGGTTTGATGGAAAATGTTATTACCTCTCTCCCTTTGGGTTTGTGGAACAGGATTTTCACAGAATGTTTCCTTGGGGCAGATACTCTTCATATCCTCTCCCACGAGCCGTGCATCAGGAGCAGGTTGCCCTCAAGGGTGAGGGTGGTAGTTGTTTTTGTCCATGGAGGCATCCTCTGCTGTCAGCCTCTGCTTGGAGAGTGGCGAGTTGATGGTGGCATTCAAGTCCAGGTAAATAATAACAGTTATTTATGAATTTGCAGTCGGTTCAATTATTTTGGCAACCAGCCTTTTTTTTTTGTCTGAGGATCCAGAAAGTGTGCAGCTAAGGTGGTGCCTGTTCCTGAGCCATGAACCGTGTACTATTTTTGTGTATACAAGATAAAAGCTAAGTGCAATTTAGCTTTATTGACAGTAGCTAACCAAAGTAGAAGGGAGAAAGGTTCAGAATTCAGGGGGAAGCATGTAGGCATGCACACATATAGCAGTTCCTGCTGGAAGCTTATAGGATTACTGGGCCAAATCTCTAGGGAATGCTACACAAGGTAGCGGTGGTCTCTTTTTTTTTTTTTTGGTGCTGGTCTCTTTTCAGTGGTGGCCACTGACAGAACTAGAGGCCACAAACTGAAGCACCAAAAGTTCCACAGGAATGTAAGGAAAAAAATTTTAACAGTGAGGCTGACAGAGCCCTGGAACAGGCTGCCCAGAGAGGTTGTGGAGTCTCCTTCTCTGGAGATCTTCCAAACCCGCTTGGACGCAGTCCTGTGCCACGTGCTCTAGGTGACCCTGCGTGTGCAGGGGGGTTGGGCTAGATGACCTCTAGAGGTCCCTTTCAACCCTAAGCATTCTATGATTCTAAGGGACCCCGGCATTGGAATGGTTTGCTGAGCTGGCTGGGATATGCAAGGGGGTGTGTTCAACCCCCTTTCTCTGCTCAGACCCGCTCCATGTTTAGCTGTAGCGGGTGGCTTCATTCACCCTTTTGGGCTTAGGGCCCCTTAGCCTGGGATTCTTGGGATGTGGTTGGAAGTAATTGCGCTGGTGTGTGTGGTGAGAGCTCATTTGGGGAAACCCAGGTGGCCACCAGACAGATCTCCTGTGTGATACATAGATGTGGTGAAGGCTGATCACGAATTTGAGGAAGTGGGGCCACTTAACACGGTATCTGCGGCGCATCTGGGTCTGAAAGAAGTGGTGCAGATGTAAGTCCTGCTAAGTATAACAGAGGAAATGAAAAATACTTGCTTTCTGTTCTCTTTGTTGGCAGATAATTTACTGCAAGAAACAAGTAGTTATTTCATTTTTCTGTTTGTAGATGGATCCCAAACTGAAAAGGTCAGGGAAGACTAGAAACTTTTCCTATACAGGAGCTTAGATTCTAATTTGATTTGAAAATGGGTTTTGGGGGGCATGCATCTGAACTGCCTATGTCTGAGTTGTTACATGGGTGACTTGGGAAAATACTACTGTG
Organism: Tinamus guttatus; assembly: GCF_000705375.1. The sequence goes on along the minus strand of NW_010578540.1, from coordinate 151,269 downwards.
GTTTCTGCTTCTTCCTCATTCTCCCTGTTCTGTGGCAGGAAAAAATCTGGTCCTGAAAACTCCACCTCTAAGCTGGGCTTAAGAAATGTGACATTTCTGGTGTGTGTTGTACCCCTGCATGGGCTGTCCTTCCTTGCTATGGCTTCAGACTGGGCCCTGCCCTACCTAAACTTTGTGCTACTAGACTCTCTTCCTCAGCTATAGGCCAGGCTTATGTTTTACCTTTGTAGTGAAGGCACTTTGGCTTTGAACCCTGCTACTATATGCCAGGGAAGCAGCTGATTTCAGCCATCCTCTGAATGATGTATTTGGTTTTGATTTGGCAGCCCTTCTCCTTGTTACTAGCTCTCCTCATGCTCCCTTGAGAAAGGTAATTGTGGAGAACAGGGATACAGGGAGCTACTACCAGGCCTTGCACTTGATGTGACTGCTCTGCTGCTGTCTGTGTGGCATTTTTTTGCCCCTTACTTGACTTTGTCGCATAGCTCCCCAGAGTTACAGGCCTGTGCAATCAATACCCTGTACTGGTTTTCACTGTAGCATGACTCACCCGTGCACCTTGTTGCTTTTGCTTAGTGACCTTCAAATTTCACAGGCCTGTTCTGTGGGTGTCAGGAGAAGCAGTGATAGCATTTAAGTCTTGAAAAGTTGAGTTGATAGTTGCAATGGATTAGTGAGGCACTTTGCAAAACCCCTAAATGGGAGGGTCAGTGAAGGGTATGCCAGGAAAGCATGTTGTAATGTCCGGAGCAGCCCAGGAGGAAATTGCATTATTCAGGCCACGTCAAAGGCTGCCTTAAAATGTGAATTGTCTGTCTGCTGTGGAGAGTAATATAATTCTTATCAAACTGATGCATGTTACCCACTAAAGCATACCTCAAATATAGTAGATTTTCAAGTGTGGATGGGAGTGAGTAGAACTAGCTTATGTTTGAGTGTAAAGCTACACTTAAATATAGACAAAAAATTATAGTCGTAGAAAAGACAATTTGATGAGAGCTAACTGCTCACTCTAGGAATCAGCCGTATAGTTTGAATGGAACGGGATTTGTCCTAGGGAAGATTTTTCTCTTAAGCTGAGGGATTTTGATAGTCACGGCAACAAAGGCTTCATATGAGATGCAACTGTAATAACTGAGGCTGCATTTATTTTGTTTCATCCATTTTTTGTTCCAATTTATTAATAGGATTGACTTGGCTGGATAACTCCTGAATCCCTATTCAGTCTTTGGAAACACTAACAGAGAATATACAAACTTTCCATTTTCTTGAAGAGATTCATTCAGTTCCCCTTGACAATTCATTGTACAGCCAGGGTGCCAGTACTTGAAATGCTTTTCCACTTGATCCCTCTGTGGTGTACTTCAGTTTGTGATGCAGCTGCTGTGGGGCTTATTAAGCAATGAACCTGCTGTGTACTGTTTTTGTTTGTTTGTTTTTGTTACTCTGAGCAATTTCACTTTGGCAAGATCAGGTTTATGCAGAGTGTCAAAAGTGTCCTCCCCAAAGAAGGCAACCAAATCTCGAAGTCTGGTTAAGCAGTCTTATTAGGGTGTACAAAAAAGACAAGTTTCAGCCTCTGACTTGTTGCTCAAGAAGCCCTAATGTCTTTGATTTCATCTCTTCTCCAGGAAAAACAACTAACTGCCCTTGGACAGCCCTACTGGAATGACCTTCAAGAATGTTCTAGTTTGTGGGTTGTTGCAGAATCTGCAGAAGCCTGCAAGGACGCCTGGATGTAGAGGGTGACACCTAGGGCTCACCTGCACTGTGACACTGCTGCTGGCAGGTTGTGTTGGGTGAGTGTGTGGTTCCTGGCCACGCTGACGTGGCAGCAGAGCGTGGTGAGGCTTGAGGCAGCTGTAGTTTGCACAGAACCTCTGATGTGGTTCCATGCAAAGTGCTTGTTGGGGCTGCAACCTGGCTGCACCACCTGCTCCTCTGGTCGCTGCCTTCCTGTGCACTTGGTTCATTGAGTCAGCGCTGAGGCATTGACAGTGGCAGCGCCGTGAGCAGGAACATCGTGTCTGCCCCGGGAATGCAGCAAGGAATTTCCTTGCCGTGAGGGTGTTTTTCTTGGACTTGGACTTCTGGGCAGTCTCTTGTAACAGAGCATTCAGCATGCGCATCAAAGAGGCACCTTGAGTGCCAGCAGCCAGGTGAAGATGCCCAGAGACCCCCCCGTAAAGCTGGAATATCCTGAGCAATGACGTATGTGTGCTTGTCCATCGTGTTAGTGTTCACTATTAGCTGATTCTGGCACTGAGCAGCTCTCTTCTTTACATAAGTTTGAGAGACGCTTGCCCTCCCACACGGGGTGACTCAGAGGCTCTGGCTCTTCATCTGATCCTTCCTTTTGCCCAGTGTGGCCCTTGTCAGGGCCCTCCTCCACTTGTTTGCATGTGACCTTATTTGTTTAAGCACAGGCATTGCTCCCAGCTCCTACAGTGAAAGGCAGGCTATGTAATATGAGGAAAAGGAACTTTCTGCACAGTACCCTGGTGGAACTGTTGGACTCAGTGTGATAGTGAGAAATGTAGCAACGTAAAAGGAGTGTGTGATGTTTCTTGGGATTTCCTGAGCTAAAATGGAGCCTCTTTTTGAGATCTAAAGACACGTTTTTCATGAAATAAAACGAGGCAGTTATTGTAAGTCTCATAGTTGTTTTTTTTGGTCTTTTTCTGAAATGTTTCTTGGTCACAGGTCATAGCTCCAGATCAGTTGTTCTTCTGATTCAGCATAACAATTTCCCCATCCTCAGTACTTACTTTATAGTGAATATTGTGGAGGCCCAGTTGAAGACAAAATGCAATGGGCTCTGCTCAGCCTATTACTAAATGCTAGCATAGTAGTGCCTCAGACAGTCTAATTTATGGCATGACAGTATTTTCTGAGGACTTGGCATTTTCATAGAGCCTGTGTATGGTTTTGGTTAGTCACCACCAAACCTAGGGGGATCTGTATTTTTTTCCTGTTGTATTGCTCTTTGGGAGAAGTGAGGCAATATTGATTAATACTGTGAGAATTGGTACATTTAAGGCAGCTGACTAGCTGGAAATCTTCAAACCTGGGCTATATTGTGATCTGCTGATTCTTGCTGAGGCTGATTACTGTGTCATGTTGGCTTGGTCTAACCATTTGATTCTGGCTATATATATTCATGTGAAAGTCCTGAGAAATTTGAATATAAGTGATATTTTTTCCTTTATGGAAGGATGGATGCTTTTTACACTTTCCAGAAGTTCTGCCATTTTATTGTCAGGGTTGTTGGACTAGATGATCTCCAGAGGTCCCTTGCAACCTCAAGCATTCAGTGAACACATGACCGTTGTTGGCGTATTCCTTGCTGTGACTTTTTTTTTTTTTTTAATGCCCTGCAGGGAAACTGGAGGCCAGCTGTTAGGCCTGGCCAGCTTCTGCAGTGCTGGCATTTAACTCGGACTCTCCTTTACTTCAGCAAGTCTGAGGTCAGTGCTGTTACTGCCCAAGTTGAGTAGTAAGACTGTATTGGGTGAATAATTAGTTTTGCTCCTTTGTTTCATGAGACTTAACCTAAAAATATAATTTCCTGAGTGGCAGCTTTTCCTGGCTATTTCCTATGGGGGAGCCTCTGAAGTACTCAGCAAGATCAACTCAGGTGTGTGGAGGAGTCTAGGTCAATTAAAAATAACTTTAAAAAAAGATCGTTAGGGACTGCTTAAATGGGCTCAGATCCTTTATGTTCAGGCTGAGGTTTAGTGTTAAGGAAGCATTTTTATAGCTGTGATTACTGACTATTCTTATTTTAGTGGTTAGTATCCTGATAATCCTGATCATACACGTTGTATAGTTACGTTGCTACTCCTGATCCTAAACTTGATTGTCTTTGAAATCCTTTTGACAGTGACCAAAGCAAAGAACTGATGCTGCTGAACTGTTGTCATGCTTCACGTGTCTGATTTGTGAGTGTGTTCACCTGACTGTTCAAATGACACTGTTGCTTCTGTTTTTTGACAGTTTGCACGATAACCTGATCCTGACCTTTCCTGCCTGCAGGAAATGGAACTTGCTTTGTAAGCTGTATGCTTTGCAGTGGTCTTTCTCTGATGTTAGATACTTTTCAACTGGGAGGACACTGTCCTGATTATCACACCACTAAACCAATGCAGCGTTGTGACCACAAATGTTTTTGCGTAAGCTTTATTAATAGGCAAAGCAAGCTTGAGCTTTCCTATTTTTCACTTTTTTTCTTCTAGTTCTGGACCCTTGTTTCAGGTTTTAGTGTTATTGCTCTTTCATTGCCCAGGCAGTATTTACTTTGTCCAGTTGGAGCCGTCAAAGGAAGGGGTCTATGCCGAAAGGTTTCTCCCCTGGGGAGGTTTTTGTTTGGGTCTGAGGCTCAGACTCATCCCTTGTGCAGAGTTACGAGTGCTCTTACTTCCACCTGTGGTGTTAACACTCTGGCTTGGGTGTTGTGTGATACCTGTATGGAGAGGGATCAGGAAACAGAGCTCTGGGTCTGTCGTGGAAGGACTGTGTGTTGCAGTGTGATACAGGCATGAACTGGACCTTCTACTTGAGAGGAGAGAGAGGCTAGGTGAAGGTCAGGCTGTGGTCGATATTTCTTCACTGTTGAAAAGAAAATTTGTTTTCTGGAGCAATTCTTACTCTCCTAGGGCTCTTTCTAGCATTGTGTTGTCCCACTCCTTCCTGGTTTGTTTGCAGGACTTTGTCACTGGTGGGTCTGAAGTGGCTGGGGTAGGAACTGCCGGGTGACTGTCCTGTCCTCTGCAAGCTGCTTCCAAGCAGGTACAGCCTTGGATAGTACCTGTTCAGTTTTGTGTCCCAGTTTCCTTCTAGAGAGGTATTGAAAATATTTTATAAAGAGACTTTATTACCACATTTTCGAATTTTCCTACGATGAGCCTTTATGTCCGAAGACACAATATCTGAGTAAGCATATTTTCCCTGTGTTGCATCCCTGTTCTGTGTGTTTAAGCCATGTGACTTGGAAAGTGGTGCTGTTTGAATGGCAGAAAGTGCAGAGACGAGGCCTGCTGCGAGGTGATATGACAGTGATTTGATTGTCTCGTGGACATAATGCTGATAAATGGTCCATCTGCTTTTATCTCTTAGCCAGCAGGGGTTTTGTGGTGTTAATGGAGTCACTGCCTCAGAAAACAGTGGTGGCAAGGCAGGTAATCTACTTCACTCTAAAGCATGAGCTTTTTGGCTTGCATTTTAGCTGTCAACTTTGAATCTTAAAAAGATGAAGTCCAAGAGTCTCTGCTTGTTCTCTGCCATCTGTGTGGGAAGGTGCCTTGTCTCCACAGCCTCCAAAAGCACCTTTGGAAGCAACGTGCCCTACTTATGTTTCAGAAAGGCACTAGGTACTTGATAGTATTTGATATTTTCTGCAAATAGCATTGGGTATGTTCCTTAGTAGCCAGCTTAGTTTGTTGTATATATTTCAGAAATTCAATCTCTTTATTCAAAAACTTCATAGTCTAGTTAAAGTACAGTGAAAATGAATTTTATTAAAAGAATGTGTGTATGTATGTGTACATATATGTATATAATATCTTAAATTGGGGTGACACCTAGTGGTGGGTGTAAATATAGTAATATATTGGATGGATTTTTGCCTTATTTTCTTCCCATCTGATCAGGCTCTCTGAAGTATGTCAAACTAGTTTTAACAGAAAAGAGCTTTCGGCCACGGGTCGCTGTTTGTGTATTGAAGATAACTGGTGTGACTGGTGTACTTCTGGGAGAAGTCTTGAATTTTGGTTTAGAATTCAGTTCCGGTTTATCTAGGCGGATGCTAAATGGCAATGCAAGAAAAGATTTAGAGGAGAGATGAGTATCAGTATTTTTCAAGGGATTGGACAAAGGTCCGGTGACTGCTAAGCCCTAGCCACCTAGATGACATGATGGCATCTCAGCTCCTCTGCATGAGTGAAGAACAGGCTATAATAGGAGGTTGCAGATTTAAAAATCTTGTCCTAACCTGATGGATCTGCACAACATGGAAGGCTGGGGGTCTGGCCGTGTTGGGGACCCACACTGAGGGAGATGCAAGAAAACATGATCCAAAAGGAATCTGTACTTGCAAAAAGGATGAAAAGGAAAAACTGACAGTTGTTTTTCTTTGTAGCACTCAGTCTAAGGGAAGGTATTTCTTCTCCTATACTGCCTGTCTTCCTCTAGCTGTGGATGATCTATGGACATTGCAGGCAGCAGTGGCCCTGCTCACTGGCTGGAGGACCTCGCTGTCTCATCTGGGTAGCAGCACTCACTTCCTTGACATCTGGAGCCAACCCTAAATGGCAGCAGCAGTTTTACAAGGACAGGTAGAATGAATTTGCCTCTATCTAGAGCTTTGTGTCTGAATTGATTTATTTTTTTTTAAAGGTCCCTCAATTGATTTTTTTAAGGTCCCTTTGCTCATGTGGTAATTTCTGTCTGTCATCAGCTTGTATGAAACATAGAAATAAGGGCAGGGATACAAAAGAGTGTAAGTTCTTGAAGCAGAATTTGAGAATGCAGGCCCGAGATAAATCATAATCCAGCAACATAATCTTGCAGCTCTCTCTGTATCTGCCTGTTCATTTTGTTGATGAATTTATACTCTTTTTAGTAAGGAAAGAGTTCCTTGCCCCTTATATAGACTGTTATTCACATGGGTTCAGCATTTATAGTAGGTATGTTTTGCCTGGCAGTTAGTAGAAAAATGATTTTTTGGGGTTTGCCAACTACTATATAATATTTCTTCCCCACTTTCTGCAGCTGTGATTATCAATCCTAGATCTGCTTTATCAGATCTTCCAGAGAATGCACTGGTGCCCTGTGTAGATCTTTGCAGTTCTTATAGACTGAAGGCTGTTTGTTTATATGAAAATATTAGTTGACATTATTAAAAATGTTCTGAGAAACACTCACCAGATTAGCAAGGGGCTAAAATGATTCTCAAACAGGTAATGTGCCTTCTGGTCCTGTGTCTGTCTAGCCGCTCTAGTGCTAGATCAAAGAATCCAAAAGTAATAGCTTAGCTATGAAGTGACAAGTCTTAGGTTGGAATAGTATAAAATATCCTATTCTGTTTATCAAGAGGTCATCTCACTAATGAATGTTTTTGCTTGTTTATCTAGTATATTTAAAAATATTAACTTACCTCGAAGTAAAATAAGAGGGTGCGAGTTGGTAATGCTTACTCATATATTTTCTTTAAAATATTTTGCTTGTGCCTGCATTAGCCTTTGTAAGCAATGACGTTGCATCATGATTTCCTTAAAGTGTTAACAATTCCCTTAATTTTCTTATAGAACTGAGTGTCCAAGTAGAGCAAATTAGTCTATTGTCACTTGGAAGGGGCTACGATCAGTTCTTTTCTCCTGATTGTTGCCACAGGTTTAGTGCCAATCAACTTTACTGTGAGTATTTCCCCAAATTTTCTACTGTCAAATGCATTAATCCTGTGTTTTTCAAGATTTTATCTAAAAATGTTGCTGTCAGCAAACAGTGTTTTAATCTATAATTATTTTGTAGTGGCTGTTCTCCATCCTGTGCATAGGCAGGAGGATCTTGTCCTGCCATCGTGTCCTGAGGCAGTGTCACTACTTCCAGCCTGACCAGGTACCTGTTGACATTTTTGTTGCTGCTGGTAGTGATGAGTGATCATCTTTGGGTCTTTGACAAGGCGGAGAAAAATCAGAATGGTCCATCAAGCGGCACAGCAGACCATCATTAAACTGCTTTGGAAAGTGTCCTAGTAGGTAGACTTCCAGCAAGGGTACATTTCCAGTCACTGTGCATAACTGATTATGGAATTGAATTTATAATGCACATGTCAGAAAACTATATAAATAACTTCAACAAGTGCCTTGCTGTGTGAGCAGCATAATGTGATTCTCCGCAGGATGCCACTGATGCTGAGTCTGCCAGAGCATTCTTACGTTGTTGTTGCACAGCCTGTGGAAGAATTAGTAGTTTATTTACAACATTTGATCTTATCTTAGCACTAAAATATAAAACTGAGCCACAAGCAAGTCAGTCATATTTTATCTCCGCTGCTGGTAGTCAGATCCTCCAGCCTTTTGTTTCTTTCTGGCGAGAATAAGTATGTCAAAATGTTTGAGGGTGAGGGAGACAATGGAGCCTTTGAAAGCAAGGGAACAGCATGGAGCACTTGGAGCCTTTTACAGCAAGGAGTTGTAATTGCTTTTATCTCCTTGTTATCAGTGCTAGCAGTGGCCAGCTTGCTTGGCTGGCTTCTTACCGACTTTCTTGGCTGAATCAAGCACCTTTCCTCTCTTTTGTGCACTTTCTTGCCAGGCTGCCTTTTCAGCTGGCTTTTCCCCCTGGTCAGACAGGGTGCTAAGGAGGTGCCTCAGGAAGGATAGGATCACTGCGGGGACGAAGGCTGGCTCTGTGTGTGTCGCTTTTTGCTGTAGCCAGAAGTGCTCAGTGAGTATTGCTTCTTGATAATTATAATATAATAATATTCCATAATACTTTGAAGCATCTTTACCAAATGAGAAGCATTGTTTATTTGGAAGAGCTTCAGGAAGCATATGTTGGCTGCCAGGTCTGCATTTTGTGCTTATGAAGGCACCTCTGAATATTAAGCACTTCTTTTGAAGAAGAAACCATGAAAATGTAATTGCTGCTGCTATTAGAAATAGTCTTAGAAATGAACAATCCTCCTCAAGACGGGTTTATAGAGTTGCCTTATTCATATTCTAAGCAAAATTCCATGCTAATATGTTATTTTTCAGGTTTCAGTTACTTTGTGAAAAAGTGAATTGATGAAGATGACAGTCTGAAAGTGTAAGAAGTGTGGAACTGTGCAAGGAGAACACTTCTTGTAAAGTCGGGATAAGATTTTGAGGAGTTTTGATCAAATCTAGTTCTGTGACAAGCAACAGTAGCTTGAGCATTTTTGGAAACAGCATGCGACTGTGCTGTGGATTTGTCAGGGAAGTCTCACAAATCTCTTGAATGGTCATGAGAGTCCTAAAACTCCAGGGGTTTTTATGGCTTCTTGTTTATGAAAATAATGAGTAATTGTAAAACTGTTTCCTTTGATTTATCCATGCTGATGCAAAAGGGTTATAATATGATTTCTTTTGCCTCGAGGAGCAAAAATTCACTCGGTGTTTGTATGTTCATAGCTTGTACACACAGTGGAAAGGTCATTGCATATTGCAGCTATAACTTCGTTTCCATGGTACTGCTCATCACCACTGTGGCAGTGACTGATCTCATAAAAAGTCAAAGCAAATTCTGTAGAAGCTACTTGATTCTCTTTGCAGCTGCTGATTCTGTCACAAGTGTCCTTTTCAGTGCCTTGGGTAGAAATGTTCCCGGGCTTCAGATGCAGATTCACAGCTCTAAAGCCATCACGCTCCATTGTGAAGCTTAGTAGATGTAATTAACATCATCTGCTCTCAGCAATATCCTTTTCTTGTGCTCATATCTTAATTGCTCATCATCAAGTGGTTATGAAACCCTGTAAATCTTGAACATTGTATAGCTGGTCCTTTCATCTCAAGAAGTATATTGTAGAATTGGAAAAGTTCTACCTATAAATGGTTGATGTACTGACAGTGATCAAGGAATTGAATGATTCCTGTGTAATGAACAATTCACTGAAGCCTCATCCAGACTCTTTAGTCTGGAAAAGAAAGCATTGTTTTTGGGATTATAGATGTGTAAAAACTGAATGACACAAAGAGATTTCATAGGGATCTTATTCCTGTGCAAGAATTAGTGGATGGGAAATGAAACTAGGGAGTTATAGGTTCATACCAAGCAAAAGATAATTCTTCATATCATGCTATTCAACTGTGCGACTGCTCATCACAGGACATTGTGAATGGTGAACATTTGCATGGGTTCCTGAAATGATTAAACTAATTCATAGGAAAGTCTTTGAAGGGCTGTTAAGCACAACTACAAAGATGTACTTCTAGCTCAGAGTGTTCCTGAGATGCAAATTCTTGGAAGCAGAGCCGAAGCTTGGACAGTGTAGATCCAACCTCGTCATCTGGCAGGTCTGCTTGTACTTGCTTGTGTGGTGCTGTAATCTGGCACTCTGGGCTTTAATTTTACCTGTTGAGCAAATACTGGGGAGAAATTTGTCCTGACCTAGCTGTGCAGGTGAGGAAATGGAAGTGGTCAACATGCAGAGAAATAGTGCTGATGACTTAGACTAAGCAGGGAGGAAATGCAAAAGGGGGGTTGCATGCTCATTTGTAGGAATGAACAGATATTTTCAACAAGCATAAAATGCTTTTTGGATCTTAAATGCCAATATCCTCAATGATGTGTATCCACTGGGGCTGGAAAAAAAGAGTATGTCATTGCATAAGCTTGAGCTGCTCACAAGTTGAGAGCCTCAATCTCTGACTAGGTGAAATGGATTTGCTCTTAAATTACGAACAGGCAGTTCAGAGCTCATAGCCTTTCCCTGATTCTTGTTTCCTGGAGAATCAGTGTTTTATAGAAAATTGCCATAAGTTTCTCCTAGTGAGGCTAATTTCCTGCCGACACAACAATAGTGAAGACAGCACTTGGTAGCTTTGTAGCTTGTTAATGTCTACATGAGGTTAAGTTCTGCTTAGTGCCTCTTCTGCAGCGCTTTAAGGACAACAGTTAGCTGCACGGATGTGATTCCTAATGTTTACATAAAATTAGAAACTCACACCTATCTCCAGTAAGCAGTTTTGTGATTCCTGATTTCTTGGCTAGCAGCAATGTAATATAAATGATAGTAACTGAGTTCACTGGCCCTGAGATAAGAAAATAAGGTCTGCTTGACATCTAGTGTATAAAGAACCGTCTCAACTTAAGATTTGCAGAATTTATGAAGGACTGTCTCGACTCACCCTGTCTTAGGGTGTGCAAAAGCTGCTAGATTCAAGTGGATCTTGGACATAGTCTTTAGCAGAGACAGCAATGGTATATCCAGCCTCACAGGAGCAGGAATTGCTTTGAATGCTCCTCTAGGAGAAAGGTCCCTAGAGGGACTGAAATCTTGGGCAGGAATGGGTGAGCTCTGTCTCAGCCTGAATACAGAAATTAGAAAAGGGTTCCTTATTCCTGCTCTCCTCCTGCTCTGCATGCCTCCTTCAACTGCATGTCCCAATCTCTACCTGTTTTTTTTTTTTTTTTTTTTTTTTTTTTAACACAAAATTCCTTTCCAACTTTCTCTTGTCTAGAAAAACTGTGACAAGCACTTCCATCCTGAACAGTCTACAAATTGACAGCAGTTGAGCTTCAGAAAAGTAGAAACCATCTCGGTTTAGAATCACCACCATGGTTTAGATGCTAAACCACCATGGTTTAGAATCTGTTGGTGAAATTTTAGGTCATTCTGGGGGAGACTTGCTGGTGACACTGAAGAATAGACAGATCTTCTGCACTCAGCACAACGTGCAGGGTGCCTGGTCATTTACCAGGTACCACTGTCAGGAAGACTTTTATATATTTCCTCTTAGTTTTTTCTCTGATGTGTTGGGCCAGGCTGTCTCTCAGCATGAGACATGTGACTTCTGGTTATGTTTGCTTGCTTAACTGCTCTTGTGTGTGCTTTATTTAAGCTCATCTCTAATACTGCAGTGGTTTAGCACATGGCAGAACTGTTATGGACAAATTACATTGCATGGCTACTGAAAATGTTATTATGTAAGTGTATTGTGCTGTGTACACTTTCTAGTGCCAAGGCTCTGTACTACGCTGCTATGCAGACAGTTGAGGTTTTCATCACTCCTCTGATAGACAAGGAAACGATACTGCTAGTTCATCTTCTCCGTGACCTTGTCTCTGTGGCTGGGGCTGCTGTCTCCAGTGACATTTCTAGTCAGATGTATTGCCACTAGATTGCTAAGTCATCCTTGGACCATTTCTAGCTTCAGGATTGCCCAACCTCAAAGCAAAGTCATTACATTTACTGTATCAGTTAGAAATTTTTTTGTTGAGAAAACTGAAACCCACAAAGTATGTAATCAGCTGCGGTTCCTACAGCTTTCATAAAATGTGAATTCCATTCAGGGTCATCAGGTATTTGAGACCAACAGTGAAGACCAGAAGTGTTCAACAACATATAGAATACTGTGTCAGCATTAGACACTATTATGGAGACTTTAAGGCAGCATGGAAGTAGATAGCAGCTTGGTAGCATCTCACTGGACACCATAATCTGAAAAAGAGTGGGCTTATGCTAAATAGATGTCAAGCACTGTTTTGCACTAATTTTGTGTGTTCTTTAATGTTCAAAGAAAAAGATATCTAGATATTCAGAATCCTAGCAATGGTTGAACAGAAACTGATTGTATAATTTTCATCAAGCATGAGGGAGTCGTGGCTGCTCTGTATAATAAGGCAGGTTGCTGGGCATGATCCATCTCATATCAAAGTTCAGCTATTCAACAAAAAATATGAAATGCTCCTCAAAACCTTCATATCTCTTCCTGCAGGTGTAGCAATCAGTTTTATGGCAGTGTGGAAATCAAACGTGGAACTGTTGATGAGAAGTCACGGTGGAACACCTATGGTGCTGTGCTGACCATCGTGAAGCTTTGCTCTTCAATGCTGAAACATCTGAAAGATGTTTTGTATCACACGTTCTTGAAGTATTCTTGTAAACCTTTGATGGTTTTATGATTTTTTTTTCTTTTTTTGACAGGTTTAGACTGTATTTCATATGCTATACTACACACCAGATGTGAAGAAAAAATTCAGTGGTGATGCTGTGGAGCCTAATTATTTTTTGGAGCTGCAGGCATGATATCTCAGCCAGTTTATAACTAAAATGAAAGTGTCTCCACTCAGAAGCTCCTGGACAAAGCTCCAGGAGCTTTGTCTTGTTACTTGCAGCAGGAAACAAGCACAGTCTAAATAGTGTGGCTATGTTGCTAGTAATGGAGAATTACTGCCAAATGACAAGTCATGCTAGTGAAGAGCAGTTCAAATTGCAGAGGGATAATGCTAAAGCTACTATGGAAGTAAGGAAATGGTATCAACAGTGCTGGCAATTTGATGAGCAGAGGCCCTTACTATTGGATACACAGATAGACAATGTGGAAAATCCATACATCTGGGCTTTTTAGCTAGACTCGTGTGTGTGAAGCCAGATATTTGTATGCATTTGTGTGCTTACTGCCAGCTGCAGCATCTTTGATTTCAGAGGACAGTGCAATGACTTTCTGCAAGGAAAGGCTGTCCTCTTCTGCTCATCAACAGGCTTCAAGTGGAGCTCTGGAATGAGAGGAGAGGTTTTAATGGCAGGGTCCCTGTCTAAGCTTTTTATTTTCTGCCAAAACAAGGCTCAACATAGAAATCTGTTCAGACAGATGGAGGCAAAGACTGTCACTTCATAGTTTTATACTGTTGATATTCTGAGTCTTTTCCTCTGACCTGCATACAGACAACTCACTTTCTCCTTCTTAAATCCCCCTACTCAAAATTCAGTTTTGTGTGATGGATCTAAAAATAAGAGTGAGGCTAATCCTCTTCTTCCAGCTTTTACTCAAGGCACCTGGTATGTTTTTGAAATATGTCTTCAGAGAAATGCCCTTTTGATGCTTACTCAGCTCTTTTAATGCTGTGACCAAAGAGGAGAGTTTGAGAGGGGATGAAGGGGAGTTTTACCCACCAAAACCTGTTAACTCTTTCTTGACTTCCCAGAGGATGGGCTGTAGGCTGAGTTCTTCCCGATGTTGCAAAGTGGATCTATACGTGTGAAGTCTGTGGGCAGGAAGAGTTGTGGAGACACCAAGGTGTGCAAAGGGCTGTAGCTGGGATAGTGCCTTGGGTGCAGCTGAGCTTTAATTTGTAGATATAATAGAAATAATATAAATAAACTTCATTCCTTTCTTGGTGGAGGAGGATGAGGTGGTTGTGATGCTTGATGAGGTGGCAGGTCAGCAGAGCTTGGTTTTCCCCATTTTGGGGAAAGTTCCCCTGGACTAAGATGCATAAAATGAGCAGGACCCACAGTCTCTTGATAGACTTATTTGACCAAAGAAGAGAAATGCTGCTCCCATTAACAACTGTCCAGTCATCTAGATTTGGAGCTGTGCATCACTACACAGGTGTTTCTTAAAGTTTTTTTTTAAAGATTTTTTTTGAGATTCCTCTTTTTTTCTAACTCACTGGATGGGTACCCATTTCACATGGAAACATCTGGCTGGTCTTTTTTCATCATAAAAACGTTGCTTGTCTATGTGCAAGATTGATACCATAAAAATACCATAAAAGTAACTTTTTGAAATAGCTTCTTACGTGTTAACCCCATGCCGTGACAAAATCCTGCTGGGGTTTGGCCTGGCTGGCAAAGGCCGGTGGTTCCTGCTGTCTCCCAGGGAGCTGGCCTGAGACCTCAGCACTCCCCTCTCCCGTGTTGATGTTTGTGTGCAGCACAAAGCGAAGGCTGGGCGTGAGGAAAGCCTCTGGTTTGGTGGTTCTCCTTCTTCCTTTTGGCCTTGAGTTTGCCAAACTGTTTCATGCCAACAGATTTGGTCACTGGGGAGGTCACTTTACAGATCTCTTAATGCTCATATACTTTTTTCTACCTTGTAGTTATAGTAGCTTCTAAAGTACATGAAAATTTTCAACTGTGTATTTTTAAAGCATGAATTGGGTAATGAGGGATGTCTCCCTTCTTGTCTTGAAGTGTTAAACCTTACTGGGTTGCCTTGCTGTCTTAGTGTCTGAACTTCTTGTTCTTCAGTTGTTCACCCAGAGAGCTGAGGCCCCTCTGGGCCTGTCGTTGCTTACTAGATTGCCTCAGTCTCCTGATCCACACAGCCTCTCTCTCCATCTCTCCCTTCTCTAGCTGGGTTAAAGAACTTTTAACTGTCTCGTGGTTGATCAGTCAGTTAATAGCAGGCAAATCCTCTGGCCATGTTACAGGTGTGGGACAACAGAACCAAGGGCTCTTTGCGGAATGTGCTGTGGATGACGGTGCTTCCAGGCCGCTGCGCAGCCGTGCGAGCACGGGCTGCACTGCACACACATCCCAGCCTGTTTCAGCACCCGGGAGCACTGAGCACACCGCAGCCTGTTCCAGGTCCCCTCTATAGCCAACTGCACATCTCTGCAGCAGTGTCTGCCACCTCTGACTGCGGGCAGAAATAACAGCCCAGCAGGAGCCTCAGGGTTCCCTGCTGAATGCGTGGTGGGCAGGCAGTTACTAATGCCTCCCTCAGATTTAATAGTCTTCAAAGCACAAATAACACCTGCAGCTGAGCCTTGAAACTACATCTTTTTCCCGTTTTTTTGACACCTGCATCTCTTTCAGCATTTTTGGGCTATGTGCAAGTAATGTGGTTGCATTGCCCTCCCCCTCTGAAGAAATGGTGGTAATTTCCTTTCACTCTCTCAGGCTTATTTTATCTCTGGCAATAAACCATGTATTTCATACTTTTCATGTAACTGTTGAAAAGACTCTAAATTAACAAACTCATTAAACTGGGCCTCCATCAACAGCTACGAGTTTGTAACTAGTCTCTTTTCAGGAGCATTCAGAGCTTGTCCTAGTGCCCTTGGAGTAACACTGGAGGAGGAGCTCTACCCTGGATGCTCAAAGTAGCTTGCAATTTTCACAAAAATAAAAAGTAATCAACAGCCTTACTATTCTCCTTATCTAAATTCAAAGCTGCTTCAAGGCTAGGAGTTCAATTAGAAGATGATTGGATAGCTTCCCCTTAAGAGCTATTCCTCATTTCTTTTTTATCTTTTGATGATTATATAAACAGATTTTTAATATTTGGTGTTTATTGTCCCACTGCTGTAGAAAACAATTACATCTTTGTGTTTCTTAGACTCAAGAAGACTGGGAGAACTGCAGAAACCTTTCCAGTTTCATAATGAGACTGTTAGTAATTTTCTGTGTTTAACTTGCATTTTAAAAACAATACATAAAGGGGGCTGGCCAATCAGTTGTTGTAGAGTCTAAGATTGTGTGCCATTAAACCCAAGTTTTTGGTTTAATGAAATTGTTAGAAATAAGTTAGAAATGGTTAATGGTTAAAAAGGGAATTCTAGCCTACTTTATTTTGTGTTACCGTTATTCTTGCTGGACTCTGAACTGATTTGCAAAGCAAAATTTTTGTATAGTGAAGACTTAAAGGCTATGTAAATAACACGGTAATAGCGTAACAGTAACACTTACCAGAATCTTTAAATATATTATGTTATGTGACATGGTCAAAACATAATAGCAGGTTCTGTCTGGAAAATTTCCACTTCCCTGTGGGGTTTTCATGATGCCCAACTGCTTTAGGTTTGATGCAAAATCATGTTTTGGTTGATGCCCAACTGCTTTAGGTTTGATGTTTTGTTACAATGGCACATGGACTGTGAGGCAGGTGAAAATCTTGACACTGCCCTATTAAGCTTGATCAAAAAATCTGTCATTGCGTTGGGTACTTTGGCTGGCAATGTGCTAGAGTTATTCAGCTTTAAGAAATTGAAGTGTTTTGGTAACTCAAACCAGCCGAAAGAAGAAAAAAAAAAACACTTGGAAAAACATGTAGCTTTTCAGAAATGTGAACTGTTGTTTTCTGTCTTCTCCTAGGTGTAAATGGAGATTGTTTAGTTAAATGCATCATTCAAAAACATTTTAAACATGCATTTATCTTGACCCACATTTTTCTGCTTTCCTCTATTCTTCAGAGGGCAATTTTTAGCACCGAGTAATTATTTCTTCCTTGAGATGAGAGAGCATCCATTGCTCCACACTGATGGAGTTGGTGAACTCAGCTCTGCAGCAGATCAGGTTGGTCAGTAGGTCCCAGCCCTGCAGCAGCTGATGCTGCAACCACCTGTGGGTGGGTTGGATGTGGGTTTCCTGGGTTTTTATTTGTATTTTTCAACTCATTACAAAGTCTCCTAGGACACTGATGGATCAATAATTGCAAGAACTCTGCTTATGGTACTAAAGTACCTGTTTTCAAAGCCTGTTGTTTTTCTTGTTAGTGAAGTGCCACTCATACCTGAGGTTATTTAAATGCCATGATTACCTAGAAGTAATGGGAATTTCTAAGTTTTCCAGTCTTTAGATTATATCCTTTTTTTCTCCTTTGGTATCTCAACTCATGGAGTCTTTCCTCACCTTAGAAAGGAAGCTCAGAGTTGACTGGAGAGTTACTCTGTCTTGGAGCTAAATACAGTGAGGAGAGTCTGCTCCACAGAGAAGGTTTTTAAAAGTGCTTCTCTACAAGATGCAAGTGTCTGATAGCAGTGTTTATGGCTGTGTATATAAAAATAGAATTCAAAATCTTTACTAGCCAAACTAATAAAACTGTAATGGAACAATGGAGTTTCTTGTAGATAAAAGTTTTTTTTTTTTTTCTGGTAGGCAAGTGTTTTTTCTTGAATTGGCTTCCCCAGTCTAGGGGGGAAAAACTCAGAGGAAGAAAATAACTTCCTTAAAACTTTGACTTGCAAAATTGTCAGATAATTAGCTAATTTCCTTTTTCTGAGCAAGTGCCCAAGATTTACTGTTTTGGAAGTAGTACTGCATTTTGTGTTATTCATTAATAACAATCTTTTAAAGAAAAGAAAAAGAGAAAGTCTTTCTGAATTGTTATGAAATCACTTGTTATAAGAACTGACATATGAATTATATTGTAGAATGGGTGAAGATCCATTGAATACAGATAGTTCCCACGCAAACCTGCTTCCAAGTAGCTTATCTGCTTTGTTTGGTGCTTGGGGAGTTAAAAGAACATTAATAATTCTGCAGCCTGTCTCTTCAGTTTCTGATGCAGTACTGAGCTTTGGGGATCATATTGTCAGCTTCCTCCTAGCAGCTCCATTAGAACCCAAGAGCTTCCTTTCAGTAAGAGAAGCTCTTTAGTCTCGCTTGATTAGAAGCAGACACATGGAGTCCTGGTGCAAATCTACTCAAAGCCTTTTTTTATCAACATGAGCAACATGGGACTAAGAATTCCAGATATGATGATTTTTAATCTGGATTTCCTTAAAACTTGAACCTCTTTAAACTTTGTGTTACTGAATGGCCTTTGCTAGTACTGACCATATCTATCAAATGAGCTCTGTTTGTCCTGTTAGGAATAAAAGGCAGATTTTCGCATGATGCTGGGCACAAAGGATGCTGCCTTAGCAATACGTGGATGGTATCTGCATTATTGCTGATGATGCTTTATGAAGAGAAACAACATTCAGTTTGGCTGAGGAAACTGAGACCTCTGAAGTGGCTGAAACACAATTTCTGTAAGTCAATAGCTTCTAATACTCTTAGCTGAGGGAGCAATCAATCATAGTTGAGATATACAGGTCCAATCTCATGCATACACTGAAATTGTGTACTTGTTAGGTCTGAAGCTGCCAAAAATGTTAAATAATTTTATAGCCCTGTTTAAATTGTGACTGGATGCTGACCCTTGTAAAGCCAGCCACTTCCAAGTAGATGTAATTACAGTATTCCCAAATGTGGGTCTCTGCTTCACCTGTCTCTGCATTTATTTAGGACTTATTTCCTTAGAAGCTGTGACTTTGTGATCATACCCACTTGAAATGTGTCTGCAGAATCTGTTCTCAGGTTTGACTTCTGTTAGATTAGGTGAAAAGATATAAATTTAAAATATCAGCCTTCTGTTGTGGAAAAGATGTCTACAAGTACTGGATTTCTTATCGCCTATGCCTAGAATGACAAGTAATTTAGGTATTGCAAGGAAAGTTTAATTTTTCTGTTTGAGGTGTATTGGTCTAGTTCAGAGGTATTTGAAGTACATATGGATTTTAATTGCATATGATGGAAGACCTGTGCAAAAGTATTGGCTTTGTTCCCTGTTACCAGATAGGGAACACAAAGATGTTTATGATGTACAACCCGCTACCTGGAAAAAAAAAACCAAAGCATTTAGTTTTGGTCATTTCTAAATTGCATAATTTCATTCATAGTGCCTTGCATGCTATGTAAACACCATTTATAGCAGGTC
Organism: Tinamus guttatus; assembly: GCF_000705375.1. Next base: position 132,319 of record NW_010578540.1, on the reverse strand, counting down.
ACATTCGTACTAATAGTCATGTAGTCCAGTCATTTTTACATTACAATCTGTTGATAGCACACTTAGCATCGGGTGTTAAATGAATTATACTGTGAGAGCTTGGTATGATAGTTGTTATTCTTCAGATTAATCACACACCAAGTACTCTTCCTGATGTACATACTACCTTGAGCAATCCAATGATATTGAATATTCATGTCATCATCCACTTATTGTCAACAGAAAGGCTCATTTTTAGCATCCTGTTCTGATTTAGAAAACATTTTTGAGTGGTTATACAAGAGGAAATAATAAAGAATGTAATTGAGGGCACTTTGATTTATGACCCTTCAAAAAAAGCCTTTTTCCTTCCAGTCCCAGTTCTCATCCAGATAATTTCTAGAGTACACTTTGGTAGGGTAGATTTTGATTTACATTGTTCATTGGAAGGCCTGGTGATTTACAGCCATGCAGACACTTCTACTGTGATCTTTTCTTCCAAGCTTAATAGGCAGGATATACCCCCTTTCTCTTGGTGAGTTGCTTTTGTTCTCTCATAGGTGGACATCTGGTAGAAAAGTAGCTGTAGTAGTTACACAGGTTAGAGAATACAGGTGAGTTATCCTACTAAGCACTGTATTTTATAGCCTCTGCAGCCTCTCTGTTTTCTACCAGCTGCTGAGCTGTTTTGGTACTTGAGCAAGACTGGTGTGTGAGTAGAGCTGTCTCTGTTAATATGCAGCACGAATTTGTTGCATCTTTTCTTTGCTACTACTGCTATGGAAAATGTATTTCTTAATTGAATCCTTTGAGGTTTAAAACCAAAATCATCTAAAACAGTCACCAGTGGCAGAAAAAAGTATTAAACAACAGCAGGTGAAAAATCTAAGCACTATTTTAAGTTAAATATTTCCCACCTTAGTTTGTATACCAGAAGTGTGAAACGGTGTTTTGAATCATCTTGCAGTCCTGATTATACAGTGCTTTTTTTCTGCGTGGTTTTGGAGCGAGACGGAGAACACTTGTGCTGTGCACCATTCCTGTGCATTTAAACTAGCTCAGGCTGTGGCTGTGCATTAGAAAGTAGGCAATGAAAGATAATGTTTCTTTGCGTTTCTTTAGTTTGCCATCTTTATGCTTTTGACTTTTGAACAGCTGCTCGCTCTCTCTGTAGCAAGCTGGCATTTTTTAAGCTCTTTGCTTTCCTTTTGCAGACATTTCCATAAATTTTATTTTCTTAATTCATTCTGTATTTCTTACTTATGAGATTAAAATAACCCTTGAGACTTTCTGATAGCCGGCACTGAACATCTGTCAAATACCAAAGTATGGTGTAAGTATGAAAGGACTGGCTGGATCAACCGTCCATTTTGGTTCCGAGAAGCCATATGGAAGAGAAAGCATTTATTGAGCTGAGAAGCAAAATGTACCTGGCTTCAGATAAAACTGCTGAGATCTGGCCTGTTTGCTGTCCAGGGTGGCTTCTGTCAGGACACAGGTGCACACACTACACAACTGTCCATGTCAAGGACAAGCTGGATATGTCAGCTGTAAAATTAACCTTTCCCTCTGACACTGTGCTTCCAGGAAAACATAACCACTTTGGGCCTAGAAGATACCGTGCAGAATCTCTGTTTCGAGTAGCTCTGGTAGTAAGCATGTTTTCCTTCGAAATTAGTGCTCAGTCCAAAGGTATCTTCTTTATTGGTAAACATTGCCCGACAGTGAAAAAGATATCCGGCTCAATATCAAATATATTTATAACATATCGCAGCGTGATTATAAACATATTTCTGTGAATCTAAAATTCAGTTTAAAAGCCAGGCAAGTGCCTTGGCACAACAGAGGTGCATCAGAGGATGTTGGCCCTATTACCTTGCTCAGCTGTGGTGGTACTGGGTAAAACTAATTACTGCTGAAGAAAATGAGCACCTGGGTGAATACAAAAAGCAGCTTCTGGCTGTAGCCTGTGGTTCAGCCATGGAAGGAATGTAGTAGTGAAAAGGCTACAAAAAAGTACCATGAAAGGCTCAGATAAGGCCAAAAGAAAGGTAGTTTCTTACAGTGGTCCTGACAGCCTGGTTATTGGGGTTGGCAGGCCTGGGACCTGCAGCTGCACAGGCTGAAAATGGAGAAACAGCTGCTGAAAAATGGAATCAGGGAAAGTTTGAACACAAAGGAAAATCCAAGCCCCAAAATTGCCTGGCTGATGGAAAGGGCTCTCGGAAGAACAATTGTGCATGGCATAGGCCTATTTGTCAATAATCAGTCTTGAGCAGAGTAGGCAACCCCAGCTGTCAGCTTGGTCTGCTTGTCTTGATTCCTTGACTAGCTTGTTTGATACCATAATTGCAAAAGTTGAGTTTAAGAAAGAGATGAGCAACCTTTTGATCTAGGGCTTGCGCTCTGCACAAAAGCGGTATTTTCCTCGAATAAAAAAAAAAAAAAAGTGTTTATAAAACAACCCTGAATGTGAATGCTAATGTTGTTCTGTGCACATTGGTGCCCTCTGGTTGGTGAACACAGCTGCTACCCTAGGCTGTAGGAAGTGTTCAGTAGTGGGGAATCTGGGAATCTGAGACTAGGAAGAGGCAAAGTGTACAGGGAAAAGCAGCATCTTGTTTGTTATATTTATTTGAACCAAATAGTGGAAACTTGAAATTGGATCCATTTTCTAGCTATGTCAATGGGCAGCATTTTACATGTCTCTCAGTGTGACCATTGCTGGATTTTTCTTTTGGTGCTCTCCCTTGCCTCCAGTGCCCTGCACAGGCTGAGCAATTAGTTATCTCCTAAACCCTGGTCTTTCTCGAGCTCTTATTTCCCACTTAATTCTGTGATTTTTCTCCTTAGAGTCCCTGAACACCTGATCTTGAGGCCACATCTTGAGAGCCCTACCCAGATGTGTGATAAGCAGGGCCTCAAACTGCCTGGGCATGATTCTGTCCCTGCTCTTTGAATGTATGCTCTATTTGGAGAGGTGAGAATCACAGTCACAGAGTGGTTAAGGTTGGAAGGGACCTCTAGAGATCATCTAGCCCAACCCCCCTGCTCCAGCAGGGACACCCAGAGCACGTGGCACAGGGTGGCATCCAGGTGGGTTTGGAAGATCTCCAGAGAAGGAGACTCCACAGCCTCTCTGGGCAGCCTGTTCCAGGGCTCTGTCACCCTCACAGGAAAGAAGTTCTTCCTCACCTGGAGATGGAGCTTCTGTGTTTCAACTTTCTATCCATTACCCCTTGTCCTGTCACTGGCCACCACTGAGAAGAGTTTGGCCCCATCCTTTCTCCTGCTGCTACCTGGAGGCAGAACACTCTTCCTATGGGATGCTCAGTGGTCAGGATAGTGGCCTGTGAGTTAGGCTGCCAGTCAGAGGGGTCCAGGGAAAAATTCTCTGGAATTCTGTTTGTGGTAGCCCTTACCTGCTGGATGAGGAGGGAAATTTCCCATTTCTAGGCATGAAGATTTGACTGTACATCAACTCCCACAGCTTATTCTGATTTCCACATCTTCTTCCATGAGATGTTTAATTCCCTTGCATCACAGGTTATTTTCCACATTAACAATTCACTTTGATATCAGATTCTTTTGAGACTGTCAGATTTTGAGAAGCAACTAGCAAGACTGAAATAGTTTATGCAATCAGAAACCAAAACCAGAAAATAGTCATTTCTGCAAGATCTTCATTAACATTTATCCATAAGTAGCTAAAGATCTTTTATTTAGAAAAACATCTTATTCCCAAAGCCATATTATTGCAGAGCTAGATTGTGCTTCTCAGTCTTCATGTGTGATAAAGGGTCTCTAGGTCCTAAACCTTCTCTCTCCCCTGCCAAATGTTCTCCTTCCCCTGCTGTGTGCAGTGGTCTAGGGCTGTTTGCACTGGAGATGCTCAGCTGCCCCTATTTTGAGGCAGGTTGCTGGGAATGGTCCTTCCTTTGTGACTTGGGAAAAAGATTATCAGCCTGTGTTGCTGCTTAGGCAGTGGTTAACATTTCATTGCAAATAACAGGGTTATGGAATTTCAACTTGTGTGAATGTGATGGGAAGAGAGAGTAGGAATGTCCCTTAAAATGCAGTGTGTTTTGGCTCTAACTAGTTCTGAGGATGGACACTCATAGGCCCTATGCCTGTATTGTAGGCAAGAAAGAGCCAGGGACCTGGAGCCCAGTTTAACTGCAGGCTGTTTCTGGGAGAAGCACCTATCCTTGCTGCCTGCATCTTCCTGAGACAGGAAACATGAGGTTCCCAAGAAGGTTGTGTGTGCCTCTCTGCCACCTTTAACAGGAACATGCCAAAACGAGGGCTGCTACCACGTGCTGCCTTTTCTCTGTTGCTCTTTCGAAAGAGGCTGGTCTATGGGATCTCAGAGTCATCCCCAAGTTAGCTATAACCTAAGGTCCTTTAACTCTTCCGTTCTCAGGGAAATAAGCTGAGATCCCTCAATTCTAAGAACTTCTGTAGCATCTGTGCATGGACAAACCAAGGACTGAGTTTAAGAGCTTGCGTAGGTCCTGCTTAGCTGATGGAAGGCTACCTGCCCAAAGGGTCTGCCCATGAAAACAAATCTCTAGCAACTGGCAGCACAACCATGAAATTGTAAAAGCTGAAGAAAAAGTTGTATAGTCCTGGCTTCCAACACCCGCCCCCTTGCAGCTGATACTTCCTCCCTGTAATCAGTTTAGGATCGGCTTAGACTGGAGCCCTTTTTCGGATAGCAGAGTAGTTTTTCCTAGCAGTTTTATGAACTTCAAGTACATTTGCACACTTTCCATGGGAGTGTGAGTTGTCTGGGGCTTGTCAGAGTATGGCCCTCTTGGCAACAGCTTAAATCCTCCTGCCTGCTGTTCATCTTTATAAACCATGATGCTGGCCCACTCCTCCTTACCTCCCACTCTCCGGAAAAAAATCTGGAAGTGCTTCCAGTTTAGCCTCCCACAGTGCTGGCTCGGCTCCCAGGAGGGGAAAGCCTCGCTGCCTTGTGCCAGGAGCTGGCGGTGGGCTGGCTTTCTCTGTGCTCCTTCTGTGCTGGTAAAAAAAGGTGCTCCTCTAGGGAGAAGCCTTTTATTACTACCTGAATATTTGCATGCACAGGGATGGGCTAAGAGGCAGGTTTTCTTCAGGGCAGCCACTCTCTAGTGGGGAGGTAGCAACGATGCTAGTGCCCATCAGAGCCTTTACCCTTCTCTCCGGAGACATTTCCATCCTGATAGCAGTCCCAGCCTTTGCGTTGTGCTCCCTGGGCAGACGTGTTCATACGGGCAAAGCCCCAGCAGGGCCGGGCTGTGGGACGCAGTGGTCAAAACGCACAGGGGCTTCCAGGGGATGGTGCAGCCTGGGATGAGGATACCTGGATGGTGTCCAGCTGTATCACTACAGGTGGCTCCATTTGCTGGCAGGGGTGCAAACACTGGCTCTTGCAGGAATGTGCTGGCATTCTTTTCCAGGTTCCCAGGAGGCTGTGGCGTGGGGTGTTTGCATCCTGCAGCCTGGCTGTTTCTCCGGGCGCTCCGTGCTCAGGGAAGAGGCGATTAGCAAGCACAGTGTGCTATTTTGGAGTGAAGTGGGCTGATCCACATCTTGGGTGGCACAGTTAAGGCCAAATATTCTTTGCAAAATTTTCTTTGTGATATTTTTGTACCCTGAAGAAAAAAAAAAAAAAAACAGGGCAGGGAAGGAACACCGTTCTAGCTGTTTTTCTTCATCATTGATTGCTGTTCCAAAGTGGAGGTGAAGTACTTGAGACCCTGCTATTCTTCCTGAGCCATTTTGCTGCTGCTGCTGCGTGATGTTGGCAGTGGTTTTGCCTGCCAGCCCCGTGCAGGAGTTGCAAACGTGGCTGCGGAGGTACAGGGGAGCCGCTGAAGCCAGGGTAAGGACTGGGCCTCTGCTCTGCGGCCAACAAGCTCACTAGGAGCTGTCTACAGGAAGCTGAGCAAGGTTACAAAAAGGTAGCATGGGAAACGTAAGCTCGACAAAGCGTTGGCTCTGCACAGATGGCGGAAATCCAGACCAGACAGAGGGTGTTTCCTCTGTGAAACTGGCCTGTTTGAGATGTTTGATAAACTATCAGTGAAAGTAATGGGTTAGAAATCACCTGCTTGGTTGCTTGGTTGAGGAGTTGAATAGTAGCAGCTCATCCTACAAGTGTCCTGTGATTTGTAGCAGACTGCCCAGCTTGTCCACAAGAGCTGGATCTCTCCATTTTCTGAATGTGCTGTGAACCTCCTTTGGAGTCTTTTAGATCCTTTAGAGATCCAGAAGGTCTACATGCCATGTAGGTGCTTGTGGTTGTATCCTGTTGGTGGAGTTCTCTGTTTGACATCCTTTGGGCTTGTTGCTGGGGAGCCTTTGCTTTAATACTGGCTGAGCAGAAATCAGTGTGGATGCATCAATATAAAAACTATTCCTATGACTTCAGTGTAAATATAATGTTTCATAGGATCAAACTCCAAATGTTTAAACCCATTTATTAAGGAATAATTACTGAACGGTTGAGGTTGAAAGGGAACTCTGGAGATACCTAGTCCAGTCCCCCTTGCAGAGTCATGTAGACCATATTGCCCAGGACCCTGTCCAGGTGACTTTTGCTCATCTTTAAGGATGGAGACTCTACAATTCTCTGGACAACCCTTCCAAAGGGGAAAGGAGGAGGAAGAGGAGTGAAAATGGGGAAGACTGGTAGCAAGAACAAATTGAAGGTGTAAGGGTTAATGGTGCCTTTGCTTTAAGTAGCTCTCAACTCCTTAGTTTGTAACAGCTCTTCAATGTTCAGCAGGGAAGAAGTACTGGGCTCTGGGAGTCTCTTTTGCCTCATGCAGAATCATCACTTATGGAAATAAAAGCTGTGAATTTCTATTTCCGCTCCTTCCCTGTCACTCCTCAGGATAATTTTAGGAACTGCATGGGAAGGTTCCATGTTGTGCAAGCTACCAGCATCCCTCGTTCCCAGCCGACGGGGAAGAGCTGCCAGAGCAGCTGTAGCAGTGAGAGGCTTGCAAAGGAAACAGGGTAACGTGTGGATGGAGTATCAGAGAGGCTAACAGGATTGGATATAGGCACAGGGTAGCCTCTCTACCCCTAAAACTGACACAAATGTAAAAATAGGTCCCAGGTTTGTTGCCTGCCTTCCCCTGGGCACTATTTTGAGCTATCTCACTCTGAACTTGTGGGAGCTCCAGACTGATCTTCTGGGCTAACAAACAACTAGTGCAGGAGTTTTGAAGGGTGTCAGTTATAATGATAGAGGTCCAAGGCTTCAAGTCTTGCTGTTAGTTTGTCATAACAGAAGTGCTGCATCTGAACGCAGTAGATTTTCTCTTTTCACTCAAAAGAACTGTTTCAAAAGCTGGAGTCAAGCACACAAGAGGCATTTGCAGTAACATGCCGCTGCTTGTGTATGATGGTATGACACACTATTTCATGATCGCTTTATTTTTTTCTGTTAGACACTAAGTGCTGGATAGATGCTCAAGAGGACCTGTTTATGGCTGAGTTATTCCAACTATTTTATTATTTTATTTCAAAATTGAGTAATAGTAGTATTATTAGTTAATAATATTCTTTCTTTATTATTATTTTTTGTAGGTACACCTATCTACAACTTACTGGTGATACTGACTTCAGCACGTTTTTACTGCCTTAATTCTTACCTGTCAGTCTGAGACAGAAATGTAAGTAGTGAAGAAACATGAATATAGATCAAGAAGTGCATCCTTGTGCATTGAATGAAAGATTTGATCACACATAGTGCTTAAAGCTAGAAGAATAAACAAGAAGCCATAAAAGAAATCTCCCAATATAAAATTTAAGCTTGCTGTGAAGGTGATTTATGCTTTATAAATGCTTACAGGCAGAAATGAGATCTGGTAGGGTCAAGCTTTTCAGTTGTTTTAGACAAAAGCAAAATAGCTCAAAGGTGAAGTTCAAGCTGGAGTTTGGAGGATGGGGCATTCCACGTGTGAGGTAAGGATGGCAGCAGTTTGCGGATATGCCTGTACTGTTCAGGAATTTTAAAATGTGATTAGGGAGCTTTCTAAAAAAGATTTTATTCCATTCTCTGTGAAAGTCCTTTGACTGATCTGGGTAAGGAAGCCCCGGTGAACAGAGTTGTCCTCTGGCATTGGCTTGTGGGTCCGGGCACTAAGAACGCCCAGTTTACCCACCAAACCTGCACGTGGCTCATGTAACCATCCAGGTCTTGAAAGTCTGAGGGCTTTCTGTTCCAAGTTTGTTATTTGTAATAATGCTTTAGCGTGCAGTGCTATTTCAGTTAATTACTTCACCTGACATTTCTCATTTTTCATGTATTACAATTTGTTGTCAGCTTTTAATGTTTTTCTATGTACACTCCAGTGTTTGGCACATACTGGTTAGCTTTTTTTTTTTTAAGTCAAAATCTCCATAATCCCCCTTGGCCATGAGGGCACACTGCTACCTCATGCTTAACTTGTTGTCAACCAGGACTCCCAAATCCCTCTCTGCGGAGCTGCTTTCCAGCAGGTCAACCCCTAATCTGTACTGGCGCCTGGGGTTATTCCTCCCCAGGTGCAGGTTCCTGCACTTGTCCTTGTTGAACCTCATGAGGTTCCTCTCTGCCCAACTCTCCAACCTGTCCAGGTCCCTCTGAATGGCAGCACAGCCCTCGGGAGTGTCGGCTACTCCACCCAGTTTGGTGTCGTCTGCAAACTTGCTGAGGGTGCCCTCTGGGGGGCAAGAATATATGGCAAGTAGGACATCAGACTTTCCAATTACACTTTTTCCCCCTGGAACTCTTTTGTTGTCAGGACCCTGAGCACACTCCCTCTCCCTGGGGTTTCTCTGCCTATGCTCAGGGTCAGCATGTGCCTGTCAGCTCAGATACTTCTCCTAGTTTGTGCCTGAGCTGCGTTGCAAACACGTCCCTGCCTGGCCATATACCCTGCTGATCTGCACCCTGCCCTGCAGATTCGACCTGTTGGCATGACCGTGGGCCTGCCTCATCATGACAAATCTTTTTGGCTAGCACAGACTCTTGGATGCCCTGACTGTCATCACTAGACCTGATCCTCACCCTGGTTTCCTGACTTGACCTTGACCTGCCTTATCACAATGGACTTTTTTTATGTTGGGAAGCAGATACAACCTTTAAATATTTATACATCTAAGTAGAATCCCTTAAAGTCACTGTAACTTCTTGTATGTGTAACAGTTTTAAAGATCAGGTCCCAAGATAAATTTATTTTGCGGAACACATCTGCTATGGCAGTTTGCTCCTGTAAAACTGCTGCATACAGCAGATGTAGTTCATTCTGCTGTGCAAGTTCTGCTTTGTGTCATCAAATACAGTTTGGGGGCACAGCTTTTTTAATGGCTAGATAAAAAGGAATCAATTAATTCTTCTGGCACAGGAAAATTTGAGGGCTAACTGTTAGAGAGAGCTTAGATGCCTATGTGAGGTTGTGCTACATCGAGTGGCTTATGCTGAGCACTGTAAAATGGCCAAAGTGCAGCTATGCTGCTGAATAGCAAGGTAATTTCATAATAGCCAAGCTTTGAACCAACATGTCTGTATTAGTGCAATGTTTAGCACTGCAGCAATAGAGCTGCCGCCTCCAAATGAGTGATCAGCCTGGGTCGAGCTCTGTCCTGGGGTGGCTGGATGTGTCCAGGACCTGCCTGGTTTCAGAGGGATCTGCTTGGAGCCGCAGTGTGCAGGGAGGAGGCACTTCTGCAGGTGCTAGCCACAGTTAACCTTCCTCAGTGCTTCCCCTTGGAAATAAGATCCAGGTATAACTTCGTCAGGCTGATGTCTGTTATTCATCTCGGTTTGCATTTTTTTTCTGAACATTCTGGGGTTTTTTTCCGTGGAAAAAAAATGGTGAAGGAAACACTCCAGTTTATGTTAATAACAAAATACCTAATTATTGTGACTTTCCTATTGGAAAAAGACAGCTATCTCTTAGCTCTGGACTAAGGAGAGTAAGTTGGTGGGAAGCAGAGGGACTTTGAATCAGCTGCCCTTTTGCCATCTCTGCAAATAGATATTAAAAAACTATGGGAAAAAAAGAGACATTAAAAATCTATGGAGAAAAAGAAGATTAACCTAAAGTGAATATGCTCCAGTCTGGAAATGCTGGCCTATAAGCATTTGCATTGCTCCTGAGCAACAGGCCTGCTTTGGTTTTCTTCACAAGCTCATTTGATTTCCTAGAGGGTTGTGCAAAGTTGTCTACAATGGGAAGTTTGATGCCTTTGGGCAAGGCAGAATCTTTAAATCAAAGGTCCAATTTGCCAAGGCTTGACAAAAAAACAAACAAACAAACAAAAAAGCCCCAAACCAGGATGGATGTTGATTCTTAAAGCTGTGTCAGAAAAGGAGACTGACCAGAGGTGCCTAAAGAAGAGCAAAATAACTATAAGGAAGTCTGAAGAGCAAAAAAAAGCCATCCAGAAGAGTCCTAGATGGATGCCCATAGGGTGGGTAATAGAAGCAGATCCCGTCTCCGGGTACCAAACCCAATTTTTTTGCCCTGGGTCTGTGAGTGGTGGTCCTGGGCAGCATCAGGAAGAAGCTGACATTGGCAACTGACAGGGTGAATGCCCACAAAGAAAGAACACTTCCCAGCTGTGATCCCCCCTAACGGCAAATCAGTTTTATATTTTTTAAAGGTTATTTTTCTTTCCTCTTATCCTAAGGGGTCTTGCCCGTTTGGGAGGACTCTCTTCAGTCCCACATATTTTTTTTTCTGGGTCTCTGTTGATAAGTCCTGCTTCCCAACTTGGTGTGAGAACTTGCTGACTAAATGATCTGGTTTTGTCCTTAACCATAACTCCCAAAGCAATAGTGATGGATGTAGATTTCAAACTCCAGGAACTGATACATGTTAGTACCAAATAAAGTTCAAAAGCAATTTCCATTGCTCTGCAATGCAACTCTCTTCCCTATGGTCTTTTTATGAATGGCTTTGAGGAATGGCCATGCCCATGGGAAATGATCCATCTCACACACCACACTCCTTCCCTGGTGAGGAACAAGAACTTTGCAGCCAACATACTGACTGCAAACTGTATTCCCAGTGCATGACAGCATTTTCCATATCTCGTCTTGTCTAAGCCATAAACTTCGAAGGCAGGATCTGTCTGTTAATATTGCTGTTTGCACAGAGACATAATACTGTGTTGAGGCTCTCTTGGCCCCAAAGCACAATGTAATATAGACAGCAGTAATCTCAGTGGAAAGGCTGCTGTGCTGCTGGAGCAATTTTTCCTTTTGAAACAGAACTTGTTACCACTGCAGGTTTTGGAAAGGAGCTGCTGGGAGGCGCTGGAGAAGCGGCGCTGTCGGAGAGGTCGCTGGCTGGAGAGCAGGGACGGGAGCGGATCCGGCTCGCAGGAGAGGGGCTGCGGTTGAGGGGATGTGTTTGTTTTGCTGAGGCCGACCCCAGAGCCCAGGCCAGCTGCGTTCCCGGGAGGGAGCCCATCCTGGCCTCACCTAGATGTCACGCTGCAGCCACGCAAGCTTTTCCAGCTGTGGTGGCCCTCTCTTCACAAGGTAGTAGCAAGGGAGGGCAGGATTTGCTGCAGGCCAGGGGTGCTGCATGTCTGAGCTGGGCACAAGACCTCACACCCGCACAAGCACCCCGGGCTCTGCCCATGGCCACTGTTTTAACACCCAGTCGCAGCCTCCAGGACAGGCTGCAACCTCGGGCCCCACTGGGCACCCTGGAGCTAGAGGACACTGCTCATGGGACAGGCTATGAGCTGACCTGCCAAAGGCTGGTTTTAGAGAAAGAAGGCTCTGAGTAAGAGGAAACCAGCCTATCTCCTTGTTCCCTTTTTGTGGAAAGACAGCGTTAGGATGCACCTCTGGGAGGGCAAGCAACCTTGCAAAGGATCCAGTCTGCGTGAAGGCAGGGATTTGGCTGGAGACCCTCTTGCAGGCCCTCATGTGGAGCTGAAGCTTGGGCCAACATGTAAAACCCCCTCTGGATGTTGTTTTCCTGCAACAAAACCTCCTAGAGACCCATCATGTGCTGTAGGTGGGAACCAGTGCAGCCTGCAAGGACGTGCTCTTTGACACACACCTTTCCCACCGGATTACAGATAAACAAGGCTTTTAGGCAATGTGCATCTCAGGAACAAGAGGGAGGAGGGATTGTGCCACCGACAGGATTATTTATTTGGTCTTCTTTTTCTCCAATTAATGATATTTAGACATTTCTTCCCTTAAAATGAAGTACCTGCTAATGGATCCTCCTGACTCAGCTCAAGCCTGCTGGAGGCAGGGTCAAAAACTTCTGTTTCCATCTGCTTACTCACCAGGTCTTCTTCCCCTTTCTCCTTTCTTTTTCTTTCCTTTTTTTTTTTTTCTTTCTTTTTATCCTTCATTGTTTGAAACTTTCCAAAAGATTGTATTAGTCTATACAAGCTTACCTATTTATTTTACTTTTCACTGCTGTACTTCATTTTTTGCTTCCTCTGCCATTTTTATTCCCTTCTATTTCTCTCTCTCTCTTTTTTTTTTCTCTTGATGTTCTCTGCTATGGATATCAAAGGTAAGTCTGGCGCTCTCCAGCTCTCTGTTCTCTAATTGCCCATTTCAGAGCACTGAGTGTAAGAATAAAATGGCTAATGTTATTTCTTCATTTCTTGTCTGATCAATAGCCACCCTGTTGCTCACAAAACTGTATTTTTACATAACGGTTCACAAAATCATGTTCCTTAAATAGCTGTAGGTCACGTAGAGACGTTCCACCTGTTTACTGTTAAATAAAAACAGGCCACTAAAATTCCCACTCCTTTATTAGCTTTTCCCTCTGAAATTAAAGCTGTCATAAAGCTTAATGTTGCAATAAATAAAATGTGAGTTTAATAGTCTTTGCTTTTGAAAGCTGGCACATGTTCCAACATAGCCAGACCTTTAGCACTTCTTTAATGTGCTCACAGTCTTATGGTCCCATGGAGAGTATCAGTCTCATCCGCCACCCATGACAGACAGCTCAAACTGCAAACCTTAAAGGTGTTCTTTATCTCCCCAAGCCCTCACCTTTCCACACCTAAGTGGGAGTTGAGTGTGGCTGTGTTATGGAATCCCAGAATGGTTGAGGTTGGATGGGACCTCTAGAGATCATCTAGCCCAACCCCCCTGCTCCAGCAGGGACACCCAGAGCACGTGGCACAGGGTGGAATCCAGGCGGGTTGGGAAGATCTCCAGAGAAGGAGACTCCACAGCCTCTCTGGGCAGCCTGTTCCAGGGCTCTGTCACCCTCACAGGAAAGAAGTTCTTCCTCACATGGAGATGGAGCTTCTGTGTTTCAACTTTCTATCCATTACCCCTTGTCCTGTCACTGGCCACCACTGAGAAGAGTTTGGCCCCATCCTCCCTACATTCTCCCCTCAGGTATTTGTATATATTGATCAGATCCCCTGACAATCTTTTCAGGCTAAACAGGTTCAGTCTTCCCTCATAAAATAACCTGCCAAGGTGGCTCTGGCAGCTCAGCCCCGTGTCCCGAGCAGTTCTTCAGATGAAGCTGGTTCTCCAGGCCGCCCATGCCAGAGCTCCCAGCACAATTCAAGGGATGAGGGGCACTTGGCACCTGTGTGCCTGGCTCTGTTACGGATGTGGTGGCTCGAGCCACCATCTCTGGGCACAAGCAGGTGCAAGAGGATGCAGAGTTAGGGCTCATCTGTGCAGATCAGTCAAACTACGAATCCCTGGGTCCTCCTTGTTGCCTTTTTTTTTTTATGGTTGTTAAGTTATCCTGCTTGCCATCAGGATGGGGATCTTTTCTGCTTGCCATGGGTTTTCTGTAGATGCTAAACAGTGCCTGCAAGGCCGCACTTACCAACACCCTTAAGCAACTGGTGGCTGCTCCCTAGGTTTGAGTGCTGAAGGTCCTCAGCTGAGTTCCTTGCTGCTGCTCTTTCCTCCATGCAGAGAGCAGGAGCAAGACTTGCATCTGGCAACTGGTGGAGAAAATATATATATATATACATGTGGACCCATACATACCCACAGGTTCCTCTTACTCCTCTCCATGTCCCTCACTAGTTTTAGTTCTAGTTGTGCCTTCCTGTTTTTATCCCTAAGTGCCCGAGTTGTGCTTTTTGTCAGACAGCCTCCCTGTTTATGTTTCAGTTCATTGGGCAAGGCCTTGCTTAGCCCAAGGGCCTATCATCTGAAATTCCCTATGTTCCTACACAACGGGAAAATTCACTCCTGAGCTCTCAGTAAGTTCTTGTGAAAAATCTACCAGCTCTTCTGGGAATGCTTCTTCACAGCTGCTTCCCAGTGGTTCTACCTACTTACTGCTTGCATAAATCCAAATCTGCTCTCTGAAGGCAAGGGTGCTAATTCTGCTGCTCCTTTCCAGCTGCTCTCCGCATCTGTCACCTCATGGTTGCTGCAGCTCTGTGACTGCCCTCACCCCCAGTTCCTCCCTGTTCCTTGGCAGAAGGTGAAACTAGCAATAAGCAGAAAGCCAGGTCCCATTAGCATCTACATTAGGAATTGTCACTTGGGAACATCCTGGACTGCCTGTCCAATGCCATGTTGCTCTCCCAGGAGATGACTGAAATCCCGAAGGAGGACAAGAGCTGGCAAGCACAAGAGACATGTAGTTGTTTGCAGAAAGCCTCTCTGCCACCCTCCTCTTGGCCAGCAGTCTGTAAGAGACCCTACCTACCACAACATGCCCTGAGTGCCTCCTTACCTGATCTGGATCCAGACACTCAGCAGACACGTCTCTGCTCTGATACTGGAGCACGGCACGAACGGGGAGCTCCTTAACGTAAAGCAGAACTCCCTCTGTTCTTTGCCTATCCCTCCTAAACATCCTGTAGCCGTCTGTGACTGTGTTCAGTCGCGCGCTCTGATCGTGTGCATCTCTTCCTATGTATTGCCCAAGCTCTGCGCCATTAGCGTACAGACATCTGAGCCTCTGCACATCCTCCTTTTGAATCCAAAGAAAATTAGGATGGGAAAAAATCTGCCTAATGTAGGCAGATAATCTGTAGCTGTGGTGGGAAGCAGGTGCACAAGTTTCCTATGTATTCAGGGAAAAAGGGACCCAACTGCCCCTTCAACCCGAGCACCGAGTCAGAAGTGTCTCCTGTATGTGTCGGGGCCACTCAGGAATGTCAGGTGTTACAGCAGGCCCTTCTGAGCTCCCCGGGGCTCTCCATTTACAAATCTATGACATGATTTTGCAAAGAGTATCACAGACTGTTCAACACTTCCCCCGACAGCATTAATTTTCCCATGAGATTAGCACATAGATCAATTGCTTTGAAGGGGGCAAGAATCACTATTAATGCAACTTTTATGAGTGTTTAATATTATGTTTGGAATTAACAGTGTGGCAAGTGTGACGTTTGGCAGGGAATTTGTTATAATTTCTAGAGGGAGTTCCATAAAAAATTTCACAGAGGACCTATTTAAAAAATGTAGTAGATTTGAATATTCCCAGTCTGACAAATTAGTATAAAATATTAAAAAAAGAAAAGATATGTATCTATGGTAGCTGAAATAGTACTTTTGATGTACAGATATAGAAACAAAAAAAAAAAAAAAGGAAGAAGGCAAATAAAAGTCTCATTTTATTGCTGTTCCATCCTGCTTCCCAGCCATAGAAACTGCTGGCTTTCATCTTGCAAATGCCAAAATGATGTTCTGGCACATAGCAGTGGATTTTAGTCACTTTGTGTATGTATGAATTTTGCCTTTGCACAAGGAATTCATTCGGTTCAATTTCCTTTTCAAGTTTGCTTATTCCCCAGTGTAGAGTTCTGTCCAAAAAATACCAAGCAAGTTTTGACTGATCCACCATCTGTCAGATCCAGAGCGTATGACCAACTTAATGAGTCAGTAGCTGAATTCCTCCCAGTCTGTTTTCAGTTTCATTTGCAACCCCAGATAAAGCAATTCTGTAGTGTTCTGTTCCGTGGTAATGTAACGTCAGGGCTGCCAGCAAAGTCAACTGTTAACCTGCTGCTCAAAAGAATATGGTTTCCACTTCTTAGGCATGTAATTTGAAGGTTAAATTTTATGTTTACAGACCCGTGAACCCATGCTGGGTCAGCTGTTGCTTTTTTAAGAACACAGAATAGTTTGCAGTTTCATATGAGCTTAAAAAGCTGTGCAATTTATTTTTGATTTTATTTTATTAAATGATGAACAACTGATGTTCTGGTCTTACAGAATCTGTAGAAGGAAAGATTTGGTTTAAAAATGCTCTCCAAATTTTAGAGGTATGGAGTCCCATAAATTGAATTTGCTCAGTTAGCAGTAGAATAAACAGGTTTGGGACTAAAATGGAGGGGTTTTTTTTTTGTGTGTGTGTGTGTGTGTGTGTGTGCGTAGTTGCCTTCTTCCTGCACATATGTCTTTCAGATATCCTAGATGATGGATGTTTGAGGAGATGGTTACTATCTGTTCCTGAGAATCTGAGCCTATTAAGAGATGACCTGTTGTTCTTCTAGGCCTATTTGCAGCATTTAGAGAGGTTTCTGTTTGGCAGACAGACAAACAGTTCTGTTCCAACATATGTTTGTCTGAGGAGATGGTCTATCAAGAGCAATGTTTTCTCTGGTATCTTGTGGGTAGTGTTGTGGCAAGGCTTAGATTTCTATGCTGCCAGGAGTTATAATCAAGTAGTTATAACTTTTATAGGATAACGATGACTTGATAAGGATTGTAAACTTCAAAGTGAATATAAAACTCCCAATTTGCACAATAGCAAAAGTCTTCTCCCTTTCTTTTTGCAGTGCCACTGGCTTTTAGTGCATGCTGGGCCCTATTTTTTAAAGCAGTGTATCTAAAGCGGCTAAGTCTCACTTTTGGGGGTGGACAGCTGTAAGTTTAATGGCTGCAGACCCATTTTGGGCACACTTGGATTTAGTTGGTGCTCTCAGCAACTGTTTCAATCAAATCTTGCCAGATATGTATCTTTTTCTTTTTTGGACAGTCAAAGGCAGAAACTCTTCTGCTGACAAACATCAAGTCCCTGTTCCAAAGCATGGAAAAGCTGAAGGTTTTAAAAATAGACAGAAAAGTTTAACTTTAGAAAAGCATGTATTTTTTATAATTGTGTTTTCAATGAGCTTGAAGTGAGTTTGTTGCAATTTATATATTTAGCATTAAAAAGGGTGCACAAAATGTGAGCTCAAATTATAACTTTGGGAAAGCTGTGTGAAATGAAGGCAGTGTGTGGTGTGAAGCCTGAGCAGCCTCAGCTGTTCCGCTGCCAGCGCTGCCCACCAGGCAGGGACCGCGTCAGCCCGCGGCTCCGTCAGCTTCTTGCTGCCGTCACCATCGTCCACATCCTTTCACAGGGCTAATACTGTAACTCGTCTTCTTTTGCTTGATAAACAAGTTATCTCTAACGCTTGACCAGCAGGATTAAGCGCACAGGGTCTGTAGATTCCTTACTAAGAAATTCTCATCAGTTTTCATTTTGAAAGGATTTTACAGAGGTCAATAATGTTGTCCCAGTTTAGGGACAGGTTGTGACAACCAAGGCAGAAGGAAAAGGGCTTTATCTAAAATCATCGTGAAGACCCGGGGATCCAGGAATTAGTTTCATGCAGCAGAGTCCAACCAAAGGGAGTTTGTTTATATGATGAGCAACTTGTGTCGAGCTGTGGGCTTTGGGTCCAGTCGGGTTCTGCATGTAGGACAAGAACTGAAAGCAAACACCTGAAAGGTTATATACAACTAAAACTGCACATTTTTTTTTTCAGATCTATATAGGATAGATATACCTAGATATTTCTAGATAAGTAAACAAAATGACTGTCCCAAAACAATGATAATAGCTGAACAAGGAATAATATATATGGGTATCAGATATTCATGAAATGCATCTGAAGTTGTCTTCTTTCCATAGAAACCAGACATGGTTTGGCAAGAATAAGAGGGTCAGCAACCCTCTTGCCAGCAAACAAGAAGAGCTCCTTGCTTTTGCAGGGTTTTAGACGTCAGATGAGCAGCTACTACGAACGGTTTGCTAATTTTTTGTTTGCATATTCAGCTAAGTGATTCCCCTCCACCCAATATAGTGTTTCTAAACTCACATAGCAATTCTTCTTGAAGCAAAAAAACATGAATATTTATAGCAGAGCAGGCAGTCTTTTGTGGTTTAAGGCATCCTAACCTCAAAAAAAAAAAAACCAAGAAATTAGTGCAGAGCCTAAAACCCCAACGCACTATAGTGCTAAAGCCCACATGCCTACACCCTACAGCACTGATTGAGGTGGGAAGAACTTTGGAGACCTGCTCTCAATATCATTTTCTTTCTATTTTTTTTTCCTTGTTTTTCTTTAATGCAACGACTGCTTCATGTAAAGAACAAAAGAGAGCAATGGGAAGGCAGGACCATCCCCTGACAGTGGCAGATCCTCTTCTACTTTGTTATCCTCTAGCCCCCTTGGCTCTTACATTCCTGGCTGCACAACAGCCCACTTTTCACTAAGAGCCCTTCTTTTCTCCAGTTTAACCTACAGTCTTCTTGGGAGGTGAGAGTGAGATTTAAATCATCTTGGAATAAAGAAAATCTGAGATTTTCTTGCAATATAAAAGCAGTACCAAGCTATAATTATTCTTGACCCATGCTGAGAAGGAAAAAAAAAAAAGTATTAAGTTTCTTAAAGATGGGCCCGTTCACAACAAGACCTCACAAAAACTCGTGCACACACACTTGCAAGGAGGCTGTGTTGTGTCTTAAGCAGTGCTGCAGTTAAATACTTTGTCTCTCAAAACCATAGCATCAACCCCAAAATCTACCCAAGTCCATCTTTGGACCTGACCCAGCTTCCTAAATTACTAATCATACCTTCATTTATAAGGTAGCTCTTTTCCTGAAATCTAGGCACTACCTAGAGATTATCACAACAGTGAAAATCTCCTGACAAAATAAAACTAACCCCCCTCTTTCTCACAAAGTCAGTTTTAAGCTTTTGCCAGGCATCCTACAGTTGAAATTCTCTTTGCTGCGTTTCCTTGGGGAATGTTTCTGAGAGATAAGCTTGGCAGCACCGTCTGGGAGAAATATGTCTATTTGTGACTATGCAGTCCTGGCCACACAAAATAGCCACTTGGTAGCTCCCGTGTCTATTAACCACAACACACCAAAATACTTGGCTTCGGGAGGACTGTTAAAGACAGGTGGTTTTAGCCAGCTGTTTTAACTATGCTCCACTTCCACCTTGAAGGAACGTGAGGGCAAACCCTAAACTTTTTCGCCTTTACAGCAACACACTCCTTGGGTAACAGGCCTAACTTTTATTTTAATTTCTGGTCCCTCGGCTCTTTGAGAATCCGCGGATAAGACCGGGAAACGGCGCTCTGCCCTAGTCCTGTCACCAACCGCCATTTTCGCGCCGGGACCCCAGCCCCCTCCCCA
>NW_010578540.1:101115-111993 GCF_000705375.1 Tinamus guttatus | reverse complement strand
GCTCCCGCCCTCCCGCAGGGGGCCGCGCGGTGCCTTAGGGCACTTGGAACGCGCTGGTTAGCAATAAAATTGGTGAAATCTTTCTTGCGGTCGTCTCGGACCCACCCTCCTAAAAGCGTGAGGGCAAGTCAGGAGTTTTAGACCTGTCCACTTTCCACGGCAAAGTTCTGCTTCTTAGCCACGGAATAACTTCTTTTGAATTCCCTGGCTTCCTCTTGAGGTCCCTAAATGCACTTGCTGTGATGCAATTTATAGCCTTATTAAGGAGGAAAGTTAGTGAGTCATAACAGAGGCTGTCAGCGCTCAGACCGGCTCCGTCCTTGGAAGCACCCGTGCTGCTTTTCCTGGGCAGAGCGGAGCGTTGCCGTCGGGGTGACACTTCTGTCCCCATCGGGTGGCCATGGTTGTGCCATCCCCCAGATTTGGTGGTCATAAGCATTCTTGATCAGGTTCAAGACTTCAGTCTGCAAAGTGTTGATAGAAAACTAAATTCGGTTGCAAGGTAGTAGAACAGATATTTCGAAGGTAATAATACTTATGTTTATATCGTAGATATAAAAATATCAAATAGGTCCCCTTTTGCATGCGAAAAGCTTCTTCTGTCTTTTCTTGACTGTAACCGATGACATTGGAAGCTTCTATTAGCCTTTATTTTATTTAAATATCAAATAGGTCCCCTTTTGCATGTGAAAAGCTTCTTGAGTGGGGAGACAGTAGAGAGGAAAGGGCCTGGCTTGCTGGAGTTTAACACACATACGTGGCTTTGTCGGAGAGGGATGCACCGACCTGGTGGAGTTGTCTTACGGTGGTGCAAATAAATGATCTTGAGGGGTGCTGGGCTTTGAGGCTCAGAGCATTTAAGTAATACATGTAATATGAAAATGGAAACCAGAAGTTCAGGCTTGTGTCTTTGTAGCGCTATAGATCCCCTGTGTGGCCTGGGGAGAGAGATCCCCGTCCTCTGTCTGCATCAGGAACAGAGATCTTTCTTCTGCTGGAGCTTTGAAAAGCTGAAGACATGAGAAATGGCTGAGAGATGCCCGGGATTTTGGAGTACAAAGACACCGATTTATGTAACATGCTAGCTATATTTTTTTCCATTTTTATCAGAGTTTGTTCTTCACATGTGGTAAGGCTGGTGGCCAGAAATGAAGCATTATCGTAGGCTACTGTCACTGAAGAAAAGCTGCTGGGGGGGGTCCGATCCTAAACAGGTTTTATATTGCAAAAGAAAAACAAAGTGCTCGTTCAAAACTGCTCCCATGCTGCAAAGTCTGTCCCTCTTGTTAAATGTCACTTTAAACTTTCCACCAGAGGGAGCTTGGATAATTTCGTGGAGCTGGTGGAACTTTTCACCAGTGTCTCTGCTCTTTCTCCTGGAGCGCTCGACTGCCCTGTGCCTGGTCACGGAGCGGTGTAAAGAATTCCAGGGTTCCAGCGGTTCCGGGGCGGTGTAAAGAATTCTCCTGGTAAAGAGGCACTTGAATTATGCTGCTAATTGCTGACAAGTAAACAGAATGGTGCAGTGTTAGGAAATACTTTGCTGTATGTTAGCTCATAAAAACTCTTTTTTTTGTCAGTGTGTTTAATTTTATGTATCCAGTTTTTGAAAAGTTTCAAGTATCTCCCTGCTGATTGCATGTCGTGAGCTGTGCTTGCAGAAATATGCATTCACTTTCATTTAATAAATGAGTTACTGTATTCCGTGCGGTGCTGACCTGTGTGACTCCGCTGAGCCGTGACTGGGACAGCGAGGACCTGTGTTAATTGTGCCCAAGTGAAAAAACAGCCTTTTTTTTCCCTGTGGCTACAATTTGCATGGCTGTGGTTAGACTTTCAAGGATAAAAATTAGAGAAAATGAGGTGACTGGGGAACCTCTCTCATTTGTTTGTCTCCTCCTGTCTCTTAGCATTTTTGCAGACTTGTCTTAAGACAGAAAAAAATTGTTTTCCAGAAACATCATCATGTCCAATTGCTGGAGAAA
This sequence comes from Tinamus guttatus, assembly GCF_000705375.1. The sequence continues at coordinate 110,008 of NW_010578540.1, read as the reverse complement.
AAGAGTAAGACCTTGTCTCGGATACTGCTTTGTGTTGCAAATATCGAGGAGATAAAATAGTACTCGGAAACATTTTCTCTTCTTTTCCTAGTTCATGTAGGTAGAAAATGAAGAAATTTTCCAAGCAAGAAACCGTGATCAGCATGAACAGATTAATATGCTTAGGACTTATCAGGACTACATTTTTAAGTAGGTAGCTCAAGAAGTGTGGAGCGGATGTCCATTGAACACCTGAGTTCTTTAGAAAACTCGGGCAAAATGGCTTAAAAATAAGGTTAAGGCCATCACCCCCTAGTGATCAACTCTGATGTCACTGACTTTTTAGGAATTTGGCTGTGCCACGTGTCAGCAATGTAATTTTTGGATTTTTTTCTTACAACAAATATGGTCAAAATGCAGGCATTTGGAAAATTGGATTGTGTGTTCAGTGGGGCCTTGTGTGAGCTCAACTAGGAAAAACTGCCCTGGTACAGAGCATATTTGGACCTTCTACGTGTGATAATGCTGAAGGCCTTGACCTGCTCCTGAGGAGTGGCCACCCATCCCTGTGTGGGAGCGAGGGGTGACTTGGGTTTGTGCTGGTAGCTGCAGTTCGTGCGCGTGGTTCCTACCTCAGCCCTCCGTGGTCCATCCTCCCGAGGAGCGAGGACGGAGCGGGCCAGAAAGGCCAAAGGCCGGAGCTGCTGGGCAAGACAGCAGTTGAGTGCAGAGGTGAGAAGGGCGTTGGAAAGTGAGTACACCTGGGGCTGAGAATAACACTAAGAGGGATAATACTAAGGGGCTGTGCTTACGAAGTCATTTTGTTGCTGAACTGTTAAGAGAGTAAATTCAGTATCTTAATTTAACAGTTGCTTTGTTGTCTGAACCCATTGGCCAAATACCTTTTTCACAGCTCACCAATCTGCAGTAGGGCAGGTTATCCTTCTATCTTCTCTGGATGCTGAAGGCATTAAGTCTCCAGCTGAATCTCCATCTGGGAGTTGTTGTGGTGGTTCAGGTGACATTCTCTTCAGTTTACTCTTAAAAATACCAGTTGTGGAGGAGAAGCAGTTTCGGCTGGGAGCCTCAGCATGCAGAATTCTGGAAGTGGCAGAACTGCTCGTGCAGCATTGAACTCTGCGTCGTAATGTATGATCGTTATCTGCACGATTAGATTCTGCTGTCTCATGCAGTGTGTGGAATAGCTGATGCTCAATTAATGATCAGCCTTTCCAGGTCTTGTTGTCTTACTCGGTGCATGTCTTAGATTTAACACATGCTGCCCGTGTCCTTCTGAAAGCAGCGTGAGAAGATGGTTGTGGCACTGCGAGTCCTGCTACCAGATCTGCAACGCAGCGGAGACCTGAGCAACCCCGACCCTCGTCTGTGATAGGGTGTGACATGTCTCTGCAGTGCAAACTTACTGCTCAGTGCTTCTTTTCTTCTCAAAATATTTGCACTGTTTTTTACCTGCTGCATTTGTGTGGCATATGTAGTGCTTCTGGTAGCATCTTTTTGTTGGCGATGTAGGTCGTTTTCTCAGCAGAGGTAATGAGACTGTAAACAGGAGAGCAATGGGCTGACATATGGTTCAGGGCTCCCCTGTTGAGACTCCCTTCTACTGACGTTCAGGGCTGCTAGCGAATAATAAAAATAACCACGTGTAACAAAAGTACTCGCATCATGTAGTACTGGCTCTGTTTACAGTGATTTTAAAAAAGAAAAGAAAAAAGAAAAAAGCCTAGCCATATCACTTCGACCTGTGTGCTTCCTTCTAAAATGCTGTATAATGACCAGTATAAGCTGTTGACTGCTAAAGATTAGGGTACTTTTTAATTACCACCCGCCACCCACCCCCAGAAGTTTTGAAGCTTGAACCTGCTCTTACCACTGTTGGGTTGTTTTAGTCTTTTTTTTTTCTCCTCTGGAGATACTGGTTTGCTAACAAATACTTGCAGTGGGGATGGTGGGGAGCTGTGGTGCGAACAGCAGTCCCTTCGGACGTGGCTCTGCTGCCGTTTTCTGCAGCCGCTCATCCGACTTTGAGATCTGCAGCTACTGAAATTGCTGCCTGTGCTCAGGGATTGGATCTCCGCACCCTGAAATCTTGTGCAGAAGTATCTTGTCCATTAGGTAGAAAGATAAATTGGCTTCTGGCAGTAACTGTGATCTTGCAGGGCAGCAGGAATTTTTTTTGAGATAAAATCTGTCTTTTCAGGTCTTCCAGTTCTGTGTGGTGCACATGGCTCCATTGAATGTTGTTTCTTGCGAGGTTATTGATAGTGCAATACCAAAAGACCCCTCATTTTAAAATACATGTTGTTACCTTTTGCAAATATTTGGTGACCAATGCGGAATAAAGTGTTTTGTCCACTGAATTGTATCTAAAGGAGGATTTTTAAATTTCTCATTCTTCTGGACACTGATTAAAGTCACAAGGGCATTGCAGGGCTTTTCCACCTTGGGTTTGGTGCCTTTTTTTTTTTTTTTTTTGCTTAATCCTAAAAAAAAATAAATAAAAACACATAATTCATAAACCTTGACATTGATCTTCTTGGATCTAAATCTTACTAACAATTTTCACTGTATTCAAGTAGCTGCTGTTAAGTCAGAATGTGTCTTGCTGCACGAGTATTTTTGGGTCAGATATGGGGGAGTGGAGAAGGCGGATGCCTCCAGTTAGATGTTCTATAAACTCAAAGTTTTTGTGATCCTTTTATTCTTTATAAAGACAATTTCAAGCAAGCTTGCCAAGCAGGAGTGTTTTTTTTTCTTTTTTTTTTTTTTAACCTGTCTTGAAACATTTAAGTAGATATCATAGGTAGGGTTATTTTTCAAAACGCCTGTTTTGGTTTCCTTTTCTGTAGTGCTTTCAAAATTTTAGGGTTTATTCCATAGAAGTATGGTAAACATTTGGGTTACAGAATTCTCTGGGAGTCCTGAAAATGGATTATTTCTGTTTAATAGGACAGCTGGACTCAAGCAGGACTGCTGTGGTTGTGCTGCTTACTGATATCACAGATGTGTAACTAGCTTTGAGGAATAGTTGTGTTTGCAAAACTTGTTTATGGGTGTCCTCTGGTGAAGAATTGTGTTTTTGTGCCTGAATTATGTGAATTACTACCTAATGAGAGTTGCTGTGAGAGCTCCTGTGGAAGCTTGGGAAGAAATTGAGACATACTGAATGGTCATTACAGCTGCAGGAAGGGTCAACACAGGAGAATTTCAGTTTCTTCTTGTGGTTATTTTGCCTGTTAATAAATAACCAAGACAAATAATAGCAAGTAAGCTGTAGAGTGTAATGCAGCACAATCCTGAGCGAGTGTGAGGTGATAGCTCTATTGTATTTTGTCACTTAGGTGTTTCTTTTCTCTCAATTATCTTTCTGTACAATTGTGAACTGCTTAAAAACATTTTGCGTATTATGTATGGAGAAGAAATTAAATATTTTGCTTTAGTAAAAAACAAAACTTCCTGTTCCTTCTTTAGGCTCTCCATTTCTAATCTTGCTGTGTTTTGCTGGACACTTTGGTCTTACTGAAGATGTGAATTGACCTCTCAAGGTTTCATTTTGCTTGTCGATATACCCAGCTGCATAGGTTGGATCTGTAGCTCGGCGAGCTTGTGTCCTCTTCAAGGGGGTCCTCTTCAAGCAAGTCACATAGGTACCTGCTGTCTGACCGTGCGGAACGTATAGCATGTTGTCAGATGCCCTCCGGTGCCTGGCAGGTTTTGGGCATGCCGTGCTTTTTCCGGGCTATTTTTCTGTGGTGCCAAGGGAGCTGGAGCAGCTGTGCTCTCTGCAGAGGATCCGAAGGCTTCTTGGCTCTGATGGGAGCTGATATTTTCCGGCAGTGCCTGGTCCCAGCCTCCAGGCTGCGTCTTTCCCAGCGAATGTTTGACCTTGGTGCGTGTTCTCCTTGTGCCTCTGAATCACGAGGTGCTTCAGCAAATGGTCTCGGCCGGGTGGAAGGCTCCAGTGTGCGCTGATGCTTCTGGTTTGTGGAAGGAGCTTACAAGGGCTCGGCCAGCCTCAGTGCCCTGGTTTTAGGCCTTAGTTCCCATACCTGCTTGTCTGTTTTCAGCCATTAGCATTTGAGAGCCTCTGAGTTTTCACACATCTCGTGTCAACAAGTAGCACTGAGGGATCCCTAGTCTTACAAGCACGCAGCCGAGCACCTCCCGCTGCGTGTCCGGTTGTTCCCGAGGCTGTCGTACAGCGAGTGTCGTCTCTACACGGCGGGCGCCACGCTCCGGACCAAGGAAGCTGCCAGGAGTGGTTATGGCCTGCTGTATAAACAAAGATGTGTACCCAAAATTAGATTCACCTGGCAATAGCCCATCTTTTCCTTGTCTAGACAAAATTAACGGATAATTGGAGTGGCTTCAGAAGCGTATGGTGTAAGTGGGAGCTCCAAGGCGAGAGCTTCTTGGGCTTTTTCCAGAAGTGAGACTTCCTTGGCTGCCCTTTCTCGTCTTACACACAAGCCGAGATATTGCAGCCTTCCTGCTCCAAGACTGCCTCCAGAATCCTGTCTCAGTTTTGTCAGGGACCTCGTCTACTTTCTCTTCTCTGCTGTTGCTTCTTGCTGCAGGAAAGCAGGACTGATAATTGTGGTTTTATGTGCCTATGGTCTACCAGAAAGGAAGATTATTTTTCAGCCACTGGAAGTATTAGGGATGCCTTTCTGTGTGGAGAAAGCCACAACTTTCCTGCTTTACTGCAGAACTCAGTAGGATGAATTTAAAGCAGGAAAGAACTGAGGATGTCCTCCATGTTTTGTCCGTTGTGTTCCCCACTGTATATGGCACATGATGCAGTAAATAGGCAGCATGATCCACTAGGCACTGCCGTGAGAGCAGCGTCTCTGCTTGCAGGGGAGCAAGGTCTCTAACTTCCCATTGCGGTAACTCTCACGTGCACTGCCCTGAATGCTCATTCTGTACTAGAATAATGTAGAAACCATACAAAGCTTTGAGAAATCTAAATACACATCTTCCTCCTGTTAGTAGCCTAGCCCTTTGGTTATTTTTCTTCTTACTCTGAATAGTTCATGTTCTTAGGTTACTTTTCTTAGTTGGAAATTCCAGGCAGGAAGGCAAGTGCTGAAAACTGGGCTCCTCAGTGCTGTGATGCTGTGAAATCCTAAAGAGACAGCCTTGGGCCGTTCTCTTAAGCAGATGCGGAAAGGTTGGAAGTTCTTTTTACTGTTATCAATTTTCTCTCTTTCTTAGGAATTTCTGATGGTTTTCTAGGTATATTTCTTTAGTTCTAACCTTTCTCCTTTTAGTTTATCAAGTGAGACCTTTGAACTTGCCTACATGAAGGCATCACCGTTTTCAATTTATGTCCATCTTGAACTATTTTCAGTCCTAATGAGCAAGGGGGCATGTGATTTTTAAGGGGGTGTCAATATGTGTTTTTTACCGATACAGTCATAAAAATAAAAGGATGACCTTAAATAAGTGCCATATAATGAGCTCATGTTGCTGTGGTTGATATCTTACTATCAGAGTAGCGCCCTGTTTTTTGTGCTGTCAATGACATTGACCATGATCAAATAGAGAAAATGAGCAGGTAGTAGTAGTGTTTGGAGACTGTAGCAGGAGTGTTGCTCATGCCCTGCTCTGAGCTACCTTTTGCTGTTCAGCTGAGTCCTGCCCTGCAGAAAATAAAACTTTTGGTTTATAGTCTGTTCAGCTGCATGTTCAGAGATGGACAGGATTCAAGAATTTCTTTAAAGAAGAGGTAGATGATTCCGCTGTTGGACATAACCTCCCTTCCAACCACAACTGCTCTGAGATTCTGTAATAACCACGTTCCGAGCCTGTTAGGGTTTCAGACCTTGTCCTGCTGGTCAGTCCTACCTTAGAATCCAAATGCAGCTGTTCAACAACAAAAATTATTGGGGAATTACAAAAAATAGGCTACTATGTTAAGGATATCCAGGAAAAACTGAAAGGAAAAGCTGCATATAGCAGCTATGAATATGTTTTTTTAATACTCATTTCTGAGCTGTTGTAGGAAAACTGGTGGATAATTAAATAAATTAATGAAAGCTAGGATAATGAGGTTCGAGAAGTTTCAGAAGTTTAGAAAGAGAGCTGAAGCACAGGATTGTGTGACCTGAAGTGAATCCCAGGAGGCAGGGGAGGTTTTCTCTGGCTAAGTGTCTAATTAAAATGGAGTAGGGAGCAGTGAGGCTTGTGGGTTCATGCATAGTCAGTGAAGACTATGGTGGTGGCTTCTCAGAAGGGTGTTGAGGATCCTAAAGTTAGATTTCTCAAGTCAGAGCTAATATTTCTTTGGGATCTGCTTATTTGTCCAATGTGTGATAATAGCAGAGAAATCACGTGGTTGTTTTTTCTTTTTCTTTTTAAATTTTATTTATTTTTTTATTCGTGTGTGTGTGTGTGTGTGTGTGATTAATGCTCAAGCCAGTGTACTTCATTTTTTATTCCTAATGGTGTCAGGAGTTACTCTGCCTAATTGCTGTTTTTACCTTTGCTTTCTGTTGGTGTCTGGCCTCGTAGAAAGCTTGGCTTAGTCAGAAGTTTTCATGGAGACTTGCACTGCCTGGGATTAACAAGATAAATTCAGAGGAGCTTTTCACTGAGTATTTGCTTGCTTGATTTGATGAGCTAATTTTTAGAGCTATTGATTAGAACCATGATAGATCCTGGAGAGAGTGTAACATCCAAGAGTGGTGTGTTAATAGATGCAGGAGACCACAGTGAACCTAACAGGAAATGCAAGTTAGACCAAAGCTGCGTGTACTTCTAACATGCACTTCTGCAAATGTTTGCGTGTCAGTGACCCTTTTTGTTTGTTTGCAGGTCCTTGATTACTGGACTGTTGAGGTCAGTAGTAGCTTTGTCAGCGCAGGAATGGGGAATCTGCCTGAGGGGAAAAGGTAAGTCCAGTTTTATTCACTATTGAGTTCAACAGCTAAGCCTTTTGCCTCATAGACTCCCTGCTCCTGCATTAATCATAGGTGCTGCTGACCTCACCAGTCCAGTTGCCTTTGGAACAGCTTGGCATGAACGGAAAGTCAGAGACGTCTGGACAACAACTTCAACACCTAGAAGAAAGGGGTGGAAAGGGCTCTGTTGTAAACCTTATGATGCTTTAGCCCAGGAACTCAATCAGTGTGCTAATATTTTGAGCGAAATACAGGGATCTGGTTTTGTACTGTGTTTTGTTTTGGGGTAGGAGGAGAAATTAGGTCCAGAAGGTAGATCCTTTTATTACAATTTTAATGACTGACTGGAGAGTTGCTGGGAAAAATCACTGATGCGCACAGCAGAAATCTGGGCACCGGAGATCTCGTGTTCTATGGAGCGTTACACAAATAACTTCAGTTTTTCTTTAGCCTCTGTGTTTTACTGAGTGAGACCATACCCTAAACTATTTGAAAACTTGGATGAAAAGGTGCTATTTATCTTTAAAGCTTAACTTTGGGGGAGAGCACAGTGGTTGTCTGCACCTGGGGTGCCTTTGTGGTTACCTTTGTGCATCTTTGTGTTCCTTGGCTTAGGAAGCTGCAAGGCTTCCCTCTTCTCTCTCCAGTTTTACCAAGGAGGATAAATAAGAATATCACATTCAACACTGTGTGTGCTTCTGGAAAAGCCTTAGTTCTAAGGCATAACTTTTTAGTTCAAGCTTGTTTTTGATTTACTTTGTTTTGTGCCTGCTGATGGTGACTTGTAAAGCAAGGAAGGAAGCTGCTTGTGCCTTGGCTCTTAATTCTGCCACCTCTTTTTGAATCTTCATCCCCTGGAGTGCAAAACTGTCTGTTGTATCAGTCTGCAAGGCTTCTCCCTGATTCACAGTTAATTGCTTTGCTTGACACCCAAGAGCTATGTGGATGATTAATCATTATCCCCTTGGATGTGGAGTGCTCCCTTGTACAGAAGAAATAGTGCTCTGAGCTTATATACACAGCAGTGCAGAGAAGAGCTTTTTTTTTCCCCTACGTAGCCCAAGACCAGCATCTCACTCTGAGACCAGCTGTGTTGCCTGTTTGTAACATTTATATTTAGCCTCTTTAGAGGTTAGCTCTGTATAGTACTCCCAGTAATTGTTAAAATTCTTAAGGCTTCTGTGTATGTTTCCTGTCAGATTGCTGGCTTTTCTTGCCTAGAATCTGAAACACCTTTTGGATGGTTTATGGACGTACACTCCCTTACATCTTTCAACTATGAGTATGGACATGTGAATGGGGCTGACACGGGTTAGATGAGCTGCTGAGGTGCCGGCCCGCGGGTGCTCGGCAGATGATTCAGGTCTGTTCTTGAGCTGCTGAACTTAGAGTATGGACATGTGAATGGGGCTGACATGGGTTAGATGAGCTGCTGAGGTGCCAGCCCCCGGGTGCTAGGCAGATGATTCAGGTCTCTTCTTGAGCTGCTGAACTTGTCTGGGTCTTTACTCCGATTTCTGCTTTTCTTTCTAGAGGCTGGTTTCCAGCTAGCTGAAGTGACACTGACATGGTCATCATGGTGAGAACCTTTTATGGACTGCTTTGTTTTAGTCAAACTCTTCAGGCGTTGGGGTGATCTCCATCCAGCTGGCAGGGCTTATCACAGAATTCCAGAATGGTTGGGATTGGAGGGGACCTCTAGAGATCATCCAGTCCAATCCCCCTGCTCCAGCAGGGACACCCAGAGCACGTGGCACAGGGTGGCATCCAGGCAGGTTTGGAAGATCTCCAGAGGAGGAGACTCCACAACCTCTCTGGGCAGCCTGTTCCAGGGCTCTGGCACCCTCACAGGAAAGAAGTTTCCTTATCCTGAAGTTTCCTGTAGAGAGGAGTTTCTTGGTGAGGTGTGGAGAAACAGTGCTTGTTACATAGATCCGAAGGAGGGAGAACTGGCAGCAGGAGTATCACAGCAGGAAAATTTCTACCCCCGC